>JAHFWJ010000759.1:0-600000 GCA_028555115.1 Himalopsyche japonica | reverse complement strand
ATCTAAGGGGGTCCTAAGGTACAAATAATTGTCTTTACCTATGGTTGTGACTAGGGGTTCCAGCTATTCGTCATTTTCAACTATCCGGATATCGAATAGTAAAACTGAAACTATCCGGATAGTTTCAGTAAGTATAAAAATAACAAAACATTACTACATATATAAATTTATATACGAAAATAAAACATTAAAAACGAGTTCATTTGTAATATAAGTCATTTATTTAGATTTTAACAATTCATTTTTAAAAAATAAAAGAGTATTAAATGTATCATATTTTAAAATTGATCTTAATTTAGTTTTAATTTGTCCTGTTGTTGAAAATACTCGTTCCGTTGCTGTTGATGTTGGTTTTATTGTTAGAAGTGTTTTAAACAACAAGTCCAACTATTCTATCCTTTATTTAAATTGATCTAGGTATTTAAAATATTTTTTCAGATTATTTGTATTGTCATCAGTTTCCACGAGAAATAAAATAGAATTACTTATTTCATGTTGCAATTGGGAAGTCGAAAAAGTCCTGCGTCCTGAGAGATTTCATCATTACTAGATAACAAATTTGGGTGAATAATACTTTGTGCTAAAGAAATGGCCTCATATTTATTTGAGTATCGAAAATGTTCTGTAAAATATTTCATTAAAAATTATATCGAATACTATCCGGATATTTCCCCAAATATCCGGATATCAAATAGTTAAAAAGCGAAACTAGCGAAAAACTGCTTTTATGACGTTACTGGTATGAAGTCATCAGCATAAAGCGATCAATGCGGAATATGAAAGTTAATATTCTTCAATTGAAGTACAATATATTTTTATTGTAAAAAGAGGACGATAAATAACAATCATGCTTCATGCGTTTTACAATTATAAAAATAGGTGCCAATGAAAATTGTTATTTGATATTGAATTAGGGAAAATAAAAAACACTGCTGATGATGATGTGAGATCAAAGACGGTCTGAAAAGGTTCTCACATATTCAAGTTTGAACGCTCAAAGACTTTATATATCTTTAGGATATCACCGGTAAGTGAATCGGTCAAATTTAAGTTATATTTCTTACATTAATTCATTTTTATAATGCTCGCGATGAGCGAAACCGGTCTTGGTTATAAATACGATGTAGATTTTTTCATATTTTTTATATACTAGTCGGATGATTGATCAAAAATGAATGGTTTATTATTATTAAAAAATAAATTTTTAGATGTCATATTATAAATGGCCAATTATCTACGTTTTTCTCCAAGCTTTTGTTTTATGAAAGAGTTTCAATATTATTTGAAAAGAATCTCGATGATTCATTATTTTTTTACCTGGTATGCAAAAGAAGCATGGCATCGCTAGCAATTATAATGAAAAAAATAAATGAATACAGGAGGAAACAGGATTGCCGGAATTCTTTGCACGGTATTCCTTGAAATTTCAATGGGATTATATATTTCTTCGATAAACTAGGTTTCGTTGGATACATATATATTCAAAATATACTAAACGACGGTGAGAAATTAAAAAAACGCCGCAAGATTGATGGTGATGTTTAGTTAAATGGTAATTCGTAATAGATAACAGGTATACACAAAAAATGTAAAGACCTCCATTTTAAAATAGAAAAATATGTGATACGAATATTAATGATTGATATAAAAACTTAAATGTTAATAATCATAAATGGACACAGATAAATGGTGAGCTTAGCTAAATTTATATGTGATATATTTTTTTTATAGAATTTGTTTTTTTATAGAATATCAAAAAAAAATGTAAAAGAAATATATGTATAATATAATATATTACTAATACACATTTAATGCAAGGCAATAAGAACATGACGGTAAATTATCAAGCACAAAGAGTTCTAATTTGCTTTAAAAATTAAATATATAATTATTGATTATATATTTCAGAAAGATATATTTGCGCTTCATATGTATTGGGAAATTCAACTAAAAATATTATTTAAAGAATGATATACAAAGACACGTATATATATTAATGAATTATTGTAAAAAGTTTACCAATAAGAAATAATATCGCTTTATTTATAACAAATATTTAAAAAAAAAAACTGAGCAACCATATTCGTTCGTGGTGTGGGTAGTAACTTTTCGATGTTATGAGTGACAAATAATGGTATCGCTAAGCAATTATTTAGTATTATAATACATAACCATTTATATTTATTTTATGTTAAACGACAATTATTGCTGTTGTCTAGAGCCTAGAGTGTAAAAAATGCGCAACAAGTTGGGAAGTAAATATTGTATATCTTACGGTATACACAATGATTCATTGCTTTCTATATAATTAATTACATTCGAATTTTAATCATAGACTCTAAAGAATTGGAATGTTTTTATTAGTATTTATTAGTATACGAGGTCAAAACACATCTGTTATACAAATATTTTTAAAATGAATTGCATCGGGAAATTTTTTTGTTTTTGAGTTATACCATAAAATGATTGCTAAGTAAAGATTGAGCAAAATGACAGTCAATATGCGAATTATTCACCTCTAATTGAAAGGATCTCGCCAGCAAACAATGTATCATAATTTAAAAATAAAAACATTACCTTGAATTCCGCCTGTGTTTTCTGGAAGTGTTTCACTCGTCAAAAGCACTTGATATGAATAATATAATTCAATTAAAATTCCCGAAGTATACTGACTTGATAAAAGTGAAATTTATTTCCCCCCAAGATCTGTGGAAAATTGATTTACTGAAAGAGATAATGTAAAGGTAAAATTAATGTATATTAAAAAATGTATAAAAGTTGTGAAGTTTTCAAATATTTTTACATAGATTGCGAAAGAACCTGATATTAATTCTGCTCATTTTAATATTTAAAAACTATTTAAAAATGGAAAAAAATGTTTCGATAAGTTTTTGAAATATTAAAGAAAAACTAACCGAGAGAACTGATCTGGTCGGGAGACAAACGTAAAGTGACTCGAGTCATTATGACGGATATGAGGCACACCTCCCCAACTATGGAAGAGGGTAGGCATGTTCGCACCCTCTGGCCGTCGCTAAACTTCGCACGAGTGAGGGTAAGGTGTTTGGTTGATAAAAAAATATGTCGGGATATTTGTTAAAAAATAAATTGAAAATTGTTCAAAATATACCTCGGTTATTATCATTTTGAACGTCTAACCCAGGTCACATTGCCATGTGATAATGCTTGTTATAGGAAATAGAAAGGTGTTAGTCTGTCTTTACTCGTCAATTGCCAGTTTTTATAGATCCTTTATAAGAATACGCCTCAATTCTTTGGTTGAGAAGAATATTTAATGAAGATTTATTGTAATATTTGTCGTTTCGTATTTTTCGTTAAATCATTTTGAAAAAAAAGTAACTTTGTCATTATTATTTTTATGATTTTTTAACATTTTATTAAAAAAAGAAAGGGTTTTTAACCATGACATTTAAAATTTTTAAATATCAAAATTTATTTAAAAGCTAAATCACAAAGAATAACCATATTTTTATTTATTATTTTGCTATAAGCAAAGATCTTTTGCTTAAATAATGAAATCGTTGTTGAGTTAACAACCAAGATATAAATTCATTGTTTTTAATTAAAAATGAATAAATGGAAGAAATAATGATACTTCATATGAAAAATGTTATTGTTATAAAATTTGAGATGGAAACTATTATACATTAAAATTTTACGAGAAACACGACACCTTATTCGCAAATTGTCCCGCCCATTTATTCCGGCGCCGAACTAAAAGGCATGCGCCTCTATTTGACCTTACAAAATATTAATTCTTTTTCAGAAGTTGGTTCCAAAATATTAGACCTAAGGGGTGTTATATTGTCTCAAAATAGTTATCCAATCAATTTTGTTGCCTTGGAGACCATAGGAAATTGGCGTTTTGAAAATATTTATATTAAAAATTACAAATTGCCCACTTTTTGGTTGTTTGTATTTTTTACAGTATTGCCATATTCGAAAAAGCGTAAATTTTAGGTCAAAAAATTCATTGAATAAATGACAACGATATTTGTAAAACTGCGTCGTATTAAAGTGATTTTAGAGGAAACAGTATTTTTTTCGACATAGCAAAATTAAACTGCGCACTTCACTCGGACACAATAGAACTGACAGCATACTTGAAGATGTCGAAAGCCGAAACCCTGGTGGTGAGTGACAAGCCATGAAGAGTTGTATAAATTTTGTACGATTCAAATTTAGCTCACGATTAACTTTATTGAGGGGGTGTTACATAGGGTAGGGTAGGGTAGAGTATTGAAAATATGACATGAAAAATTCTTTGAAACCATATTCAATACAAAAAACATATTTTAGTATTATTGGACATTTTTTTCGTCGATGTTAATGTATACAATAAAACGCAACACTAGAAAAAAATTTGCTTTATGGCAACCTATTTTGTTATCGTTTGTGGGATTTATTGAGGTAACAGGTAGGTAAATGATTTTTGGCTTTACTCACAAATGTCAGACCTATTTTTAAGTCATTGGCTATACTTCTTGGAGCGGGTATAAGAAAGAGAATTATTGTAAGTATATGAATAAAAAAATGGTTCCCGAGCATATGCTGAATACTTAATCCAAGAGTATTGTATATGAATTATGTTGTATCCACCTGTTATCCGTAGAGAATGTGCCCTAAAGATTTGGATATTTTGAAAATGTGAATATTTTTTTTTTTTAAGTAGGCTAAGTATAACACGGTGAAAAAATAGCAATGTATTTTAGTTCTACAAAATTTTGTAGAACTAAAATACATTGCTATTTTTTCACCGTGTTATAATGGAGTTCTACCAAGTGAATGCCAATTCAATCAATAAGCTAAGTATACTTGATGGAAAGTTAATTAAAAATATTTTTTGATTAATACAAGCCATTTGCAGTAAGCAAAGTTTTTTAATTTTTTCATGAATATATTTATATGAAATTTGGGGAATAGACTAAGTAAAATAATAAAAATGAATCATCTTAGTAAAACAATAGCGAGAAGAAAGGTAGTTTTTTATTATTTTTATGATTAGTGAAATGTTCGAAGAATCTATTATTTATGACTTAAAATGTATAACAAGCGTTAATGTGGTAATTAATCTGGATATTATTGGTTGCTACTTTATTCTTTGAGATTCAGAGCTTTGAGCTTTATCAGCACAAGCAAGCGATACTGAAACGCCTCACAGCGGCAATCTATTTGCTCGAACAATCAGTTATATAAAGTTATATAATAAACATGAAAATTAAAATTTTTCCTTTTCTGATATATGTCATCATTGTTTGTACCAATAAATAGACTCTTAGTAGTTAATAGTTGATCAAAATATTATATTTCATCTATCATCTGTGAATTGTAGCTACGTAAATTATCCTTGTAGTCTTGAAGTTGAATCAAATATCTTTTCTTTATAAGCAGATTTAATTTTTTACACATTCACTGGTTAACAGATGTCTTTTTTAATAAACCATTGACATGCAATGAATGTTTTTTAATGACGCATATCAATAGATGCGAGATTAAGCGAGAGAGATAATGGTAAAAATGCAAGTCAGTAATCTACCTATCTATATATTATATACAAAAACGAATGCTTCGTTTATTTGTACTGTATGCGTTTCTAAACCATTTATTTGATTGGTATGAAGCTTTGATAGGTTGTTGTGCATACACCCCTCAAAGGTCTATGAATTAGAAAAATTATTATATATAGACCGGTTTCATTCATCAAGAGGATTATTTCTTTCATCCATTCGATAAACAGAATTAAAATACAAAATTTTTCTCATTCTTTGAATTACATCGTAGCACATGCCAGGTACTCGCTAGTTATCTATATAAATAAGTTTTTGAAAAACTTTGAGCTGAATTAAATCCAGTAATAAAATCGTTGTTTATATTTTGACAACTTACAATTAAAAAAATATCAGCTTAGCTCAATATTTCAACCATTTCAATATATCAGTATAAAGTATAGGGGGTGAAATCAACTCCTTAAAATTGTTTTTATAATTTTTATTTGTCGATAAGTATTTTTAAGGTATAACACATACACATATTTACATTTTTTTAGGATAACACAGAATTGACAAATACGTAAGTCAAATGATATATTATACTTAATTTGAAGATTGCTTTGGTTTATGAATCATTCATTCACTATCAATGTTGATTTTTCAATATTCAATGGCAAACTACCATTTTAAAATGATTGATTAAAAAAAACACTTTGTATACATTGCATATAATTATTAAAAAACAATCGGGAGCTAAAAAAATTGAAAATGGGAGAACTTTGATTATTTCCTTATATATTTATTTATATTTAAATATCAACATGTAACCAGGTGATATTAGTAAAATAAAAATTATTTATGACTGTTTACTACAAAAGAATAAATATTTTTCGAATATTCAATTACAATTTTCTGACAAGATTATTGATGTTTAAAACCGAGCAAACCTTTTTTTTTAATTAAATAGTCTGACAAGAGCAGAATATATTTGTGAGTATAAAATATAATAAAAATGTCTGATGGCATCAATCTCCTTTTAAATAAATAGGTTTTTCATTTGGCCACACCTCATAAACTCATGAATGACAAACCAACTTTTTTTTAACATATCACACAAGGTAAATTATTCTATACAGAGACTTCAAATCTGTATATGCAAATTAGCTTATAAAGTAGAAATTAAAAAAAAATACCAAAATAAAAAAGCAAAATCATTTAACAATAAAAAATTACACTAACAAAATACATGAATAAGTATGTACATATTTTTCAATCTGTCTGTAATAACAACATAGTTTGACAGTTTTTGATAGAATCTATGGTAAAAACATACAAATACTTAAAATCTTTCCTGCAATGTGAAAAACTATGAAGATAAAATAATTTTTCTATAGATATGCAGTAATTATATTTAAATAATTAATTTTTTTTAAACAATTTTTCATTAAAAGTACATGACTAAAAGTCAAATATATTTAAATTATTATTTCATTGTCGTTTAAATTTTAATTAATAAAAATAATAAAGGCAAATCTTTCACGATAAAATATTTAAAAAAACCTTTTTTTTTATAAAAATGCTACTCTTAAAATTCTAAAGAACAATCAATAAGGAACATTAATATATCTAAAAAAAAATGAGAAGATAAAAAGGATAGAAACTTAAGGTATTATTTTACATTTAATGAAAGGAATATATCTACATACCTTTAGGGGTATTATGTTAATAAAGCAAAATTAATTGTTCAAAGTTAATCTAAAAAACTACCAACAGTAGATAATGTATCTTTGTATTCTATGAAGTAATTTTTTGCATCGTTTGAAAATCTACAGTCCAAAATTTTCTGGAAGTGAAATCAATAATAAGGCACTATCCAAGATCACATACAGTATATTATTTTCTAGTTCTTAATTATTTATATGTAAATTATACATCAAATTGTATCTATGTTTTAAGGCAATGTTGCACAAGTAATCTGACTGACAGGGTCCAATGCAAATTTCTGCCATTATACAAAAATATTTGCAATGCGACTATTATATTTTCATCGATCCTCAGATGTAAAGAAGTGAGGTAAACTGTTTTGAGTCACATTAAATATATGCAGGTAGAAAGCATATTATATGGTCTACGCTTTCATAATTATAAAGTGCCATTTTGTATCTTCATTGAGTATTAAGAAGATATTTTTAGTAATTGGTAAACTTTCAATTTAAAAGAAGAGAGAACAATTATGCAAAGGTTCGTGCCAGGAAACCGTCTCAATAATTTAATACAGATGTAAATTGACAGTGCTTTTATAGTATAAATAAATGTTTTCTAACCGTTACATTAGAATGCTTTGAAACACTTATTTGATAAAAATAATTGGAGACATACTTGTATGGCATATCATATTCACATTGTGTAGACTGTAAACTATCCAGTTATTAATCAGGTGTTAATAATAAATGGGAAAAAATAGTTTCACCTGTTGTAAAAATTTAACTACATATTAGATATTTTTTCTACATTTTTAGTTAATAATTGTGAGCATGGTGAATCTATATACATTTGAATCTATTAGTGTGCCTAATAAATTTTAGTAACAGGCCAGAAAAACTGTTAATAATAGTAAGCATTCTACTAATGATGACAATAAGTTAAACGCTTCTAGATGCTTCATCTTACAAGTCTAGTGCGTTCGTCTATTTTTTGGAATATACAAGTTTTGGACGTTATAGAAGATAATTTTATAGAGTTAAAGAAAATACAGAAGATTCGAAAAGTTAGTCGATTGACCAAACACAAAAAATGACTAATGCAACGCTTATCATTACACTTTTAAATGCTGAAAAATAAATTCATCAGGCAGCGTAAAACATTAAGAGTTCAGTAGTTTGTCACATTATACCATCACTTTAAAAAAAACCACCAAAATATTCATTTTAAGCCACGGTCTTTCACATGTCAATATAAATACGATAATAACTTTGGGACATTAAACATATTGTAAATTGTTTAATCTTTCAGACTTTGGATTCAACGTACAGCGACACCGTTTATTGTGACCATGGCATTGGGACCATGTCCTCCTTGGGGTTCGGGCTCATAAGTAGTATCAGAGTCTCCACTTTGACTGTGATTGTAGGTATGGTTATCAGTAAGGTGGTCTGCGTAAGGAGCGTCGTATACATTATCTTGAACATGGTCATAAAGATGGTTCCCTCTTATACCATGATTACCATCATGAAGAGAAGCGTAACTCATAACAGCTGCATTTTGATCCTCCTTTCGTTCTGCTCCCTCTATATTTTCTGTATTTTTTACTGGTGTTGCTTTTCGTCTATAAAAAAAATTGCAATATATTATATAACATAAAATAATATTGAAAATATTTTATCATAAATCTTAAAATATTCAGAGGTACCAATAAGATAGAATAGAGGTAAAAATATTAATGTTTAAGCTATGTAAGAGTAATATAGTGCAGATTCTGTGGTGCAGGGATAAACGTTATAGACTTCTGTGACAGACTTCACAGGTTTGAATCCCACCATGAACATTGTTATTTTCAATCGACTGATCGATTTTGTTAGAAGTATGTGTATAACATAAAGAAATTCTTCCCGTTCATTTGATCTTAGAAAAACGGTTTATTGCGAGAGCGGTTAGCCATTTCTCTATCCCTACTTTTTTCATAGAAGAGGTTGAAAAATTGAGTAACAATAGTAAGGCATTTTTATTCGTGACAAGAGAAAAGTATTTATAAAATATATTAATATACTTACAGTCGCATATATATAATTCCCAATAGGATAAGAAGAAACAATACAACTCCGCATCCAATGCCTATGCTAAGTGCAAGGTTACCCGAATCTTGGGTCTCGTTTGAAATGAGTTCACAGGTTGGTTCTTCTCCAGACCATGTTCCATCATCCATACATTTTCTGAGGTAAGGGCCAACTCTTTGGAAGTGAGGAATGCAGTGATACTCAACGCCGCTTCCGTAAAAGGTAGATCCATTGGTTATAATCACTCGGCCATTTTCAATACTTCCTGGATGTTTACAGTTAATCGCTGGAAAAAAGATATTTTTGTTGATTCTACATTACTCTCTACATATAGATAGCTGTTTGGTAATCTTAATATTAACATTTGGTTGTCGGGTGTCTCGAACAATAGACTCTAGACTTTAGCGGGCGTTTTTTATCGATTAACACAAAAACAATATTACTTTCTTAAAATCAACATAACTTCTACACCAAAGAATATTTTCAATTAAAAACAAAGAACTCTTATGTGACATTTGATCATTAAAAATAAAATAAAATAACTTTTTAGAATAAACCCAAACTAGGTATAATTTAGAATATGTCATATAAATATTATAAACTAATTTCAGGTTGTTGTGTAGCTATATTTGATATGCATGAAATGATTTTTATTATAAACTTACGTATGCAAGATGGTTGATGTCCACTCCATGAACCTTTCAATAAGCATGTCCTTGTGTTATTTCCATGTAAAGTGAAACCCTTGTCACAATTATATTGCACAATAGCTCCGACGCTACGAGTTGAGAAAATGGCATTGAGCCCAAGACTTTGATCTTGCCCATCAGTTGGATTACCACAAGTGATTTCTGGAAAAAACAATGCCAATCATAACAAAACAAGATAACTATATTTAATTGTATATTTGCTGTGTTTATAATATTACTGATGTATATTTTTTTATAATTTCAAATTATAAACACTCATTTACTACCTCCTTTTAACATACATAAGTTAGATATGATTTTTTATACTAACCCACACAGGACGGTGCCTCCGAACTCCAAGTTCCATTATCTTGACAGAGTCTTCGAGATACACCATCTAATTGCCAATTTTTATCACACTCATATAAAACAGCAGCTCCGTAATAAGTGGCGTTTGTTGCCAACGTAACCTTTCCATGAGCAATGTCCTCTGTTGTGCCGCAGTCAACATCTGAAATAATTTAAAACAAAGAAATCTTATAATATACAGAAATATTCATGTTAGACACTAGTTAAATTCCAAATAAATAAAGTTTTAACTTGAAAAACCTGACAAAGTTAAACTTTTTTTAGTCAAAGTTGTTTATTTTTTTTTATGATTTTACAGCTCTGTGGAAACTAAGAAAACCAATAAAGAAAATAAATAAATGTTGAATTTCTCTTACATTGACAATGCGGCGTATCTCCACTCCATAGTCCTGTATCTTCACAAGTTGACAAGCTCTCTCCAATAATTTTGTAACCTCGCTCGCAGCGATATTTGACTAGTGCACCTATTTTATAGGTTGTCGTACCTGTACTGCTTGACTCGACAGTTCGTATCAAGGTTCGACCGTACATTCTATCGTTTCCAGTCACAGATAGAATACTATGTTCAGCCACAATTGGTTCGGTACAGCGAATTTCTGGTAAGAAAAAGATACAGATGTGATAGTAAAATCAAAATTATTATGAGTGTGATGATTTTTCGCGACATTACATAACTCTTGTAGTGGTTAATTTTATAAATTGTGTCTATTAAATTGGTAAACCAAATAATACATTGTTTTTAGCGTGATTGGTTTAGTATCCACTATCAATACTACGAAATATAACCAGAAATAATGAAGATAGCAGAAAACTGCATTATAATGACTGCATATCTACTGAATTCAATTTTTTTACGGGTCCCGCTTTCTATAGATGATATCATCAGAAAATAAAGTCCTGACAATATTAAGATGTTTTTAAATGTTCCATAAACATTAACACATTCGTTACGGATGAATCCTATAGAAATCTTTATAGACATCTCGCTTTGGTATCAAAATTATTATATGCATCCAACACAGTGAGTGCTTTAGCTTTGGTATATTGCTAAACCAGATATAATATTATAAATAACTACAACAAAATGTATCTGTCAAAAAAAATGCCTCAGTGTTTGTGTTTTACCAGTTTACATATTACATCATTTTTTAAAAGAAGTTGTTTTTTTTAAATATACACTTTTAACTGTTTTGTTTCCAAGTAAAAATGTCTCATAGTAAATCATATACTTTTTTTTTCACAATTTTTGGCATAATTTCCCACACAAGCCATTCATTTCAATATCACAGGACCATCAATGCTGCATTTCAACTTAGCCCTGGATTGCCTTTTTAGAACAACAAGCAATATTTTTAAAACTATTTTCAGTTGAAGAGTACACATAATATCATATATCATATGCATACAAATCATTGAAAAAGGCTTTGAGTCAAATAAATATTAAATTTTTAATCACAAGTTGTTGATAATATTAATGTTTTACCTTCACATTTTGGTGAACCATCACTCCATTGATGGTTATCTTGACAAACTCTAACGTGGGGTCCAGCGAGTCGATAGCTGTGCGAACATGAATATCTGATGTAACTTCCCAAATGGGTAGATCCATTTACATATTCTGCAACTCCATATAACATTGGTGGAATCTTACCGCAGTCCACATCTGAGGAAAGAGAATAGACAACATTATTACTAATTGCACATATGTATTTTATGATAGTTTATTTTGAAATGGCCAAAATACAATAAATGGCCATAAAAATAATTATTCATGTTTATATTCTTTTACAAAATGGCTAAAAATATGTACACATGTAGGTCGCCAGAGACAAAACATGTGGAATCGTACAAAGTTGTAACAATTCAAATTTATCACTTTTAAGGTGTTAACTGTCACTTCTTGAAGGAAAGGCATGATATTTTAAATAATAAAAACACATTTTTTAGTACTTATTTCCACAATATATTTTTTTATCAGGACCGTTTTCGCTCATCGCGAGCATTATCAGCTGATATAGATTATATGATCAGTTGATAATGCTCGCGATGAGCAAAACCGGTCCTGATCAAAAAATAGATTGTGGAAATAAGTACTAAAAAAATGTGTTTTTATTATTTAAAAAATTCAAATTTAATATATGGTTATTTTTGACTGGTTGAATGGAGTGTGGCCGCTAAAAATCTACTATGTCTACTATTTAAAAATAAATAACAAAATGATATATTCAAATACTCACATTCACACACTGGAGGTTCTCCTGACCATTCTCCATCGCCATTGCAAGTAAATATGTTTTCACCGACTAGCTTGTGACCGACTTCACAATGATATTCTATTGATGAGTGTACATTCAAATCATATCCAACAACATAGGCACCAGGCGACACATCCGGTTGATCACACGTTATTACTGAAAATATGAAATGGGTTATGATAAAAAAGAAGTATATAGAACATAATAAGAAATACTGAATAAGCAAAATGACATGAATCAGATTGTTTCATTGTACAATATGTTGCAAATGTCAATATAGAACTGGAAACAACAATAATCTTCTTACTGTGGGTTAAACTGAACAGTTAAAATAGCAAAGGGGAGTTTGACAGTTTGTAAAACTGAACGTTTGCTAGAAACAAAATTGATGAAATATAAACATTTTTTGAATAAATGGAAATTTCTTGCATGTTAAAGTTAAGTTTGATTGTTAAAAAAATTTCTATTTCTTCAATTCATTTACATATTTTCGATCGATATGCTGGAAATACATTTCAGATTAACTGAAGATGCTTCTAAAAAAAGAGAAATATGTGTCACATTTAGTAACACATTAAAACACACAAGGTTTTACACGTTTATTCAAATTTTAAATTGGTGAAACCATTAGGTGGTTTTTTTTCAATATGTAATTAGTTTATATTGGAGTCTACTATGTACATACACCTATGCCTCGATTTACATGGTAGATAAATTTCTGAGAAAAACGTGTAAATCGAAATTGTATATTTTTCAATGTCAAACCCTGTAAATCGAAAAGTACACAAAAACTGCATATTTTGGTTGTAGGAACAAAAAAATGAAATCCAAAAAATTATTGCAACGGTTGGTGGAGTTTTTATCATTCATCACCATCACAAATCATTGTCAATCTCTTCTTCGTGACTTCGTGGTTCAGAGTCACTTTCATCACTCGAAATTATTTGTGCCAATTCAATGTTTGAGGTAGAAACATTTACAACTCGAGGAGATTTGGTAATAAAATCCGTTATTAACATTTGCTTCGAATTTCTTGTTAGATCCTTATGGACCTATCATATTGAGCCAAGCATTGATTAATAAATGTTGGAATCGAAGGGCCCGTTCAACATATGAGTCATTTTGTACAAAATGATTACCCAATTTTCTTCCCAATTTGAGTCAACACTTTTTTTTAATCCGTACAAAAGCGAAAATTTGTAAAACAAGTACCGTGTAAATCGAGGGATAGGTATATATATATTAAAAAACTAAAATTTAAAAAATATCTTACAATCACAAGATGGAGTGTCATGGGACCACTTTCCATCTCTGTTACACGTCAGTACTTCATTTCCGCCAAGCCAGTGGTCTTGTTCACAAATGTATTGTGCTAGACTGCCGTAGGTTGTAGTTCCATTGAGGAGCTTAAGTGTACCATGATCAATGTGAGCTGGAGTACCGCAATCGACATATTTACAGGATGGAGGAGTGTTCGACCATGTGCCACCAAGAGTACATTGAACAGACTGAAAAATTGTAATCATATTGAGTAAAAACAAAAAAAAATATGATTTCTTCAGTATGTAGCATTAAATGTTGTATTTACCGGTTGTCCAAAGAGTATGAATCCTGAATGACACTCATATGTTGCAAGTGATCCTGCTTTGTGTCCATCAACTGTGACAATAGCTCCAGATACTTGAGGTGGGTCTGGGCACCAGTCGAAGAGACATTTTGGAGCTTCTTTTTCCCATTTTCCGTTATCAGTACATTCACGTTCTACTTCTCCAATTAGAGTATAGTTTTGTTTACATGAGTATGCAGCAATTGATCCATATGTCGTACGATTCTCTGGGAATTTGACCAAGCCGTTTTCAATATTTGGTAACATACCACAGTCAACATCTGAAAATAAATAACCTTGAAAATTCAGTTGAAATTCAATAATGATAAAAAGTTTTCACAGCTCATTGATTCACTCATATGATAGTAAAAAATAAATGGAATAATTAAAACACCAATAATGTGCATAGATTTTATATCTCTTCTACTACTGAAACAATATGAAAAAAATTGGTATAATACTAATTGTTTGCTTGAAAAACATGGATTACGAATAGTGATAAGATATATGATGAAACATACAATGGCAAGTCTAAATAATTTTAAATTTGGCACTATTTTACAAAATATTTATATGTACATTTGCATGATGGTGCGAATCCCGTCCAAAAGCCGTCATCGCCGCAAGACCTTTGATCTTCTCCCAGCAGCATATGTCCCAAGGGGCATTTATAGTTGATCTTCGCTCCAACTGCATAGTTTTTGCTGTCGATGGTTGTGTTGAGTTGTTTGTCAGGACTGCCACAAGTATTCGGAGCTGCAAGTTAGAATTGATTATGCTTCAAGAGTTCGCGCGTCTTACAAATGATCTGTTACATTACAGTATTGTGGATTTATTCGCGCAAGATTGTGAACTTCTGTGATGCCAATAAATATTTTAAAATGAAAAAAATATTGTGGTCAATTATAGATATTACATCATAACTTCAATTACAACAAGAGATACTAATCGAATAAAAAGAATGTAACATCGCAAAATTCGCAGCAAACTTAACAGAAAGATTTGACTAACTATTTATATACAACTATAAATTATAATATATTGACTTGATCTACAATTGTATAAAAAAGATGCCACACATATATTATGTCACATTACCGAATATACACAATTAATCAATAATGGGGTTTATTAAAAATATGATATAAATAAAAATAATAACCAGATTTCAATTAATTTTACATTCATTCCTTGATTTGTTTTTCATATTCTTTTTTATGGGGTATTTTTTATTCTGAACTCGGCCCATGATTTTTTATGAGTTTTGTATCTTTTTTTACTTGGTTTTTGTGGCATGTATCTACTGTATTAATCAAAGTATAAGTGTAACTTGAAATCATTGATCAATTAAAAAATGCTGTTTATGGATTACAATATTTATCAGGTTGCTGCAATCTCAGCAATATTTGCCTTGTCTGTAAAATTATTTATAACCATAGACAATGTGCAATTAGTATAATAGCAATTTTTCTTAGAAACAATGTTATTATTCTAGATATGTAATTGCTGTAAGATAAATATTCAAAAAAAAAAAATGCAATATCAGATTCTCAGATAGAAATAAGTAGGTATGCGGAAATTTATATAATATACGTTATTTTATATACGCTTTCACTGATTGCTATTAATTTTTATGTTCATACAGCGTTACATGTTTGAATAGTAATAAGTTGAGGTAATACTGAAGTAACAATAACACTGAAAAACATAATATTAAGGTAATTTTTCGCATAAATAATATTTGTTCACTGAACCATGATGTAGTTTAAAAAATTAGCAGTCATTATAGTATTTCAGTATTATTTTCCATTAAAAAAATCAAAAAGACCTTGAACTCCAAATATTTTAAATAAAGCAATTTTAAATGAAGTTATAGTATTTAAGGATGTTTGATGGTAAAACTTTTTATTTGAGAAATCGAGAAAAATAATCTCAGAAACATGGCGAAAAAAATAGCAATGCATTTTAGTTCCTCAAAATTATTTTTTAAAATATAGTTGATAGCTATTTTTTCACCGTGTTATAATGGAGTTCTACCAAGCGAATGCCAATTCAATCAATAAATCTCAGAAGCATTTAAAATATATAAAGTTTGGCATAGAAACATTATTGGAGCACACTTGTACGGCATAAACAACAAAAATATATATATATAAATATCGCGCAATAACAATCATCTAAAGAGTGTTTTGAATTTGACGAGAGAATTATTGTGATTTACACATACTATGATCATAAAGCATTGATTTAATTTTCAATGCAATATAATCATAGAAGGATTTTACTGCAACTCACAATGTTGGCATATCCAATGTAGATAATCAAGATTGCAACCAACATCATTCCAGAACCATGAACGCCCTCCATCGAGTACTGCACAATTTTGTTCACCATTGTAATTGTTGGGCTGATCTTTGCCCCAAGCCGGTTTTGATACAGTCTCACCTGGAATTAGAAGAACAATCACTAGCTTTAATACTTATATAAGCATTAATACATAAAAAATTTATATGTTGGGAGACAGACATACATAAATAGTATTTTTGACACTTTGTTACAAAATATTTCTCTCTACTGACTCAATCACACAATCAAGCATTTCGACCTTGTCTCTTAATACCACTTATGTAGCCATTTGTATTCTTATAAAATATGAATAAAGGTGATATTGAAAATAACTTTTCAAGAAATTAAAAGTAAGAAATGTTGTACATATCCATTTGTTTTGTCACTCGTTACCAAACATGTGAAAATGTATAAAATTTCATCATACATTGTCAGTGTATATCGCAAATTACTAACAATTGAAATATTGATTCTTGAATGTCCAAAATAAACTATGCGTTTTGGTGAAGAGATATTTACTCCGGTTTGTGAAGCTCCGTTATTTGACAATTTAATTCTAGATTATTGTAGTAACAGAGAAAAACATATAAAAAGTAATTCTATATTATAAATACACATCAAATGACATTATTATACAGAGATATATTACCATCAACCCATTTCCAAGTTCGGGCAGTTATACCAGGATCCTTTTGAGCTCCGATCCAAACTAACTGCGTTTTAAGCTGGGATTTTCTTCTTTCAAGTTCTTGAAGAAGAAAACTTGATGTGGCACCCTGAAATATTATAATAGAAATTGAAAAATTTGTTCATTTTACTGAATGAAAAATTGATTATTTGATTTTAGAGTATCATAATATTGCCTACCTGGAAACCATGTACTAAATCCCCACCCTGCTTGATGCAATGTTTCCTGGCCTCTTCAAAAGATCCACCTTTACCAATGTTGAATTCGTAACAAGTTCTTGAAAAGGCGGCTAGTTGAATGTCTTCCGATGCACCTTCCGGAGCACAACGGTCGTTTGAGAATTCTGAAAAATTATTAAAATATTTTGTTTAATACAAAAATGGTTAGTTATAATGACATTCTTAGTTGAAATTCTCTAAGGTTTAAATGTTTTGCACTAATATAATGCAACTTCTTATGGGATTGTTCAAATTGCAATAGAGTTCCGTCTTAAAAACAAATATAGTCACTACAATCTGTCACTTTTGACAATTCGCATTTTTAAGTAAAACGTTCACGTTTCACATTCATCACGCATTGATATGTGGAAAAATTGTATTGACAGTGTTCATAAACCCTTACAAGGTACTTAATGTCTCAAATAAACATAAGATTCAAATGAGAAAAAAATATTTCATAAATATTCGAAAGTATTGACACAACAAATACATACGTATCAATCTGAGGCTAGTGATTGATTTTGGGATATTTTCCGTAAATTTTCCATGGTCACATGGCTTCAAGCAGTTTAATTTCCATTCTTGTGTGTCAAATTAGTGGGATTTTTTTTGAATATCGTTGAAATGGGTGTCTGCTCAAAATTTCAACGATTCTCCGGTATTTTAAATGAAAAAGTTTACCAACTGCAGAAAAACGATTTTATAAGACGATACACAGTAACGGCAACGTAATACAGCTAAATAAGTTTCGCGAAAAGTCAAATTAATTGAAATGGGTGGCATTTATGGCGATAAAATATAGCTCATTTTACAACCCAATAGCCCACTTTCAATAATTTATAATCTCTCATTACAATCAATTCATAACCTTTAACACATATTAAAAGAAGCACTGAAACTTAAAGGTATTATATATAAAAACACGATAGTGTGAAAATTAATTTCAAGAACTCAAATTAGGCTAGTACATAATTACTTACAAATATGAACAATTATCATCAATGTTCGAACATTAATTAGGAAAAATCTTTCGACTAAATAATGATTTTTTTTTAAATATACAATTAAGTACACGGGGGTCATTCACGAGGCTATGCGTTGGTGTATAAAAAAAATAAAGCTGATTTTTTTTTCGATTTTTGATCATTTTGAATTATCCACGTAGAAATCTGACTACTGATTTAACAGTTGCTACCTCAAAACGGAAATTATATATAATATTTTTAATTTGATGGCAGCACAGCGCCAAAATTTGGAATACGTTGGCTGGAAGAGGTTTGCAAAGATTTGGCGTTTGCGCAGAAGAATATTTATATACCGTTTGACAACACCGGCGAGTGTTGCTAGACACATAATATTTATGAATATTTACTAAAATAAATGTATTAAATAATTTTGGCATAGCATACGCAATATATGGTCCATACATAATGTAAGGTATAATTGTAAGAATCTTTTCTTATTAGTAATTCTGAAATCTCATTATAGTCTTCATTACTTTTTTAATCCTAGTAGTGTATTTCTAAAGATAAATCAATAAACTATAATAATAACGAATGTTTTCTTTATTAATATATGTATTTAATGATCAAGCAAAGTACTCCAATGAAGTAACATAAATGAACCATTTTTTATTTTAATAGTGATTTATTTAATTTCAATATAAAATTTTAATTGCTGTAACGTACACTTCTAGGTGTTTCACCATCCAGGTTTTGTCTTTTGGCATCTTCAGGCATTTTATATGATAAAATGCAAAAGAACTGACTCGTCAAATACAAATTTTCAACAATTCAATTTTTTTCATGTAAAATATGTGTCAAATATCGGTGTATTATGATTATATTTACAAAATAAGTTTTAAAAAATCTTCAAACAAAGAAGAATAAAAATAAATCTTGAATGTTCTTTAAGCACTATTGGTAACAAAGTTGTTAAAATAATAATAATAATAATAACGAGACCAAAAATACTGGTTTTGAGCAATACGTTTTTCTCAACGATTGGCCATTCCTTTAAAACAGCTTCCGCAATTTAAGATTGAGGAGTAGATAAAAAAATAAAATTATTATTATAAAGCAGAAGCGAGCTTGTTATTTCACGCCGTTCTGTGCAGATATCCATATAATTGTATAGTTTGTTATTATTCGATTGATCGTAAGTTAGTTTGCCAACCGTTTTTTTACATGATATTGTTACGCAATTTTTTACGATGACACGAAAGCTGCATTCTTTACCATATTGCGCAAGTTCCCAAGATGTGAATTATAAGTATATTCCCCCCAATCCCTTAGGGGCTATAAAATACTTATGTAGGTCATTTGGGCATGTTCCGCTTCAAAGTCGGAAGTACCAACATAATAAATCTATATTATTTGTATACACATTTTTTACCTAATATATACAATGATGAAATTGAAATAACATTTTTTTTTATTAGCGTTTGGATTTTGAATAATAAATATTCCACGATATCATACGACTTAAACATAATTTAAATTCTTGAACTATTGTACGATTTTTGCATATTTACTAATATACAAAATTTAAAATAAAAAGGATTTATTATAAAATCACAATAAATGTGATGTAAAATTAATCAATGATAACATTTTAAAAACTGTTGCACTCGGGCTTGCGAAATGGTATTGACAATAATTATAGTGTATTAATACTTTTTTTAATATTTTTTAATATCAGAGATAAAAGATAAAAAATCGGTGTAACGACATGTTTCATGTGGCAATGGAAAAAATCATTTTTATTTTTTTGCAACCGTTGAAGTTGGTATCCATGCTTTAAAAAATCATACAACATTCTAGAATTTAAAAAAATCTAAATGAAATTCTAGGACACTTGTTACGTAACAATAATTAAAATTCATAATGATGACAACAAAGGTAAATTAAGCAAGGTCCATAACTTTCACTGTTATGATGCGTGGGAAAAAATATTGTGCTTATTAAAATAAGTATCAAAAAATATTTTAATTGACAATAAACATCAAACTTATTTGAAGAAGTGTTTTTAGCTGATCTTAAAAATATTTGCAGTCAAGGAACAAAATCTGTTTACGTAATTAAATCTTGTTTGAAACTACCAAATGAAGCTTTTTTCAGAGCCGTAACATATTTAAGTATTAATTAAATACATTCAGATTTATGAATCTATGATACTTATAATGATATACGTATTATGAAATGTTTACTTATATCATTTAAGACTTTTTCAACCAGAATTCTATTGTATTGCAAAGAGTATAAAAATTATATTGCAAGAGTAAAAAAAGTAAGAGTAAGTATAAAAAATAAATATGTTTATGACGGAAATTTTAAAATTTGACCGATTGGTATAAGACTTTTTATAATAACAGAATATTTATTTGGCTTAAAAAACTAAATTTGTTTTTACATACAAAATTTAATTTCGTTATTGATCATACAAATACAATGAGAAACATATTACATGTACACACATGCATAATTGTATTCACGTGTGTAAGTTATTCCCTACTGTCACTGTCGGTCTGATGATTTTCTATATCGAATTTTGCTAGGATTCACTTAATGAAGTGCTGTTTTTTTAGATTTTCCTATATAGCATTTGAGTCACCATTTCTTCCGTACAAAAATCGCATAAAAAATAATATTATTATCCAAAATAGCTGAAGACGCGTAAAAAGAGGAATAAGTGTATAACATTTTGAGCCGTTTTGTTTTGGTTAGAAATAGTATAAGCCCTCTTAATTAATAATACCATAAATGTCTTCTAAAACCGTGTCATATTAAGAATGGATGTTAGGATTTGACCGTGTAAAATTGAAACGGTGTTAATCGCTAGCCGTGACAATCAAAGAGGAGCTGTAATTAAAATAATACGTGAATTATTGAATGATACGTTGTTCATAACAACGAATCGAAATAGGTACTACAGTTTTTTTTGATATGGTGTTAGTAAGAATTAGAAAGAAATAATACATAGAAGTTTGTATATTTTATATTCAATAACATAAAAAAGTCGTAGAAGTAATAATAACTTGGCATTGCGTCGCGTCGACGGTGTCTGACCACAATGAGCGCCGATGCATGACGGAGCACCGACGCGCTGTTGGGTTGCCATTTTTGTTGCCTGCCTTTTTTGCCAAGCGAGATCAATATCTCGATCGAAATAATGCTAAGTAAGTCGCGTTCTACGTAGGGGACATAAACGCACAATAAACTGTATCCATATGTAGATTGATTTAATCAACAAGAAGGCAATGTCTTGTGTTACCTGAAATAGCTGTCAGATGTAGTTTTTGGCGAGACTAAAAATCAGTCATTCATCTCTCAGTTCAAATTTTAAAGGAAAACTTTTCTTTTTACATCAGAGTCGGTCGAGGTCTGTACGTGTTTTTCTTTGAATATCGTTTTGACATTATTTTTTTCATTCAGTTATGTCTGCCCAAAATGATAAACATTTTGACAGCGATTTATATTATTCAATATCTGCAGAAATATAAAAATAGTAGAAGAACAACTATTTAAAGCGAAAAGTAAAAAATGAAGGCCTTCTGGCGTAGTCGTATTTAAATTACAGTTACCACTATAACCAACAACCAGAATTCATATGAATTTTTGAATATTATAAAATTTTATGTATAATTCATTTAATTATTCGTATTAATTCATTTATCCTATAAAATGGATAAAGATTTAGTTTTTTGGGTGCAAACACCAATAAGGTGTATGATGCCGTGGTCAACGACGTCACGGATTAAAGATCAGGTACAAAAAACTTTATTAAAATTAAGCATAGGTATTTGCAATATCTGAAAATTCCCGTCCAACTTCCATTCATCAAGAGTGATTAGCTAACCACTATCATAGAAAGAATTCAATCTATACCTATTAGGAAAAAAGGTAGAGCTACACGGTAACAAATGGTTCTCAAAGAAAAACTGGTGCGTTACCTCCATTTATAATATAAGTATTACGCTCCACGTTGAAGGCAAACATTGATTTAAAAAATAAATGTATTACGTTGCTTTTTAAAAGGATTTAAGAAGTCCGAAAATTGTTTTAAAACGTTTTTTAATAAACACGATATAGTGTACATTGTGAAAATAATACAAACATTAAAAATAGGTGAATCGAGACCATACTGAATCGTAGTTGACCAAGTTAACTTTCAAATGAAATATACTGATAGGCATGTCGGTTATTAAGCGAGAAACTTCAGGCTTATTTATTTGAAGCACCGACAATTTATGTTCAAAGTGCTTGCTAATAAAAAAATGTGTAATAAAGATTTCCGATCGAAACCAATAAATCAATAACATACATTTCCCACTTTCGAGACCACGAATGGCGGTTGAATCAATTTTAATTTATTGATAAATTGGATAATGGCATATTGATGGTTCGATATGTATTATTATTTAAGTGGCTATCCGCAAAAAATTGGATTATTATAAATTATGGATGTCATTATATAAACATATGAATTTACTATGCATTCAACGAATGTTACATTTTTACCAAACGAATAAATGTATTGAAAATAATTGTGTCAAAATATATAAAAGTCGAAAAAATGATTGGTAAAATTATAAGAATTTTTCAAGAAAGCTAATGTGAAAGGGAACTGATCGATTTTAAGAGGTTAAGGGTCATTTTCGTATAATATGGAAAATATATTAATATATTTCATTTTGGTTTTGAGTAACGAATATTAGTTTTTATCATATCTGTTATTAGTGTGGGTATCTGAATTCTTAATTGGGCATAAGAGAAAATTTGAACGAAAAGTCAGTCACTCGAACCTTTTGAGCATAAAAGAAGACATTTAAATGAGTAAGTCATTCAAGCCTTCCTCATTGGAGAATAGGAACTAATACAAACTGGGTGAGTTTATTAAGGTATTACTTATTCGCTCGTTTTGATATCTCGATTTTTGGATCCAATACGGAAGTGTTTTTTTTTTTTTTCCAACAATTTTTTTGTTCAGTGACATGAAAAAGTTTAAGAAACATTGCAAAAGAGAGTAAGTGTTAAGGTATAGACAATATAATAGTGTCCATTCCGATTTGATGAAAATAATATTTAAAAATCGAATGATAAAATAATTTTTGAAATATTATATATATTGCTGGCGTTACATTTTGATTATTTATTCTTGGTGTTGTTGGTTAATAAGTTACAGCTAAAAACTTTTCACATATAAAATAAATAAATATAAAATATACTACACATTTTTGTTTAGTATAAATAATGTATTAATGCACGAAAATAAATCAATATTATTTTCTTACCCTCTGTGGTGAAAACTTCAACTTCGCAAAGAGATAAGGAACCTTCGACTCCAACGAGCTGAAGAAATACGTGTTGACCGACTAGAGGTCTTGCACATGAGAATGTTTTCGTGACACCTTCATCTGTAGGGAAGTAAACAATGTGTTAATTACTACCGCAATATTTTACATGCCGATATTGCAGAACATGATTATAAAATAGATTTCCATTACAATTTTAGTCAGGATAAACCTCATAAAAATTTCACAGGGCTTATATTCAATGAGCAATAAATCAACTCCCAATTTCCGATCCCCATAAATTTACCCGTAATTTTTATTACATCATAAACTATTCATAACATATTGTTAACTTTGCTTATTAGCTATGCATCTAGCCGTAATTATTCATTTAAACATTCCTTTGTCGCATGCCTTAACAATTATTATGAGATCATAATACCATAATCTTAAGTCAATTGTTATTACCACCAAATTCGATTACATTGTCAATTTCAGGATTGATGAGATTATCTGTTGGAGACGCAAATTGTCTGTGTGCTGTTCTGAATAGCCATCAGTGCAGTATCACTTTAGAGTGAACAGAAGGATGATACAAAAATATTCATATTTTATCGTAAAAAATACAGTTCTGTTGATGTTCTGGTAAAAAAATAATATATAATGCTGGAATGGCTATTAAAAATGCTATTCCGTCATTTTTATATCGGTTTGTAAATAATATTTGAATCTAAATATTAGACTACGATCTCAGTGGTTTTAAAATATTTTAAATTATCTGTATTTCTAGAAACGAGACAAAGAACTAAATACAAATGCATTTAACAATATCATCAAAGACGCGATGGTATAAAATATGTGAAATTAATAAATAGTAAAAAGAATGGACAAGGACTGGGAAGAAATCAGAATGGACATAACATTTAGACATATATTGTTTTTCATGATATTTTCTCAATGCCGTCCTTGAGAATTAATAACAATTGGATAAATATTTTATTTATAGACACGGACTTTCTGTTTTACTGATTTAATAATATCGACAAGAAACATATCGGAATGACGTCTGGCTATTAAAAAAGCAACACCTTGAAAACAGCTTATTTGCTTTGCATTTGATAATCTTTTAAGATTATTTTTATTATAATTCTAGATGAATAATTAGAAATATAGCAGATATTAAATAATAGATTTGGATCAAAAGCTGTTCCTGTTGGATAAAAATCAATATTGAATCAAGTTTTTATAATGCCATAGTGAACTGCTTATGGGCAGTATGTACCAACAACCTACAAAAATAGTAGAAGGTTATGTTCGTGCATTGAAGGAAAACCACTTCTCGCGATGCGACGAGAGATAACGGTTGGTACCTTTTTGTTTCTAACTGTTGGTTTATAAAAACGACATTGAAAATTAGCTATTATATGCTAATTTTTTATCTGAGAAACAATCATTTTGTTTTTCTTAGCGAGAAAATCTCAATGCGTATTGACAGAATAAATCATTTAAAATTTGCTTTACCTCTAAAATTGTGTTTATTTTTATGGAATTCTCAATAGTGAAAATGAACGACTGATATATATTATTCGTTCGTGTCTTTACAATGCATGCATAATTTAACTACGCTCATGAAATATTATTTGTAATATCGAATGACTTTAAATCCAAATAAACACATTTCAATTCAATAAAGACCTATCCAATCATAGGATTGCTAGAGAAAAAAACCCTTACTATTAGACACTAACATTGGTATTTGTAAAATAAAGTATATATTTAAGATTAAAATACTAAAAATATATTAAATTACCCGAAAAATAATAAATCATAAGTGTTTAGTTAAGTTACTTTGCAAATGCATAAGAGAATTATCATTTCAATTCATTCTCTTCATGTATTCCAGTCCTCTATTACGCGATTTTTTTGGATGAAACTGCTATGTCTTTCAATACGATTTACTCATTGTACGCAATTTTTAATGTATCAATTATTCAACCGTTAAATCAAGCGGTCATATCATCTTTCAAAATGTAATATCTTATGAAAAAATTGGTTGTCTGTAAAGTCGGTTTACGGACGATAGTTTAACGTGAAAACGTCATAAGAAAACATTGATGAAATGATTGCATACTTTTATGAATAAAATGGAATCATTTTTATTGAATTATCATTATTTTGTATGGATACGAAGAAGGACTGAAATGAAATCTACATTTTTTTTGATATATTTTATTCGCACGCGACAAACGGGACAATGAGTCATGTTTTTTCGTGCGTGCAGCGGGCGATCATCGATTTATAAGACGTTGTCACGTCAAAAATTTCAGTGCATTTTGAAAAAACTGGATCATAAAAACGATCTGGAATTCAGTGATGCTTGGGAAAGTTTTTCCATCGTGGGTTGCATCAATTTTGTGTTTTAATCAATTTTGGAATGAAGACCGTCTACGCTGAATGCATGCTGGAATCTCTATAGCCAGAAGACATTAAGAGTGAAATAACTCTTATAGATAATGTAACTTATTTTTCGAAAAATATAAATTTGCTACACACCGTAAATAGTGAAGGCATCGAAAAAATTAAGCATTGTCATATATCTTTTCATATTGGTTTTATACTTTTTACACGATATTTTGATTTTTGGAACCAATATATCAAACTACATGAAAGTACGATTTTTTATGTGTATCTCATAAAAAAGGATTGGGTCCACCAAGATCCGGGTCAAATTTTGATCATTATTGTTTTTCTTGGCATAAATGAAGCCTAAAATTGTGTTGTTGTTTAGATGTGTGGTGTCCTATTTAAATTTATTAAGTAACATATTTCAAGTACGTTTTCATTGATCGTTGTGACTAAAAAACATTGGGATTTTCCTTGGATTTCCTTGATCAAGGATAAGCGTGTGTCATTCATTATTAACTTAATGAATTCTAACTGGAATATGAAAGCAGAGCAATTTTCTCCATTGTGTTGTGACAGCGAAATCATGTGTGAAAGGGCAAATAATCACTCGTTCAACATAAGCCGGCAAGACGTCTCAAGATGATTTAAAATAACAATGTTATGCTGACAACGGTGGCAATTTTAACTCAATCAGAAAGTTAATGAACATCGAATAATGTCAGTATTAAAAATAATGTCAACGAAAGGAAGTTATGATGAATAAAGCATGTTTTATTTTTTGCTAGTTACGTTGTATGTAGTTACTATGTGTGCCACTTACTAAATACAAAAATATGTTTGATCTTAGTTATAATCAGTGGCGACTCGTTCATACGCACTGCGGAACTGTAGCACCCCCAAGGAAATTGAGGAAAATGTAATATTATAATGTGTATATTAAATTATAAATATAATTTACGCGTGTATTAAAATCACCCGTACACCAACACATTCAATAATTGTCATACACACGGGTATTCTAATATTATATCAAAAAGTTATGCATCTTTATGATTGCGTGCATTATCGTTTTCAATGGAATATGCTCGATTATCGAAGCGGAGAGTGGATCTTGCATGTAGAACACAGGTTCTCAATTTTTTTTTGTTTCCGGTGACCTTAAAAAATCAGATTGTTTTGCGACGTCCAGAGTCAAAACACAGTCCTTAAACGGATGGCTGCCTGAGACGAGATATCTCGTCATATCTTTAAACGTATATTCCTTCTATTACAATAAAATGATTCTTTGATAGGACACACACTGATATCTATAACATTTAACTATAACTTGAAAGGATTTCTACATCGATTTTTCGCGATTTCTTCGAGTGTTTGAACTGTCACTTGAGAGATGTCAATAATTACAGGGTTACCAAAATTCTTCAAGAAAACCTGCTTTTTTTATGATATAACAATATATCATGAAAATCCGTGTGTTACCTTATATTTTATAAAGTAAATATATTAATAATATTTTGTAAGTGAATATTTTCACGGCGCACAATTTGGGTAACTCTGAGCGAGAAGCTTAGTCTACCACCACAGTATCTTCCACTTTCTTCAATATAAACATATTGCATTAAATAATTTATTTGATCAATTATAATGAAAAATACACAAAATGTTTGATTTTTACAATTTTGATGATAATAGTATAATAAAAACCGAATATTTATTCCGTGAGCCGCCAATGGTTATAATAATAAAATGACATGTTTAAATATGAGACTGTGAAACAAACATCGTTTAAGAATACTGAAAATTGTAAAGTTTGAGTAGATAAGCGAATTGATGTTTTTTTATGATAATAAAAATTTATGTCATAGAATCGCTTACTTAATGGGTAATTTTCGTGATTGTAAAATAAATAATGTCTATAATTTGAATAGTAATAAAATACTTAATCTTCTTTCAGTATGTAACGAAATTACATCATTTTCTGCTCAAAGTATTACAAAAATATATTTTCAATTGAATCATTGATAATGCGTCCTAATATCTCAATTTATAATCGAAACCGTGCTTCAAGGATTAATAATTATGAAATCAATTATTTTTTTAATATTTTTATTAATTATATAAATATTGACCAATTGTCCCTGGGAACCATGCGCATAGGGGGTTTCTTTGAAGTTCTGTACTGCTGTTTCCCACTCTAATCTCCAGATCACGAAGAGGTTGGTGACCTAAAAAAATAGAACAAAATAATTGAAAATCACGACTACACTTAAGACCGATTCAAATGATTATGGCTTGAATAAAAAAAAAAACGGAACTATATCTAATTGGTTCCGCAAAAAATATCTTATACTCAAATTCTTATTATGTTTTGCTTGAGAATTTTAAAGAGAATATAAATTAACATCGATACATAGTAATCTTTTTTGATACATTTTTACTTTTCAATATTAAATACATTAAAAAATATTACGTATAAAGAGTAAGTAATAATATTGTCTGACATAATTCTTATCATTGGTCTGCAATTTTAAGTATCTGTTTTAATTGTATTATTTTTTCCAATCATCATTTTCATACAGGTTCCGAGTTCATAGATTCCAAATTAGGTAAAACCTTGTCTGGTAATTAAGGAACTAAATGAATTGAAAAAAATGCTAGCCATTTTGCTAATAAGCTGACTTTACTTAAAGATAAAATATAAGATATATATATATAGATTTGCGACTGTAAATTTAACATTCTATAGGAACAAAACTTCGCCTACAAGTAAACTAAAGTATGTATTATACATTGAAGCTCCGTTTTCACGTGCCCAGAAATCACTACTTCCGCTATTTCATTACGTTATTACACTACTTACATTATCCACTAATTACGTTTTTTTTTAATCAGTCCCTTATTAATGATGTTCCACTGTATTTATACCTCTATTGTTTCTAACGTTTGTTTAATTTGAACAATTTGATTATGTAACACTGAAAGAAAAAAGTATAACTTACCACAACAACCCCTAGTGGTAACCCTCACTACCTTGACTGCATAATGTCTCAGGAGGTCAACCTGCCACCAGGGTGACGCCTCCCTCTGAGTTTCCGTGCAGCGGCGTCCATCATGTTCCGGCGTCCGTTCACCGTCGTTTCCATTGGCAGCACTTCCTCCTCGAACTGTCGTCGACTGGTTGGCAGGCTTTCTGTACGCCACATTTGTACCTAAAGACATGACGTGTGACATTAATATTACGTAGTATAACTTAAGTAATTTTCCAACTCGGTGTTTGACGCAATCTCTTGTATGATACTCTATTGTGGACACGGTGAAAAAATAGTAAAATTTAAAAAATACAAGCCTGTCGCCGCTCCTCAGACCATTGTGAGGGGCAAATTCTTTTCCATAATAAACCATCCCCATCCAATAAACCAAATCCGTCCAATATTTAAGCTAGAAATTGCCGCCTGTTTAGTTTCATTTACAATTTTAATAATGTTTAGTTTTATTATATTTTGGCGTGAGTCGAAATAGCTATCAACTATATAGTATTCAAAAAAGTAGAACTAAAATACATTGCTATTTTTTCACCGTCTTATAATGGAGTTCTACTAAGTAAATGACAATTCAATCAATAATTCTATTGCGGACGGTAAAAATATTAGAGATTATGGTATCAAGACTAGAGCCACTTTATTTCTCTTAATGATTAGCATAGTAAAACGACAGTTTATAGTTAAATAGTGACAGATTACAAAAATCAGAACGCATGAACAATTTTTAATTGTTGAAAATTTGTATGATTCCACCTAGTCAGAATTGCAATGTCAGTTCTGTTGCATGCTTGATAGAATGTCTGAAGATGCCGAAAGGCGAAATCCGGTCGGTGATAAAACATGTGTGTAAAGTTATAACAATTAAAATTTGATATTTAAATTCTATTAACCACATTTATTCAATATCATAATTTTTAAAAGAAAGCTTAAAATAAAAAGTATTTTAGTATACTAAGTAAGATAAGTATAGAAATTTTACATTCTTAAAAATAACACTGTATTCAGTATTAATGACACAAATGTAAAAAACATTACATTTACACTTAAATTTTTTAAAAATTTACATTTAAAAACAGTCTTAATCAAAGTACTTAATCAAAAATTCTGAAATGCAGCTGTTTCTGATCACCAATATTTCGTAAAAAATCAGATCGCCTAACCTATTTAAAATATAAGCAATATTATTCAGTAAAAAATACGTGCTTAGACATTGATTTCTCTTTTTTATTGAACCGATTTCTAGTTTCTAATAGTATTCTTATAAACTTTGTTAGCTAAGAGTCATTGATTTGAACTTGAAAATTTAGCTTTTTGTTGAAAATTCGCTATAGGAAGGACCGCTATACGAAAAACTACAGCATTCGCTAAAGGCAAACTCGCTGTTGGAGAGTACGCTATAGGAGGGTTGACTGTAACTCAACAACATTACCATACACTATTGAAGTACTTAGATATATTACAAAATAAAATAATATACACAAGAAAATAAGCGGTCAGATATGCTGCTTACAAGTGATATATATAACATATATCTAACGGACAAAACGCGTGCCGCCCGATCGGCGATTTTCTGCGAGATTCTTTCATAGATATAAAAGCCTTAGTAGAGAAAATTAAGCCAAAAAATCAAATACGCAGATAATACTGTTTCTTGATTGAATTGGCATTTACTTTGTAGAACTCCATTATAACACATGTATTTTAGTTCTACAAAATAGAAAATTCTATTTTTTTTTCAATTTTAAAAGTGTTTTATGGTGACCATAAAGTCTCCAAATTATCATTAAATTATTGGACATGAAAGTAGAAATAAGACTAAAATTTTATAAATAAAGTTTAGTTGTATGATAAATATATCCCTTATGGTAAATTAGTGATGAACTAGCGTGGAATATATCATATTATTGCTAATTTTACTTTTAAAAATTGAAACGTATGTCCCAATATGTAATCAACTTCGATGTACGACCAAATTGTTTAATAGTCATTATAATAAATATCAAATAATAAAAAAGGCGTTTCACATCGATTACATTGTTATGTTATTGTTTATTAGTTTATTTATTATTATATGCGGTTTACTAAAGAAAAATAGTATTTTATCTGGCTTACCTAATCATTACAGTTGCACATCGATGTTCTAGATAATATTGCTGATACAAAATATAATATAAACGCTTCAATGGAAGACACTTTCACGGATATCCGGCAAAACAATATGGTGATTGGCTTTAATAAATTATAATGTACATACAGTGAAGTGATGCATAAAAAAATATGAAATTTAAAAGCTTTGTTTATACAATTTTATTTCCTTTTATTAAACATACAAATTCCTTATATTATATGCACGTATGAATTCATCGACCCAAATATTTACTTACCTACAATTATCGAGTTGCGTCTAATATATGACCTAATGATATATCAAAGAGAGTTCTTTAAAAAAATCTGCTTAGTATCGGATCTTTACACATGGTTGATTGGTACAAAATAATTTATAATATCGACGGAGCACACTCAGTAGTCACAATTGATGTCGTAAAAACGGGTAAAACTTAATTTAAAAAAATATTCAAATTTGATATAATAAAAGTGAATACTCATACATCTCATTTAACTTATTCAAACTTCGCGTTTCTTTTTATACCGCCTGCGAATCTTTTGGGGATGATATAAAAAGGCAAATATTAAAAAAAGAATATTTTTTCAATGTTTACTTTTGTAGGCATTTAAATGTGTCAATTGATAATAATAGCATGTTGGCGTGCAAAAAAAAGAGCTGCTAATAAATAAAATAAAAGAAATAATGCTTTACTTATTGTTGATGTTAAAGAGTATAGAAATCTCCAATCATTATATACAATAATATAAAAATAATATCAATTAAATTTTATTAAAAAATTGTACATCATTTCCGTACATCGCATGTTTACCTTTCTTGTTATTTATTATTATGAAAGTTTAAATTGTTATAAAAAACGTGATTCCAAAAACGCCTATACTTTCTCAGTAATAATTCGATTATAAAAATGAGCTTAAAAATAATTAAAAATAGCATTGTAAAAAAGTTTTTTTTTTTTTTTTGATGTTGAAAGTTTTCTTAAAATAATTGATTAATCAAATACGGTTATTTTTGAATGTCAGAACACTGTGTTAACACGAAACGTTAATAAAATCAAAAGTGATCTTTCTTATCCAATTATAAGCTTAAATATCAATTTGAAAAGCAAATTGTGTTCGTGAGGTGAATTAAGTCAGTCGAATGAGAATATGTGTTAAGCTCTTTTATTGCAATGATAATAATAATTATTTTCCTTTCTCGGTTAACTCTTTTTAAAAGTCTATGCAACAATATTAAAAAACCTCTAGCCTAGGTGACTGTTGAATATTTAGTAGAAAATATAAAACAGCTGCAAAGATAAATAAATCGTCATGTTAAATATTACACGTAAATCACCGATAATGAAAGTAGATATATAGAAAAAATATTAAATAAATATATGCCAATCTTAATGATATGTTTCCCCCTCTAAAAAGTCAAATAAAACACTACTCATAGCTCTGCTCTATTAACCATGTTTATACATTGGGCGTGGGTTTACTTTTAGACACTGTTAGATAAATAAATTTTATAAAATAAAAAAAATAATAAATCAAAACATCGTGCAATAAAAATGACTTCTTAATTTTTACTTTAAAAATCTAAAAGCATATATCATTTTTTATTTAATCATTATACTACTGTGAGCCCCTGCAAAATTTACACGTTTTTTTAACTTAAGAATTTTGTTGAACGTTTTTGTTTTATGTATTATTTGCTTTTTATGTGTGCAAGTAAGCTAAAGGTTTTAAAAATGTAAAATATATAATTATGCAATTCCAAAATGTAAAACAATATTAATTCTAGAGCAGTGGTTCTTATGTCCGGCCACCAACAGTTTTATAGTAAATATTGATATTTAAAAAACACTGTGTACAAATGAATTCGTGAAATTATTATTATTTAAAAAATGATTGAATAAACCTGACTTATCCAGCACTCGAGTTCGAGTAAAGGATCATTTTAATAATGAAACTGTTTAAAAATTTTGGTTTAAGTCATATATTGACCATGAATCAAGTCAATATAAAGAATTAACAACAATTGCTTTATTATTGATTGAATTGGCATTCACTTGGTAGAACTCCATTATAACACGGTGAAAAAAATAGCTATGTATTTTAGTTCTGCAAAATTATTTAAAAAAAAATATAGTTTATGGCTATTTCGGCTCACGCCATCGTCAGAACTATTGCTTTATTAATTTTGTCGATTTTACCTACAACTGTGTATTGCAAAAGATCATTCAGTGTAATGCATTATATAAAAATAAATTTCAAAACTATTTTTATCGCACTTGGTGCGGTCACGAAACTTTTCCATAGTACAGCTGATGTTTATAATGCGGCCATAGCGAAATTTCACGTGGGAACCACTATTCTAGAGCCTTTTTACCATGACAAATAACATTTACTCAATTTATATGTTTATAAAAGGTATTAAAAAATACATGTTTTGAACATTCTAGAAATCAATATGAATAGTTTTATCACACAGTTTTTCAATTGAATGTAGAATCTTTCGAGTAATCTAATCTTTCAGAATCAATTAAATAGCTTACCACAGAACGGTAATTCGCCCATCCATTCTCCCATCGTATTACATCGTCTCTCATTCTGACCGAAGAGTTCATAGCCTTGATCACAGGAGTAAACGGCGACGGTGTCGGTGGCCAAGTTTTCGTTCGACAGCTTCACATTTGCATTCATCGGTACTGCAGGGTGGCCACATCGTACTTGTGGAACTGAAATTAGAAAATACATAACACAATTTAATACTGGTGTTATAGTATAACTCACAATTCAAGTAGATTAATGCGTTTGAGTATGAAAATATCTTGAGTAAACGGTACTATAAAAGATGACCCTGATTTATTGATTTTTTAGAAAAGCAAACCCTTAAATGGAGATGATTTAATCTTGATAATAAATTGAGATCATTAATTTACGATATCGACTGAATATCTAAATTGAATAGTTGAATCTTTGTAAATTTCCACATATTTTGTTTCTCACAATTCAGATTTCGCCTTTCGACATATTCAGACAGATCTTTTTAGATTAAATAAAATTACGTTGACATTTTCTAATAGATATTATTGGAAAACCACTAATTTAACATCGATAAAGGCGTTAAAATATTTCATCAAGAAATTTTATATATAAACCGAGTTTCATTAAATTCAATGATTATCTTCAATGCTCGACTTAACCTTCGCAATTTTCTTTCGTTATAACTCTTGAATGAGATTATTTCAATGATTCGGTAATCTGGAAAATTTAAGTCCTGCAATACGTCATCTGATATTAAACCCAACCGTTATTCACCAATATAAAATAAGCAGTCATATATATATATTTTAAATAACCCAAATACAATTTAATGCTAGTTGATAACTGTTTATAATAAAAACTTTTCATTACAAACTCATTAGCTGTTTATATGTATAATTTATAATATTATCATATACAAATTGAATATTATTATGATCGAATCCACAGTTATTAAAGTTGTTTCAGATATACATTTGGCTCCTAGCCTTCAGGTTGAAATTTTCCTTTGAAATTCCGCTTATATTTTACAGATGCAAGTCGTTGACTGTTTGTCAGTTCTATTGTATTCGTGTGATAGAATGTCTGAAGATGCCGAAAGGCAAAAACTGGGTTGTGAGTGATAAATCGTCTAGAAATGTACTAAGCAGTGTCAAGTCGGAATCGTGTTTTGATTTCTTGAGTCGTTAAAAATGGGTGTCTCTGACTGCTTTTTCTATTAAACGATTTTGAAGAATATCTCAATGAACAATTAAACGGTTTGGTTGGTTGATCTTAATTTTCATACACATAAATAGGAAATGTAGGAAAAAACAAAACAAAAATAAACTTATTTTATTGATTGAATTGGCATTCGCTTGGTAGAACTCCATTATAACACGGTGAAAAAAATAGCAATGTATTTTAGCTCTACAAAATTATTTTTAACAAATATAGTTGATAGCTATTTCGGCTCACGCCATCGTCAGAACTATGCTTAAACTAACATTCGCTTATCTATATATAGCTGTGCAGAAAAGGCACACAACACACCCTCTCTCCTGTTCCAACGGACTAGGTTGTTACTTTAACACAATGACACTAAATTTTCAAAAATTCTAAATGAAACAATAGGTGTCTATGACAATAAGTTTACATGTGGGACGGAAGTGGTCTTATTTTAGTTGTGGTCGTGTTGTTGGTCAACGACGGGGTCGAAGTCGGTGTCTTGTTTTTTTTAAACAGCTTCACAACCCTGGTGCTAAGTTTCGACACTTAAAATTTGAAGATCAATAATTGATGACCTTACATCAGCAATGCAAACAAACATCATCATACTTGGAGAAGGAATGCATGTAGGCTTATCGGCATTTATGGAATCTAGAATCTATCCCACAGTGCAAGCCGCCTGTGTCTGCTTCTGAAACGCCGACGCTTACACCTCAATTTAAATAGGGCTGCCATCTTAATGATTTTACACGCTGTACTCGACATGTTTAACAATATAGTATTTTTAAAATTTAAATTTTCTCTTAAGTCTGTATACGTTATCCAAAATTCGTACTGTGTATGCCTGTAAGGCTTTTACAAAGTATTGAAGCTATTTATCGAAACAATATGTGATTATATATATATAACAGTTTTGAATGCAAAAAGGCAATTTCTGACTTTATTTTTAGCTTGAGAATTTCAGCAATATATGAAAACAAACTCTGAATGAGTAACAAATATATATACAACAATTTTATTAATATAATATGTTGTATGGTGAATATGTAAATATTGATTATTAATAAAATTTCTATTAAAAAAATCATATTTATAACACCTCGATATATTGTATATATATGTGATATATTTATAAAATGTGTTTCACATATGTTATGTTATCTGTGCAATATGTTATTTTCTAGTGCAGTCATTTGTTTCAATTATTACATTAAATTTTAATAATAATTTCATTTTACACGAGTTGCATTTAAACTTTATATTAAACACAGAATTGGATTGTATAATATTAAATAAGTTAGACAGAATAGATTCGACTTAGACCATATTCTCTGATTAATCGCTTTAAGTATCTAACTCAATTTAAAAAGTGTGTCATCAATTTATATTCATTGCAGTCATTAAAGAATAGATATAAATTATCTTTTGTTTGAGGCAGCCCTGCATGTTATGCGACTGTTAACATGAAGCGACTTGACGTGTGAACTTGGATTAGATTGAGTTTGGCACAGGTGAAACTTCGTGAGAATATTTTATTGTTAAGAATGAGAAAAGCCACTCGGGTTAAGAAAGTCATTTTCATAATGCAACTTAAATACAACGCAATTTCCATATAAGGCATACAAATTATGACTACGTATTTATTCTCTTATGAAGAATCTTATCACGGACCGATTTCAAAATAACAATTGAACTAGTTTGATTGCAAACAATACAATTAATATAGGTTGTCAATAAATGTTAATTTCGTCTCCCAATGCGTGAATTGAAAAGAGGATTTGTTCTTTACGTCTTCAGATATTTACTTTCTCATTAGATCAACAAATAGGAATTGTGAACAAACATAATCTATTTGGGATTGACGAGTGTAACAGATTACATATGAAATGTATTGTTATCTAAATTAGTTTATTGATTGAATTGGAAATCACTTGATAGAACTCACTTATAACACGGTGAAAAAAATAGCAATGTAGTTTAGTTTAGTACATTTGCTTATCTATATATAGCTGTGTAGAAAAGTTACACAATACATCTTCTCTTCTGTTTTAACGACCTAGCTTGTTTCTTGCTTGCAATAAAACTAAAAATTGTAAATGAAACTAAAAAGCTATCAACTCTACCTTGAAAAATAATAATTTTGTAGAACTAAAATACATTGCTATTTTTTTCCACCGTGTCTAAATAAGTTCTTTTGAAAAATCATTATCTATTAAAATTAAAAAGTTACATCACAAAATTAGTGCAAATTTAATTCTTCATAAATATTCAATTTTAACAATAAATTATATCATAAGGTTAACTCATATACATCTGGATTTGTAAAAGACTACCAAACTTAATTATAAAAAGTTTTACTATACAACGTCACAGTTTGAAAAAAGTATTTTAAATAGTATCGTTTATGTTGAATGTACGAAAAGAACATAAATGCCGTAGCATATGGCATAAAATGTAGGTTTCTACAATGATTAAAAATATTTATTTTCTACATCGAGCGTTTATTAAAATTATCATATGTTTGTCTAGCACATCTTCATTTGAACAAAATTAACGTGCTTAAAATATATAATTGGGGATTAACTGTCATTATGCTGGTGAAAAGTGGAAGATTAATTCAATTTTTTCAAGCTTTTTCCGCCATAAGTTGGCCAATGTCAATTATTTATTATTTTTTGTTTGCTAAAAGGTGGAAGCACTCACCACGACCAAAGCGTAGTTATCGGATTAGGATCAAGCTATGTTTTGTAGCAATTTCCAGTATCAAACTATCGACATCAATGAGCTTAGTGACTCGCCAGTAACACGTCTGCAAAACCGCAATTTTCCGCTCTAATACATACCGTAGAAGATTATAACATTTTAATACGAGTTACAACTATTATTTTTCAATTTGATAATGGATGAATGGTTGGTTTTTGAAGAAAGATAATTAACCATTAAAATATGTCTTCACTGTTGATATCATATCACTACAACTTGGTATGGAAGTAAAATTTAACAAATCGTCAATGAAGAAGTATAAGCACACGAGACATGATGTTGATCACATCCAATGTGAAAGCATATGAAACAAAAGAGCGTAATTGTCTATGACAATTTAATTCAGATTGACCTGATAACCTCTCGTTAAAATGGTCGTATGAGGTGAATTTGGAATGTTCTTGTGGAAAAATTACAATCAAAATTTTAGAAACTATTTTAATATTTGTGGCATTTTATTCAATTATGCCTTCGCTTTATATTGAATTATTTGTTTAGTTTTCATTAAAATTGTAATCTACCAAACTTTTTAGTCTACTACAGGGGTGGTGAACCTATGGCACACGAATGTTTTATGGTATGAAAATTGTTACGAAAAAAAGTATTTATACAAAAATTTATAAAAAATAAGATAAATATTATATTCAAACACAATGACGATATAGCCATGTGTATTTTTTTCCTTCACCAATCAATTCGCAAAAGACGGAAACGAAAGAAATGATGATATTCATGCATACATAGATCACATTGCTTGAAAATAGCATACATGACATACAATTGAAATACATTAAGCATTCCTGAGTAGAACTACATTAAAACTCGGTGAAAAAATAACAATGTTTTTTTTAAATTTTGTAGAACTCAAATACTTAGCTCTTTTTATTAATGTGAATATACAAATGTACACATTATTTTTTATAATGTTTTAATGCTTTCTTTACATCCAAATTTCGACTTTATACAAAAAATTTATGATTTTTTATTTACGTGGTGAGTGGCACGCGACAACAACAATTTTTCAACAAAAATCTTTTTTTAGCATTCAGGCTCAAAAAGGTCCGTCACCTATGGTCTTCTCGATTCATGTATACATACAAGTATAAGATGATTTGCTAGGATATTATAAGGATCTTATTTTGATTATTTTGCGCTTAGACTTGTATGGTGTAACTAAAAAATTGTGTTATTTTTATTTCCATCCGCTACGCACTAGGTGTTATACAAAGGTGTAGCGATAATCCAAATTTGCTTGAGATCATGACTCCTAGACTTGTTGTTTAAAAAACCAGGGCCGGCTAAATTATTATTTTTTCTTTACGAATACAAACACATTCAGTTACGCAGCTTTGGTATCGGTTGCAGTGAAAAATATTTTTTTCGTTCTCTGTTATTCGAAGAGTTGTTCGAACATAAAATATTAACCAAGAGTTTGCATCTATGGTGTATATGTGTCGTGGAAAAAGCTCTCAGTATACTAGGACAACGTGTTTCATTTATTGGTGTCAGTCCGGTGTAATTAAACTGTATCGCGATTAAGTTTATGCCAGTTTGATTCTTAGAGATATAATCTCATTTAATAAAGCTTGAAATAGTTTAATGTATTCAGGCGTAACGTGGGTGAAATTGGATAGTTCCAGAACTCAAATAAATTCTTTTGATGCTCTCATAAAATTACTATTCAAAATAATGTGATGTTTTATTGCTTTGTGAATTGTTGGTAACAAATAATTAATACTCAATATAAGGTCACCGTTTTTTATAAATAACTTATTTATACTGTGGGTGATCGGTTAACGAACACTATCACGGGAGACTTTTGTGTTCGGACAATCGGTTATCGAACAGTTCGAATTGCGAACATATTCTTAATTATGATCGTAAACCGATCACCCACTGTATTGTTTTTAATAATTTTATACTCGTAAATTGAAGTTTTATTCATTCAATAATTTTAATCCCGGGATATTTTCTTAATTCATCTCTGAAGAATTAAAATCTTTAGCGCATAAGAGATCAGTGAACTCTAAAGGTGTGGTATGAAATGGATTGTTGTCATAAAGGCAATATTGTTATTCGTACAAAATACACCAAAAAAATCTTCAAGTGGGATGATGGTGATTAATAAGTGGGAAGACAAATCGCAATAAATAATACAAAGCCATACAAACGTTATGGGATATAATAGTTAATAATTATCCCAAGTTCATGTATTCATTTATCTTATCCGGAAAATATTATCAAAAAATCACAAAGTATAGTTATCGATAATTTATTAAAAAAGCGTATGTTCGATTGGATTGTGATAATTAATAATTATTCATTATACGCAGAACGTACATTGTTACATTTAATTTGATTGAATTAGCGTTAAGTATTTTTTAAATATATTCACTTGTTTTGTCACTAACGATTCGGGTTTCGCCTCTCGGTATCTTCAGGCATTCTATCACACGGATGCAACACAATTGACGAACAATAAACAGTAAATATCGTCTATATTAATAAAGGTATTAATATCAGGAAAACACAGACCCAAAGGCAAGAGTTAAATGGCAGCCAAAACAAATTTAATAATATTGATCTAATAATAATTAATACAATTACTCGTGAAAATTTTCATTAACGATTAATCTTGTTAATGAAAGCGTTTTACAACAGATAATAATCAACTATCCTCAAAATATATTTGGGTTTTTTCCAGTCATTTCTTTTGAATCCGTGTGATAGAATGCCTGAGGATGCCGAAAGGCGAAACTAGGTTTGTTAGTGACAAAACATGTGGAATCATACAAAGCTGTAACAATTTATGTTTGATATTGAAATTCCATCAAGCACCCGTCAGTCGATAACACAAAATATATTGTTAGTATTACTTGTGCTTACATTTTCTTACTGTGCATTAAAGTTCTCAATACACGGGATTAGCGTTATTCGTTTTTTATAGGTCATTTTACAATGTCATATTTGTATGAAGCAATAAATCTCAAGATTTAAACGACAAATATTTTCCTAATATACAAATATCTCAACTTCATTTACAAGATTCAAGAAATGGAATAACAGCTGTAAGATTTTTTTATACATTATATTGTCCTTAATCACAGCAAAATTGATTTCATAGCCAAGTGCATTCCTATTGTATGCATCATTATTTTTTTCCGAAGATAACAGTAGGTAGTGGATTCTAATGTACATATATGTATGTGGATCCTTGATTGGTTATTATAATGCTACGCCATTTTCATTCAATTACGTCGATGTATGAAAAATCATTTCATGCACACTTTGAAACAATTAAACATTTTTAATATATTACTGGCACATATAAAAAACCGGCTCATTAACTTTTATCATTTAGGCTGTATAGTTTTTAGTATGATAATACACACTCCAAGCCTTATGTGAACAATTCACGGTGTGGTTTGCATAAATTTGACTACCAAAACTGGAGTTACTTTCTAAAATTATTTTCAGGATACGGAGCCATTATTTGTGTCGATGACTTCTTTAGGAGTAACAATAATCGTTCAAGCAACACGGTTCTATAAGAAGTGTGTGGTAGATTTTGAAGCCCCAGGTCTTATAACATTGCGGCTGACCGCATCCAAGCCTAGTTCTTAAGAGATCATTTCAAGTTTAAGACTTAGTACCAAGAGTACAAAGAAGGTAGTACAAAACGTATTTAAATAACATTTTTTTATGAAACGAGTCAAACTATCATACCACTAGTATTCATCACAGTAATTTGACACTTAATTCTGGTTGATTATAATTGAAAGTCCAGATCGTCCACATTAAATAACAAGTAACTTCATATATCCCTAATGTGATTGCGAGCCAGTATAGATCGACCACGTTACTTATGCGCGTGGAAACGTAGCGCTGTGTACATTTTCGGTCTGACACAAAAGTTTGCTAGAGTTCAAAAATTTTAAGTTCCCTACGATTCCAAAAATACTACAATATATTTCAATGTTTATAAATACCATGGCTTCTTACTTGTAATTTTTGTTTATTCGTTTTATATAGGGGTTTCAAATTTAGTTTCATCATCCGCCGCATTTCCGGGAGCACTGTTATAGCGGTCGGTCAATACACGAAAGCATTTTTTGAGAACAATATATTACACCCATTATTATAAATATTGTATAATTTGGATTAAAAGTCAATATGAATTTTTGAAGAAATAGCATTGATAGATTATATTTGATAAAATTTGGATTGGATTATTTTTGTATCAAATATTTCTTTTAAAATTTGATAATATTTTGCATTAGATCTACAATTAGCTGCCTATTATATTAATTACTAAGCCTGTCATTAGTTTTTTATGAATAGAATAAATTACGCCAATATAAGCCGTATTGGTGGCCAAGACCGACAAGTCATTTCCGCTTAAAGATCACAGGATAAATATTTTAAGTTTTCCTGGCCAGAATTGGTATCTTTTAAAAATGTACATAATAATTTATCACAAGTGTAAAATGTAAATGAGTTTTTTTTTGCAATTCAAATATTCAGCTACGATATTAATAATTCAGAAATATTCAAAACAATGACCAAGTTATAAAATGTAAGATCTATAGAGTATCCGTGGCGTGTCTAAGTACTGAGAACACAGTGTATAAATTTTGATTCAAACCTATTCGTACGACTTATGCGATTCGTTTCATAACAATAGATACAATTCACTCTCAATTTTTTCAATGGCAGATAAGTACCTAAATTATACAGGTTTGTTACCTGAGATTCGAGGTTGAATCATAGAAATTTAATCCAAAACCGTAAAATGTCTGGTGGAAATACTTCGTTGCTTTAAATGCATTTTGGACGACAACAATAAAAACAGTGTTTTCTCATGATGACTATACTATTATGTCATCATACGACGAAACAATCTGCGTCTTATTATAAACTGGTATTCAAATATTACATTTTTAAGCAAATGGCATTAATTAATTTTATAAAAAAAAATGTTTTAAATCAATACTATTTTCAAAAACTCAATTACAATTTTCAAAATTTTAATTTCGTCGTCCTGAATTTCTCGTTTTTAACACGGTGAAATAGAATAGCAATGTATATTAGTTCTACAAAATCATTTAAAAAAAAAATATAGTTGATAGCTATTTCGGCTCACGCCATCGTCAGAACTATGCTTAAACTAACATTCGCTTATCTATATATAGCTGTGCAGAAAAGGCACACAACACATCCTCTCTCCTGTTTTAACGGCCTAGCTTGTTGCTTTCTTACAATAAAACTAAATTTTCAAAAATTGTAAATGAAACAAAAGTCGGCTATGACAATAAGTTTCCATGTGGCACGGAAGTGGTTATTACGGAAACAAATCAGACTACCCCCCGGGGATAGGCTGAACTAATGGGGATGATAATATATTCGTTTGTTCGTTAAGAATCCTTTGTGATAATTGATGTCTATTGATTGCTCGTTTTTATTTAAGCAATAATATTAGTTGCCTGAGAATTTAATGTAAGAATCTAGAAAACTTTCAACATACTTAAATTATTCCGAGCACATAGAATCAATTGTGTTACTTACAGTTATGGTTATGTTTTTGATATACTCGATCACGATTAATATGGATTGTAAAATTAATTATTAATTAGTCAAGATGCATTTGACAGATGTGTGAAAAATATTCACTGTCGATTTCCCACAGCTGCTTAAAATATGCCATAATAAATATGACGGGACAGTAATTAATATCATTTTTTATGATTTATAATGTATTATATTAATATGTGTTACGGTTTAATATGCCGGGAGGTATTAATATGGTGGGACCCGGAGTGCCGACAATTTATTTGAAAAATGAAAACATAATAAATACGTATGTCACGTCTAAATATTTATTTTCCCATAATTCCAAGAGATATCACTGTGAGTTTAAAAAAATAGTTTATTTACAACGGTCAAACATGGCTAGATATTGAGTATTAAATTAAAGCGCGTATACATGGTCATCTGCTATAGCAAACCTGCCGTGCACGGGATTATAGAGTGCATTAACGCACTTATGGCATAAAACCGGTTAATGTTATAAGTGTTTGCTGAACGTTTCATTTGAGTAATTAATATTAAAAATGCTCATTTCTGGCATTTTTTAAACTGTAGAGATGCATTTGACCTTTAATTTGCATAATAAAATATAGTAACGCGAGAAAATAGTCAATAAACAATTATTACTCAGGGAAACGTTTTCTTTTACCTCAAGTAACCTTTAGAGGTAAATGAAAATGAGTTTTTGGCTTATTTTAGAACACAATCATTTACTGTTTTATAACCTTTTATCGTTTAAATCTGTAAAATAAATATATAAAACAAATCATTGTGTGTGAGGAAAAGTTATAAACTTGTGATAAAACCGTAAGACAATAAATGTTTTGCGGTAAAACTTATATTATTTAAGAATTTATACTTAGAAACATATGTTTGTATAGTTTATTATAAATCCAAGAACATATATCTCAATATAGCTTGTCACTGATAATGCTCTTTGTGTAAAAATTATATTTAGTCATTTCTCTTTGGCTATAAAATTTCTGAGAATTTTACTAAGTTTTATGATATAATAAATATAAATAAACTAATCTAGACCAAACCACATTTTTCAATGGTATATTTATTTATAAAATAAATACTATTTGTTCACACAGTTGGGATTCAGTACTTCATTGTTAAATTTTATCTTCATTGTTAAATTATTTGAAGAATTAAATCGCACAAAATCAGATACGACCAAAATATAGATTTGTAATTATCATTTCGTGTTATCCACGATTGATTCCTTCTTTGATTCCCATTTATTTATTTATTTATTTTGGTTTGTGTAACACAAAAAAGAACCTCAGAGTGGGATTTTTTTAGTTATATATCTAGAAAATTTGCTACATCTTCGTTAACTGAAAAGTTATTGACACAGTTGATAGTGTAGTATAGCCGGACCTGCATTTTAACAACTTCGTGGAAACCCAATTGAGTAACGATGGCTTAAGAGTACATACTTTATTTTAATATAAATATTTTCGTGCCATAAAATAATTTATCGACACTACTTTAAGATTTTATGACTGTGAACACCTGAAAAACACACACAGAAAGAGCTGACTACATTTTTTAAATTAATCGTTACTTTTAAACAAGCCAAGCTTATAAGTAAAGACACGTTAACGTTTTATTATCAAACATTCATTAAAAAAAATTTAAGTCTGTAATAAAAAATTAATTATATTATCACTTTTAAATACATGTCACGAGTCAAAAAACATTCTTTTTGCCTTTCTAGCACAATTTATATATATCAGCAATTCGGATTTTAAGTTAAATTATGATAAAATATTATTAAATCATAAGCACGTGCAACGTGAAAAACGTCAAAATTGTACGGTTAAGTCTGTTGAAATAGTGTAACATTCAATTTTTAAAAGCATCTTTACTAATATCCGGTGATATAAAAATACTAACCCGAAATTCATGATTTCAAAGAAAATTTTGTTTTGAATTCAATTGTTTGGCAATGTTAAATATTCGCAATTCATTTTTCAAACAACTCTGTGATAAATGGAACTTGAATTAAGACTGGCGTCTTATTTTACCAAAAAAGATTATGGTTTTGGTTTGGTAGTTATTTTAGTTTATGGTGTATTATAAGCTGGCTGCATTTAAATATTTTTTTACTGTCGAGTAATCGCTTTGGCTATTGAATACATTTATTAAAAAAAAAATATATAATCCAATATAAAACCACTGCAAAATCATCAATTAGCCTTGGATGTAAAACTAGCTTACATATACGACATTTTATCTAATGGCCATCTATTTTTATTTTTTGATAAGCTTCGAAGATTTGGTTTTAAAATTCACAAAACGCTTAATCCAAATAAACATAAAATCTTGTCTCTCTAGTAAGATCAAAAATATAACACATATAAGTATTTTATTTATACAAAAATTGTAAGGTGAATAGTTGATAGCTATTTCGGATTACACCATCGTCAGAACTATTGCGTATAGAATTCATAGTTATTTTTTCACTGTGTTATAATGGAGTTCTACTGAGTAAATGACAATTCAGTCAATCAAAAATATAGAATTTGAATTGTTACAAATTTGTACAATTCTACATGTTATGACACTAACGACCAACAGAACTGACAGCCAGTCGTCAGTTCTGCTTCTGTCTGTTCTGTTGCATCCGTGTGGTAGAATGCCTGTGACAAAATACGTGGAATCATACAAAATTGTAACAATTCTAATTTGATATTGAAATTCCATCAAGCGCCTTCAGCCGATATCATAAATTATACAAATGATATAGCTCAAAAAAGAAAATTTCTTACTACCTAATTAATGAAATTTATAAAAAAAATGCTTTCAAGTTTTTTTTAAATATCATATAAAATCTACCATGTCTGTTTCAATTTGTAATCTTTACTACTACTTGGTAATCTTCCTGAGAATTTTTGACATTTTAATAACAGTTTATTTAGATTGGGTTCTAGTTGACCAACATTGATGCAGTAGAATGAACAAACTGGCTTTGTTATCGCCGTTTTACTGCCTATAATTAAAATAGTAATCTTCGTAATGTTAATACGTATAAACGTTGAAATGGTATTATGAAAGTGTTAGTTGGCGGGCTGTTCCGCTAGGAGGATTTAATCGCCGTCTGCAAGTGGCCGCGAGAATGATTGAATTTTTGCTTCTCCAAAACATTATCGGAGTCAAGGAGAGTCAAAAGCAAAAGTCGTCAGATTTATGTCTCGCGCTAACACTGTTACAAAACGAAACAACAACACTTTAACCGTTTACGTATACTACCAAACTGGGTCGACCTTGAAATGGCTACAATCGGAGGTTTGGACTAACAATATTTCTTTGGTTCAACGCGTTTACACACTGTTATGGGAGTACAAATACTTACTGACATCGCAATTTCGTGTTCTGGATATCACTCGTGGCACTTGATACAATCTAAAAGTCATTGTGATTACGTAGGGCTTCCGTTAGCACATATGACTCTTTAAACAATTATAAAAACAATTTTGGGATATCAAATTTATGGAGCGTTATGATCTATGACACTAAAGCATCAGAGCTCTACAGGTCTCCTTCATCTCTTATATATAGATTTTTTTATAATCGTTGTGTCGTTGCTGACAAACTTAGGTCGCTGCAGAGCTGAGTAATCCACAGTGAATCTGGTTCACGCATATATTTACATTCATCCCCCCACATGCCATACTCATACACGCACACGATATAAACAATAAAAATAAATTTTTAGAACTTATTTCCACAATATATTTTTTGGTCAGGACCGTCTTCGTTCATCGCGAGCATTGTTAACTGATATAATACAATTTACAAGCAAGTCTATTTGTACAAAAATTTTAAGTTAAAGGTATACAAAACAATGGCTTCTACAACTAAGAAACAATTTATAGGAAGTCATTTTGTATACCTGCTTCCTTTAAATCAAAATTTTGTATAAATAGACTTGCTTGTAAATTGTATTCTATCAGCTGATAATGTTCGCGATGAGCGAAACCGGCTCTAATAAAAAAATATATAGTGGTAATTAGTACTAAAATGTGTTTTTTTTTAAATTAAAATATGATACTTTTCCATCAAGAAGTGACAATTAACACTTTAAAAGTAATCATAGAAAATTTCAAAGAATGTACTCTTAATTATATTAAAGTACAATTTATTGATTGAGTAGGCTTCCCAAGACTTCTCTTGAGAAAACCCAAGACATGACCATTATGCTATACCTTTATCAAATTTTACCGTGAGATTTTTTTTATATAAATGGTAAATAATTAAACTCCCTTAACGGTTAGATATAAATTATGCAAACATACTTGATAGTGGTTAACTAAGAGATTGTGGCACTTGTCGCGTTTCTCTATAATTTATTAATTTAATTAAATGTCAATTTATATCATATATACGAAATTGTTTTTCTTCATTGTTTCATTCATTCATATCAAATATTTCTATGTATATTTATATATGTACACATATATCTTGAAACGGTCTTTTAATGTTTCAATGAATGCTGCACGGTTTAAAAAAAAATAAGAACAGATATATAAATTAGTAATCTACGATATTGAATGTTGAAATTTCAATATAAAACTTGAATTGTTGAAACTTTTTACATTTTCACATTCTTTTTCATTTATGATCCGAGTTAGGCTTTTGGCATCTTCATCAGTAGCCTCTTGGCATCGTTGAATATAGTGTCTGAAGATATCGAAAGGCGAAACCCGTGTCGCGTAAAAACTTTTTGAAGGGTACGACTTTTTGACAATTGAAATATAAATTTAAAATATTTATCAAGTTCATTAAAATAGTGAACATATTTCATTCCCAATTGACTTATCACTATTAAAATTAGTTGTAAAATATAATATAGAAGATGTTTTTAATTATAAGTAAAAATGTGACGCAACTTGTTGAAATAAAAAAAGAAAACAAATATGAAATATACGAGACAAAAACATGAGTATGTCATGTAGTTATATGGTGGCCAAGAAAATGACATGGCAGTAGGTGGGACGTATAGATCGAATAACGGACAATCGCTGGACAAGGTCAGTTATCCGGTAATATTCTAGATGTATTAAATAGCCGAAAGGCGATGTGTAGTTTATTTCTTTAAATAAACAAATATACATTCACATATTTATTGAAAGAAACTTTAATAACGTAATATACGATTCATACATCATCGCTATCACTTAGGATTTTATATGTTTTACTCTCTTTCGAGATCGGTTGTGATTTTTCATCATCGGCGGGCTCTGAAGTTTTTGTGGTATTAGCCTTCAAAAATTCGTTACTAAGCAATTGTCTGCTCTTAGCGTATAAATCTTTACGTATTTCCCTATAAGGTTAGATTTGTCATGGCACGTTCTATAACATATATATATATATATAAAAAAATGTTATTTTTTTCCTTACACCGTGTTATATAAAGCGTGTTGTATGAAACCGTGTTATACGAGGCTCGAGTGTATAATACAAGTAATAATTCTTGGGATTAGTAGGACTAGAATGTCTAGCGAATTCATATTTTTCTCCTTTAACCGTGTTGTATAAAGCGTGTTGTATAAAAATATTAAATAATTTTTAAAACCGTGTTGTATGAAACCGTGTTATACGAGGCCCTAGTGTATAATACAAATAATAATTATTGGGAGTAGTGGGACTAGAATGTCTAGCAAATTCCTACAGTTGCAAAAGTTAAAATAAATTTTGACGCAAACCTTATTTTATTAAATTATTAAGGCTGATAATTAATTTACTTATTTTGTAAGAAAGTGCTTAAAAGTTTTTACCTTAAAACTTTGTATTTGATGTTATATGAAATATGTTTATATGAAATTACGTTCAATAATCAAACGACTGATCCATTTTTACTGAATGTTTTAATACATCCGGATACAAAAATAGCACATAAACAAAACAGTACCGGAGCCAATGCCACGTCAATGTTGAAAAACAACTCGTTCAATAGTATGTGTACGTCAAAGTTATTGAAAGTAATATTGTCTAAAAAATCTGCCATTCCAGAGACTGAGTGTTGCAATCTAAACGCAAATTGAGTTATTCCCGTTCTAAAAATATTCAATGATATTTATCATATCTCGACATTTATGTTTTGCGGTTATGATTATCACAGCCAAGAGTAAATGTCATCAATTTTCAATCATAACGAATCGTTCATTCACTGATGTATCCACGCCACAATTTACTCGAAATTTTTTAGTCTAGTAGGATTGGGAAACTATCATTGATTGAATCGGCATTTACTTGGTAGAACTCCATCATAACACGGTGAAAAATAGGAATGTATTTTAGATCTACAATTTTTTTATATAGTTGATAGCTTCTGACGATGGCATGAGCCGAAATAGCTATCAACTATATAAAAAAAATGTAGAACTAAAATCCACTGCTATTTTTTCACCGTGTGGAAAATGTCATATTTATATATTTTTTTCTGTTGGCTACGAGTGTTTTATGGCTAGTGAATAAACAATGAATTCGAACGTGAAAGTAAGTGATCGCATATATTATATATTATATACATGCGTGATGAAATTTAAAATCTCTATTTTTGTATCACGCAATCTATGGCACTAAATATTTTATGTAAAAATAGATCTGACCGTGAAATTAACAATATAGTGTGGAGTTTCGAAGATTAATTCACATCATACCATCGCTCGCAATATTAAAGTTAGAAACAAAAAAAAATAGTTGCTTAATATGGATCAAACAAATCTCGTGCCTCAAATTGGCGGAAAAATAATTCACAATAATTTTATCTATGATCCAATTCGCAAATGTTGCTATCTATTTCGAATGTATCAGATGTTCGAAGTGTGTACTTATATTTATGATTAGGAACTATTGTTAGGTCAAACGATACTATCAGAAGTGATAACTAAAGACAACATGTGTGTTTGAGTCAATTTAATTTGAATCTTTTTATTGTTTAAATTCTTGGAACGAAATAGCGCGGCGGATGTGGCGATTGTATTTATCAATTAAATGGTATTTATAAAAATTATTTGTTATCGTTTTATTTTTAAATAAAATAAAAAGTTTTTTGATAATATAAACTTACACGAAATTTATAGATGTTTAATTAATATCCATTTATTAGGTCATTTTTATGCAATCGACATGTTCTACAAAAACTGGAATGAAGAAAAAAACGCACAAAAAACTCTTTTGTCTATGATTTTTTTTACTACAGGTAAAAAGGTTCTAAATTGCATAAAAAATTATAAAACTAAGACCGCTTGATGAGTCTGTCTAAATGGGCTGTCTGATAATCAGTGAAAATCTTAGCCTAAAAAGTATTACTATTGGATAGCCATTATTTGTAAACTAGTAACGTCCCATGCTCGTTATTAAAATGCTTTTTATAATAATTGAAAAGGTCGTATACGATCTAAGAGTTTGTATTGTCATTGTATATATAAAAAAAAATCAAAAGAAAATTTGCTAAACGAATGTTACTTAAATTGATTGGGGAGAAATTTTTCTTCCAACTTATAGCTTTACAAAATCGTGCTTTATCTAATATAATAATTATATAATGTCGTTACGAAATTCTCTCGGAAAAAATAAAATACACAAAATGAAGTCTAATATTTTCCAGTTTCAATATTGAATATATATATATTTTAGTTGAAACTAAATTTTCACTGCCACAATACAATACCAACATGATATATGTTATGTATTATATATTTTCCGGCTTCAGCTATCTTGAGGTTTATGATTGAAAATTGAAAATTAATCAAAACAATGTTGAAGAATTAATAATGTGGTTAAAGCTGAATATAGACTATTCGTGCTAAGGATATGTCTGTGATTGGATTACCATACAATGATAAACTAACTAGGTTTAGATAACTTTGATTAATATATTCATTATTATATTTTACAGCCCATATAAAATTTTATGAATTGATTATGAAATATATAAATAAATCGGACTTTATGGGTTGAAAGTCCGGTCGATGAATGGAACAGTTTCTGATCATTTTATAAAATTTTGAAAGCGATATAAAACATGTAGTTTCAGCCAAAAAATGACAGTTAAAATCATAAATTGAAGACACCCCTGGTTAATATGATATAATAATTTCATGAATGTCGATCGCACGAACATGCATAAGTGATTTTACTGGCGCGTGCCTTCTGTTATTTTTACATATAACATTTCAATAAGTCTTGTGTTTAGTTTTGATTTTCATTTAAAAAACTCTTTATTACGTGATAGTCATAATTTTACAAATATGTAATATAATAATAAATCATTACAAAAGTATTGTGTATGATGTGTTGTCTAAGAGGTGTGAGAATAATATTAAACGTTTTTAATGATTTAGAGATATTGTAACCGTTTCAAATAGATATGACAAAATAATGATTTTTTCCCATGTTTTACGTGAATTCATGATTTAAAAACACCATTGGCAATAAGAAATCCCAACTCGATATAAATAAAAACACGCAATTGTCGCTTAGATATATCGTACTAGCAAGTACTTGGCATGCGTTGCAACGCCACTCAAACAAAGAAAACTACTAAAACTGCAATCGATGGTTTGCAAAATGTCATTAAAAATTCACAACCTCAAAGTGTGACGGTTTCGCAAAGTTGGTACTAGGAACCTTTTCAAAATACCTGTAGTTCTTGATTAGATTTTAAAAAAATCGAATAGGGTGACTACTTAAAAAAAAGCTTTCAATCAGTGGAAAGTTTTTTCCAAAATCCAGTTTATTTTAAGATAAATGACAGGATGCAAAATATCATTCTCAAAGCGTGGCATAGTTGAAAGTTTTGTTAGTTTTCGTAATGGTAAAAAAACTTTTCAGATGTGGTTAAAGGAATCCAAAAATTTTCGCGAGAGTAGAAAGAATATATTTCGAAAGTTTCAAATACTTCCTTTCCTTACTAAACCAATACGCCAAGGACAAACATACACAAAAAAAAGATAAATTTTTATATAAAAAGATAATTAATGCAATTATATTAAGTGCTGTGTCCATATCATGTAGATGGATACAAACAATACATACATTGGTCAGTTTTGTCATACACTGTTTGGTAAAATATTTTCACATTCTTTATATGACTTTCTAATAAAATTGTAACGAAATTTTTGACAAGTAGATCCCGGTAAATTTCCAACATCTTAGACTGTGTCAATTTAATAAAACATGTTTTTATACCTACAGTATGCCAACAACTTAACACTTTATTAATCATTACTTTAATGCAGTGGTCGTCAACCTACTTACTACCCGTGGGTAATTGACTTACCCACTACAAATTTTTGAGTTACCCGCCAAAGAAATATAATATTTATCACTTTTAAGTAAGTGACTGAAGGTCAATTTTTATTTTTTTTGTATTATATTAATATAAATAAAGTTTATAAAATTGATTTTTTTCAGTCTCTCAAAAGGTTGCTAACCGTTGCTTTAAAGTATATATGAAGTATCTACGGAAATGCATGTTATTTAAAAAACTAAGCTTTAAATACACGAAGTGAATCGACTTTTCTATAAAACGTTTTGTGTCAGTGATCTTTCGTGATCTCGGTATGTACTCTAACTTGAATAAATAGTCACAATAGTAAAGTCACAATGAGAATACTTCCTTAGTTAAGAAATCGATACGGAGCACGACAAGTGTGGCGGTGATAAAATAAAAATAATGGAACTATTGTGTAAAACAGTGTTTCACTACTATTCACTTTCGCGAATCATCATCATCATCAGCCGGGGTCGATCCACTGCTGGATGAAGGCCTCCCCCTGTTTTTTTTTTTTTTTTTATTTCCGGGGGGGTTTGGACATAGCAACACCACGCTGCCCAGGCGGGTTGGTGTTCGGTTTTCTGTCTGGGTTTTCCTTCCCATAGCCAAGAGAACACGGCACTCGGTGTTCCCGAGCGGTCACCCATCCGAGCACTATCCGCGCCCAATGTTGCTTAACTTCGGTGATCGCACGAGAGCCGGTGTTTACAACGTGATATGGTCGTTGGCTTCGCGAATATTGGACTATTTAATTTCAAAAGAAGGGTACAATGATTGCGAAGCACTGACGTAAAAAATCATGCAGTTGTTTCATATATCGCTATCAGAAATATTAGTTTTGAGCTTGTAGGTTTTGAATACGTGTATTGACATGATATTAAATATTATATATTATTTCCTTTCGTTACAACTATTAAAAAAAAATTAATTGCTTAAGCTTTGTACGATTCCCCGTGTTTATGTGATTCCACCGTTGTATCCGTTTGATGGAATACCTAAATGTGCTGAAAGGCGAAACCCGGGTCGTTAGTGACAAAACATTTATAATCGTGCAGTTTTAATGTTTAAAATTTATTCAGCTCTGCTGCATCCGTGTGATGTAATGCCTGAAGATGCCGAAAGGCGAAACCCGGGTCGTTAGTGACAGAACGTGTGGAGTCGTGCAAAATTTAAAAAAATAAAATTAAATCAGCTCAGTTGCATCCGTCTGATGGAATGCCTGAAGATGCCGAAAGGCGAAGCCCGGGTTGATAGTGACAAAATATCTGGAATCGTACAAAGTTTCAACAATTCAATTTTGCTATTGAAATTCCATCAAGCACCTTCAGTCGATATCATTAATTATTTTTTTTTGTTTGCTGTAAAAGATATCTAAATTAATGTATAAAATTAAAAAAAAAGTTTTTTGACAATCAAGTGTACGTAGATTCGAAATTCTGAGACATTTTCTTAAATTAGCGTTGATTAAATGCTGTTTTTAACAGTAGGAAGTCTGCGTAGTTAAAATACCCATAATTTTTTTAATACAACAATAAAAAATCCCAACGCTTAATAATGCCTGCGATGGTTTGTTTGAATACAATTATTAATTAAATTTTACACCGCTGAAAGTGTTAAGAGTGGCGATATTCACAAGAAGATATCGCGATGCACTTTCACTTCATAATCCTCTTCACAAGGCAGACGGGCGTATGTTTGATTCTGAAACGATTAATTAGAGAATCTCGCCGAGACGACGTGCGATTCACATAATTGATGGCGTCAAAGGCTTGCTACTCACTCTCTACATTGTGCTTAGAAAATACATTGGATCAATTGATTACAATCAAGACACGGTTTCTATTGCCGGTTTCTTCTGATCAATTAATCTAATCCGGCATTGTTCATTCCGAATGAAGTCAAGTAATGTAATGAATATTTGATATGTTGTTTCTTACCTGACATTAATTAACAGTATGATAATCATTTAGTGTAATGTATATTTAGGGTATCACAACAGATATTGTTTCTGAAGTGAAATATTGATGATAAAGAAAAAAATGTGGTATTGAGAAGACTAGAAATAAGAGTTAAAAGATTAAGTCTTAAGATCACTTAAAATGCATCTAATTTGAATTGTTGAAACTTTGTACGATTTCACATGTTTTGCCACTAACGATACAGGTTTCCCCTTTTAACATCCTCAGGCATTCCATCACCCGGATGCAACAGAACCTACTAAATTTGAGTTGTCAAAATTTTGCACCACTCCACATGTCTGTCAGTAACGACCCGGGTTTCGCCTTCCGGCATCTTCAGGCATTCCATCATACGGATGAAATAGAGCTCACTAAATTCGCCTTTTGGCATCTTCAGGCATTCTATCACACACAATATTACAATATATACAACAACTTTTTATCATATGCAACAGAACTGTCAGATGCTAAAAGGAAAAACCCGGGTTTTTATTAACAAAACTGTGAAATCGTAAAAGTTTCAACAATTCAAATTTTATATTGAAATTCCACTAAGTACCTTCTGCTGAAATGTGAAACCCGTGTCATGGGAGACACAATATGTTAAAATGTATCAAATTTATACTGAAACTCCATCGAGCCTCAATCGATCATTTTCGATTTTGGTGATAAATATTATTGTTTAGATTTGCTATCAATGAAAATATTTTATCATTTTTCGCTAGAAAATTGTTTGTTATCGTATTTGTGGCGCCAAAATTATATTAATATGTTGTAAAAACAATAATTGAAAATAAATAGGTTTTTCGTAGAAATATTAGAAAAAAAAAACTATGATAGCATGAAACAACCACAGACTTCACAATTCCAAAAATTAAGATAGTCACAAAAAAAAATAACGTGGTAATATTAAAACATAATTTACTACGTCACTGCTTTGAGTTACCGAAAAAGGAGACCATTTTTCAATTCCACAATTTTTTTCTTGTTATTTTAATTGCATGCTTCCTTCGATTATTTATAATAATGTACACAAAATAATGCAATTAATTTGTGTTTTTATCAATTATACATACAATTTACAGATTTAACTATGTTACTAAAATTGCGTTTATAGGTAATAATATTTACTAACATATTTAAAATCATTGACAGGCTTTTAAGTGCAGTTCGCATTTTATCTTAATGTGTAAGTTGCATTATCACAACTGCCTAAGGATGCGATAAAATGATACAGGATATTACGGATGCAAAATAATAAACACTCATATCTTTGGCGAAAATGGTGCATATTTATTATTTTAATATACTAAAAACATGAATCGAGTTATCAAATTAAAACCAGATAAGGGGAGTGATACATTTTTACTTTCCGGCTTAAATTATAACATTTTTCTATGACAACTCTCAATCTGGATCGTATTGACTCACTGTGAAGCTTCTATTAACACGGTGAAAAAATAGCAATGTATTTTAGATCTACATTTTTTTTATAAGATATAGTTGATAGCTATTTAGGCTCACGCCATCGTCACAACTATGTTTAAACGTACATTTGCGTATCTACATATAGCTGTGTAGAAAATGTACATAATACATCTTCTTTTGTGTTTAAACAACCTAGCTTATATCGTGCTGACAAATCAAATTTAAAATAAACTAAACTAAAATAAACAGGCCGGCGATTTCAATAAGCTTTTATACTAGCCGTAGATGATTTATTACAGAAATGTATTAGCCCCTCGCAATGGTCAGAGGAGCGGCGAAAGATTTATATTTGTCTGTTTCATCTTAAGGGAAAATTACCATAATTTGGGTATATATAATGCGTCGATAAGGTAAAAATAAGTTAATATATTATGAAAATTTCGTTATGGTAAAAAGTATTTTTTTACAACCGTAACCGTTTCTAATTAAACTAAAAAAATCTGGAATGAGTACTAAAAATGTGCTTAATTTATATACACATGCAATATTTTTAAAAGAAAAAAAATATCGCTTTAAATCAATAGAAAAAAATATTTAGATTTTATTTATAGGCAAAATAAAGTTATTTTACATCTGTGAAATTTATATTCAACATCGCAATAAAAAAAATATTTGTAGAATACAGTTTGTGGTTAAAAAAAAAATCAGATAATTCTGTGAACACAATATCAACTGAAAGCATTTTTTATATTTTCATGAACGAATATTGGAGTTCAAGATATTTTTTTTATATTTGTACGCGTACCGTATTTGGTGACAACTTTTTCAAGATATCATTCTAAGAGCTATTTGATTAATATTGCTTTCACAAGAATTTATTAATGGGGTCTTACAAACAGACTTTCCATTGAAGTTGTTTGTTCTTTAATGAACTATATTTTACGACAAACCGTTACATTAGTGCTCATTCAAGTGCTACACGCAATAGAGAAGGACATAAAACACTTACTTATTCGTTTCAAATAATAAATAATACATAATAAAACAGATTTAATGTAACACTAAAAACGACAATTCACCATGAACAAAAAGAGCTAAAACCATTTTTTCAAATGTACGCAGTTTTAAGCACGCATACATTTATAGTTATATAAATCATTAACGGTGTAATAATGTATTAATTCACGTTTTAATGCAATCATACAAACAATGCGTCAGTATAATTCAAATAATAATCAAATTAAATGTACAACAATCATTTCGTAGCATTGTAATAAGTAGCATTATTGAATAACAAATGCAAATTTTATGATTACAGTCTGTTTGACATTTTTAAATCACATTAGTGTTGTTAATCGCGAAAAAAGATAGTGTATCGCGGGTTAGTGACAAATTTTGTTTAACTCTTTCTGTCCTTCGAACTGTAAGAAGTAAGATTAACTTCTAATGACTTAATTTACTCAAAAAATGTAATAAATACTATGCTAAGACTCTAGATATTTCTTCCAAAACATTTTGTCGAAAATCCTCTAGTTTTGGGCATTTTAATTAAATTTATTGTTATATAAAAAACAATTAAATCTAGCTAGAAAACTCATTTACCCGAACCCAATACAAGATAACCGCGTCTATAAATCTATTAACTACCTAGGTAACATTAGCGAAAAAATTCATCGGGAGATTGAAAACTCAATAAACGTAGCTTTCAAGGTCAACAATTACTTAGGCAGACATCTTAAAAATAGTAAAGATAAAATCAATAAACTGGGCAGAAGCGGTATTTATAAAATGTCCTGTGGCTCATGTTTATCCGTTTATATCGGACAGACAGGTAGAAGTATATCTACTCGAGCTAAGGAACATGTAAGATCATTCAACAGTAAAAAAACAGATTCACAATTCGCTAATCACGTTATTAATGAATCACATAATATAAATTCAAACTCAGCCCCTAAATGTTTGTATCTTTGTAGTAAGGGTCGGAGAATGACGGCTTTGGAACAGCTGGAAATCAATAGACACCAATTATCACCAAGGATTCTTAACGAACAAACTAACATAGTAGTATCGCCACTTGTCCAGCCGTTGTACAAAGGGGTGGTCTGATTTGCTTCCAGAAGGGCCACTTCCGTCCCACATATAATCTTATTGTCATATACACGTATTGTTTCATTTAGAATTTTGAAAATTTAGTGTCATCGTGTTAAAGTAACAAGCTAGGCCGTTGGAACAGGAGAGAAGATGTGTTGTGTGCCTTTTCTGCACAGCTATATATAGATAAGCGAATGTTAGTTTAAGCATAGTTCTGACGATGGCGTGAGCCGAAATATCTATCAACTATATTTGTTAAAATAATTTTGTAGAACTAAAATACACTGCTATTTTTTCACTGTGTTATAATGGAGTTCTACCAAGTGAATGCCAATTCAATCAATAAATTCATTGCCATTTATTCCTTTATAATATTACGCAGATTACAATAAATGATAAATAAAATGAGCATTGCCTGATTCTGTACAGTACTAACTAGTTAGTTAATAGTATTTAGAAAGTTCAATGCATTTGTATCGCTGTCATTTTGGTTGTGTTTTGCAGACAAAAATATAACTGAATGCCTTACATAATAAAAAAAAAAACTTAAATTGTTAGTGAATGATTTTTTTCAAAATTGGATGGTAGTAACTTCCGGAGAGTTGTAATTTCAAAATATTAAGTGCTTACCAATTTATTTAATTTTTTTTTAATAAAGCGTTAATTATAAAAAATACAAAAGGTATAATACTTAGCTTTTTTAATAGGGGATGTTAGGTAATCTCAAGAAACGACACCACTTTAGTTGTGTACCACTAATATCGCAGCATGGCTAAACGTGGGCAAAGGTATGAAATGTCAGCTGTTAGTAATTTGTAGAGTAAGCCACTCTCTTTTCACCATTCAACATCAGATTTGCACGATTCCGTCCAACAAATAAGCCAGCTAATCCATCGACCAAAGATGTATTTGACACAAAGAGCAATAAGATTTATATTTTTTGAACTGTAATATTTTATTTAAGGTCAAAGATAAGCCAATTGCCAAAAATGCTTTATGATAAAATGCATCGATCAAATTTAGACAAATTGACAACATTAGAAAGATTAGTGTTATGAAATAGTAATTTGGTTTATATTCTTTTAATGATAAATATGCAAAATTATATAAAAGCTTATAAATGATACTTGAGATAATTGTAAAATTTTGAATTGCTACAACTTTGTACAATTCCATATACTTTGTCACTAGCGACGCGTGTTTTCGCTTTTCGGCATCTTCAGGCATTCTATCACACGGATGCAACAGAAACAACGTTCAACAGTTAGCATCGTCTATATGCCAAAGCTTAAACATTAATCTAATAAAAATCCGCCTAAAACAAAAAATCCATCATCCGTATTGGGCGAAGAAAATCGATAAAAAACCAAAATTTTAATTAGAGATTTAATTGAAACATACTATTTATAATATCGACTTACATTCGATGGCACATTAATATCAAAATTAATTGATGAATACTTAAATGATATTTGAGTGGCCAACTTTTAATAAAATATGAAAGTACATTTAAACTATACTTGGCTAAATATTTTTAAAAACTGTCAAATTGTGTCGCTTAGGGTGGGTGGTAAGTTTTTCATGAAATGGAATCTTTTTTTTACACATTTCGACATGTTTTTAATAGTACACAAAATCACTTTGACATCGCTAACGTACAAAAAGATTTACTAAATGTGCTACGACAGCACTAATTTTACCGTTGTTGAAATATTGCCTAACGTAACGGATTCGACTTAGCGAAAAAGCTTTCAAAGTTTCTAAACGTCTTCATTGCGTGTAAGAACTCGAAAATATCAATTTAATTCACAGTTGATACGGATCTTTATACAAAGAAACGCGTTTAGAATTACGCAGTTAACAATAATACACAAAAAACGTTTTATAACTTACAATGAAAATAACGAAATATTGAAACACAAAATTTTCACAAAATATACGAGTTGATTTCGAGTCCAAAACTATGAAAGAAAATGGTTTTTTTAATTATTTTATCTTAGATAATAATTCCAACGGAACTCTAAAGATGCAAAAGTATTCAATGCCTACTGCAGTAATAACCAGCCGAGAAAAACTTCGATAAATGATTTTTTTTCAATGAGAAATCGTAATACGATTATACGTAAAGCATAGAATCAATAGTAGGAAATTTACCCGTATACATGAATAATATAAAGTTTATAATATTAGAAAGAGACTTTACATTTTTTAAGCCACCAATAAAATCTGCTTAATGGTTTACATACAATACATAATATGACTAGATTTTTTTTCGGAATAGAAGGAAGTAACAACTGGTATGTAATTATTCGATAAAGCGCTGTCATATTAAATTATCATTGACTGGCAATTAACAGATTAAAAACAAAAAGAGATTCAAATTATTAAAGTTTTCTCTGCCTCTGAAATGCAATTATAAACCTGTTAGAAAATTTATATAGAGAGAAAGTTGCATGGTAAAAAATCAATTTCTTGCATACATCAATATTACGCACGACAGTGCTAGGAAAATGTTGTGTTGAAGCCAATATTACATGCTTAGTAAAATACTAGCAATGTAAACGCTGTCATAGAGAAGTGAAAATAATTTTATAAAGATAGATATCTTATGGATAGTTAAAATTATGTAAAGTCATTCAATTATCTATATTCCTTACATATAAAATGATTTCGAAGTTTTGTCAGCTCGTTAAAATATTAGAGTAAAAAAAGTGCCGTGGAAAAAGGGATTGACGATCTAAGTATCAGCTTACGTTCATTATAAATTTGTGTTGTTATGGAAACTTCGGAGAAATTTCACCATCGATGTCACATCATCAAAACCATCGCTACAAATTGTCCACGTGATTTACTTAACCATAGTACGGTAAGGGACTTGCAAAATACAGACGTCAGATGTTCTAATTACAATATCGATTCACTATTTATATAGAATTGTCGCTTTCAATGATGCAAAAAAAAATAAATGAAACTAAAAAGGAGGCTATATCAATGAGCTTACATATTGGACGGATATGGTTTATTGGATGGGGATGGTTTATTACGGAAACGAAACAGCCCCTTGTAATGGCTTGAGGAGCGGCGACCGACATATATTTGTTCGTTAAGATTTTTTTTTTAATTTGTAAAGTTTTATTCCTAGCAAGAAATAAGCTAGGTCGTTAAAACAGGAGAGTAGATGTATTGTGTACCTTTTCTAGAAAGCTATATACAGATAAACAAATGTTCGTTTAAGCATAGTTCTGACGATGGTATGAGCCGAAATAGCTATCAATTATTATTATTATTATTATTATTAAAAAATGTAGAACTAAAATACATTGTTATTTTTTCCACCGTGTTGTTATTATGAAGTTCTACCGAGTATCTTCGTTAAAATCTTTTTTTCTGATAGAATATTCATGATAAAATAGTATGATGAATCGATGATTTAATTGACAAAGGAATGAACTAGCGTTAGATAATGAAAATCTATAAACCTGAGCTAGTTTGGGTATTAGAAGTGATTGCATGCTTGAAATAATTGCTGTTATACAGAATAATGAAGGTAGTCCGATTATATTATAACGAAGTGGTGAATTGATTACGCTCGTTGTATAAATATATAATGAACAGAATTTAAAACTGTTTAAACGGATTAAAAACAATAATTTAGAATATGATCATGGGCAAAATTTAATTAAATCATCAACATATAGTTAGTTACATATGCGCTAAATTTATGTCACGGTTGCACTTTATAATCCAATAGTAATGATTTCAATTTAGAGGTAAATGGGACCTTGATTATTTGGAGTAACTTTCTAACTACGTAACGCATAAAAATCTATTTTTTTTTTTTTTATATATAAATACACATGGGCCTCGTATAACACGGTTATATAGTTCCACAAAAACCTCGTGTTATACAAGTGTGTCCTTTATTTTCTTAAATAAACAAGTATACTTATATTATATTAATTTAAGAAAACTTTACTTACATAATATACCATTCATTCATCATCGCTATCACTTAGAATTTTATATTATTTACTCTTTTTTGAGATCGGTTGTGAGTTTTCATCATCGGAGGATTCTGAATGTTTTGTGGTTTTAGCCTTAAAAATTAATATTAATTCGTTAATAAGCGGTTTTCTACTTTTACCGTGTAAATCTTTATGTATTTCCTTATAAGATTCCAAAATATAAATTAAGGTTAGATTTGTCATGGCACGTCCCATAGACATACAAATCAAACGTGTAAACATGTTGTATGAAACCGTGTTATACGAGGCCTGATTGATTTAAGTAATAATTTAATAACCGTGGGAGTAGTGGGACGAGAATGCCTAGCGAATTAATGTGAAACATGTAGCTTCTTCGCTGCAACTGTATTCCGAATTATTAATTATGGTAGGTTCATTCAACATTTAATTTTAATTTTTTTTTTACCCTTAAACCTTGTTATATAAATCGTGTTATATAAAACATGTCACAATTTATATGTTCGTGTTGTATAAAACCGTGTTATACGAGGTTGTACTGTCATTTTAATTATACGTATTCGTCACAGTGTCTTCATATTGATTCTGTTAATACATGATATTATATTTTGCGGCTTATATATATTAGTCCAGTAAGACGTTAGAGTAGAGCACACGGCCGATCTGAAAACGGAAAAGCAGTACAAGTCTATTGGACATTAAACCGCAGGAAATTTATATTGTGGGGCAGTAAATAATAACTAGGTACAAATGGTTTATGTAGGTCCAACAAACGAGTTTATTGAACTGCGAAGAATGAAAGTAATAAATGAGTTGCCCTAATTCACAAAATAACTTAAGCAATAATCCACACTGTAATACAATATACCGTTAGCACGATTAATTTTACACGTAATATCGATATTTATAGCTTTATCGGATAGTGATGAACTAATAAACCTAACAGCATGAGGTAAAATAAGTCAATATACAGTGTAGTATATGTCATATCGGAAAAGTATGATTAACTTATCCTTGTGTGTCATTTATATATGTTCGATATTCTTTGATTACAACCAAAATAAATTTTACTTAAGTTCAGTAAAACCTCGATATAAAGTACCTCTATTTAACGGAATTTGGATATAACGGACAAAAATCTGGTCAAATGTAAAAATAAATAAAAAGTTCGGTTAATATTATAAAGCGTATTTTGATTGAATTGACATTTACTTGGTAGAACTTCATTATAACACGGTGAAAAAATAGTAGCGTATTTTGTTCTGGATGTTTTTTTATAAGGTATAGTTGATAGCTATTTCGGCTCACGCCATCGTCAGAACTATTTGAGAGAGTATTTTTTCACCGTGTTATAAAGGTGTTTCAATAAGGACGCTCGAAATTTGTTAGGTTATAGCAGCCGTGTTGGTAAAGTGACATATTTCAAATTTGTTATCAATTGTTAAATTAAGTATGGCAAATCACCATGGAAGGTTATAGCGTTGAATAATGTGTGAAAATCATCAAATTTGGATAAACATTCTGCACAAGTCCATAATTAACAATATATAGATATTGATCAGTCGGTCGGTACCGGTCAAGACTTACCATTTGTATTAGATGTTGATGCATTTAATTGTGAATAAAAACTAAATATATATACTAAACATTGATGTTCTTTTGTAAGCTACGTGTGATGGTTGACGCAATGCAATTTACTTCATAATCTGCAATAGACTCGTTCGACTTTGATGTGCGGTAATACATGGAAATAGCAGGGTTTTATACATTTTTTGTGAACATTAAACGAGGGGGCTTTTACCGTTTTTTTACTTGTATCAATGAACATCATTAATACTTTGTTTATTAATAGTAATGAATATTATTCATTTAACGATCGATTTAAATCGATCGTATTATGATAATGCAATATTTTCCTGACGTTTATATATTCGTTTATATTTCATAAGATTTGTTTTTTATTTTTGGGAGAAAGCCTGCTAATCAAAGTTAACCAATATTTTTATTGTCGGTGGTTAAATGTGGTACATATAAGTATCACTTTCCAAGTGATATACAATAAAATTGTCTATGAATATATATGTGGTAAATGATAATTTGTGGTATTTCCGCTAATCAAGTTTTTTTAAGTAACATAAGACCGCATTTATGTATAGTTTTCAGAAATTGAAAACAATTTTAATAAGACGTATATCTGATGTGAAAACATTTCATACTAACTACATAAATACACATTTAAAATGTTATGATTCAAGTATAATTGTAATATATTGATTGAATTGGCATTCACTTGGTAGAACTCCATTATAACACGGTGAAAAAATAGCAATGTATTTTAGTTCTACAAAATTATTTTTAACAAATATAGTTGATAGCTCTTTCGGCTCACGCCATCGTCAGAACTATGCTTAAACTGTACTGTACTGTATCTTATGACACTACAATGGGGACTAAGGGCGCGTTTAACGCCCTTCTTTCCCTTTCGTCGCTGGTGTTTAGTAATTTTTTTGGTGGATCCTCTTATTTTTTTAGAAAAAAGCGCCACGCTAGATTTTTTGCATGACGCTTTTTTGATCTCTTTTAGGGCAAGTGACTGGCAGGTTGCGTGTTACTTGCAACACCAGGTAACAAAAAAAAAAACATGGATTCTATATAAACCAAAATACATAAAATATACAGTGATTCTATACAATCCAAAAGAAAATAAAAATATAACAATGAAGGAAAATGACGGTCTCGGCGGCGAAGTATTGTGGTCCAGGGGGTACTGCTTTCTCTTCCTGCTGCCCGGAACCGTAGACGGACACCAGACAGGTGAGTATGGGCGAGGGTGATGATCTGTGTTGTGGGAGGGAGAGGATCTAGGGAGGTTTCAGTTTTAAGACAAGACGAGGTCTTGTGTAATCGGAAGGGGCGTCAATGTCGAACGCTTCTATGCATGATTTGATCGTTGGATTCGTGGGATTTTCACAGTCGCTGTAGAACTTTGTCTACAGTCGCTGGACGTGGTCATGAAGCTCAAACTAACATTTGCTTATCTATATATAGCTGTGCAGAAAAGGCACACAACACATCCTCTCTCCTATTCCAACGGCATAGTTTGTTTCTTTAACACAATGACACTAGATTTTCTTTCTAAAAAAATCTAAATGAAACAATAGGTGTGTGTCTATGACAATAAGATTATATGTGGGACGGAAGTGATCCTTCTGGAAGTAAATCAGACCACCCCTTTGTACAACGGCTTGACAAGTGGCGATACTATTATGTTAGTTTGTTCGTTAAGAATCCTTGGTGATAATTGGTGTCTATTGATTTCCAGCTGTTCCAAAGCCGTCATTCTCCGACCCTTACTACAAAGATGCAAACATTTATTTATGTGATTCATTAATAACGTGATTAGCGAATTGTGAATCTGTTTTTTTATTGTTGAATGATCTTACATGTTCCTTAGCTCGAGTAGATATACTTCTACCTGTCTGTCCGATATAAACGGATAAACATGAGCCACAGGACATTTTATAAATACCGCTTCTGTCCAGTTTATTAATATTTTTTTACCGTGTTATAATGGAGTTCTACCAAGTGAATGCCAATTCAATCAATAAGTTTCAATAATTCAAAGTTCATATATGAACAGAGCAGATATAAGTCAATGTTAGATTAAAGTATGGTAGAATCAATCGATAATAGTTAATATTTATGGACGAAAAGACAATTTATTCTTATGACGTATTAAGGTTTAAAAAATAACGTAATAAACTGTATTATTTATATGAGTATATCTTGGACACTGAAAAGTTTCCACATGTGCTCGTGACTATAATACAAGTTATTACTGCTTAACAATTAAAGTACTCAATCAACGTTCATACGTGATAAATCAAAATATGTTGAAATTGAAAGTTAATTTGCAACATTATTAAGTTATACATACGTACATAATATTGCATTATATGATAAAGTATTAAAGTGACAGTTCCATAAAATTTTAAATGGCAAAATTGAGAGAATATCTTAGTTGGAAATAACAATAAAAGATTAACCCATATCAAGATCGGGTAAGTCTCGTGTCAATGCTCTTTAACATGATGGTAGGGATTTAATCTTCGTGTATGTAAAAAATTCCTTTCATAATTGTTGCAATTATCTGACTTTCTTTATGCAACTTCTGTTTAGTAGTTTTAAATTCTCGTTGTTTTAATCGTCACGAAATGCCGACGGACCGTATTAGCGGTCGTACAAAGCTCCGCCGACATTTCAGAAAATTGTATTATTTTCTTTGAAACAAAACATTAAGTAATTAAAATTACTGTCAACAATGAACTCCATACTTTAATAAGTTATTATACTCTTCAAGAGTTAAAAATTGTAATGAATTTACCAATAATCATAAAAAAATAGTGTGAAATATAATATATTGATTGAATTGGCATTCACTTGGCAGAACTCCATTATAACACGGTGAAAAAAATATTATGTATACGGTACGGTAAATATTACGGTACTTTAGTTCTACAATTTTTTTAAAGATATATTTGATAGCTATTTCGGCTCCCATCGTCAGAATCATGCTTAAGCGAACATTTGCTTATCTATATATAGCTGTATAGAAAATGTACTCAATACATCTTCTCTCCTGATTTAACGACCTAGCTTGTTTCTTGCTCGCAATACAACTAAATACTTTGAAAAATTGTTAATGAAAAAAGGCGGCTGTATCAATAAATTTACGGAAATGGTCTATTACAGAAACTAAGCAGCCCCCCGTAGTGGGTTGAGCAATGCGTCACCGTGTTATAATGGAGTTCTACCAAGTGAATGCCAATTCAATCAATTAAACGTAAAGAATATCTTTTAAGTTGTATTATAATCATTATTTTATATATTTAACGAGGCACCTTGGAGTAACGTATTAAATGACCAATGCGCGTAAATATTGTGTAATATTTTTCAGATCAAATCCAGCAATCTGCAATGCGGAATGTTTCGTGTTTGATAAAGGTGTGGTAGAAAAGAGTAAACGATAATTCATTGAATAATTCAATTTTCTCTATTTTATTTCAAGCTTAAGCTTTTCTGTTTTTCTATTACGATGTGTTTTGAAAGGTCTTTTCTGTCAGCAATATTTTAACAATGCTACCATTTCCTTTAACGGTGACAGACATTTATTCATGTTTAATCGTTTAAGTCATTTTTAGGATGCAGCACTTAGACTAATAATCTGTTTTATTATTACAAAACGTTTTGTATCTGATAATAGGTGTGGTAATATTTAAGGTCAATTTTAATGGAAAAATGCTGTAAAATTGTAAAAAGAGAAAAATCAAAATTTTTAGGGACAGCTATTAGCAAACTGTAAAAAGATATGAAGAATTGAAATTATTGTGGCTTGAGTATAACTATTGTTTGTTCTATATAAGTAACTGAAAAATAAACTAGTGAAATTGTTAACAAACTTTGAATATAGTTAAGATATCTTATCATAACGATTGAAAGTGATCAATGGCTTCTCAATATCTAATTCGAGAAGTTAAAATGTGTACGTTATATTTAACACTATCTGATTTTCTATATGAAAGATTACATAGAAAAACGAATGATGAAAGTCTCTATAAAATATTTTTTATAATTATCGCAAATGTATGATATCTATTGAAGGTACTTGATGGAAATTAAATATCAAACTTGTGTTGTTGAAAATTTGTACGATTCCAAATGTTTTGTCACTAAAACGCGGGTTTTGTCTTTTGGCATTCTATCACACAGATGCAGAACTGAACAATAATATTAGTTAAGTCGTCGTTAGTAACAGATCATGTGGAATTGTAAAATACAAAGTTTCGACAACTCATTGATTATAATAAAGGCCGAAATGCAGATTACAGCTATTTGCATGTTTTGTATTTTTTAATATGCATACATATTATCGATTTAGTGATTGCAGACATATAACGCTATTGCAAAAATATCTATCACTGTATTACTTATATTATGCTTGCTTACTTACGATACAAATCACGTCAGATAAAAACCGTTTACCAAATTGGGATTATTGACAACCGGTGTAGAAAATGCAGTGTCACTTTAATGCCCAAATCGTGTTTAGCGGGTTAAAAAGATAGCTTTAGAAAATAAAATGTTCAATGAGCCATGACATGAACTATTAATGATACTTTGTCAGAGACAGGCTTGATGTGAATAATGATTGGGCTAAAATGTTATTCAATCATAGAATGCATAATATAACAGATATGGTTTTGTGTGTTATAACGTAATTCTATTGCGGTGTTGAATACAGTCAATGTATTAAAAAAACAGAGCTTAAATCGACGAAAACTTTTGATTTCGTCGTAAACTAACAAGTCGCAAATTAAATGAAACTTTTGAATGATGTTGTTTTGTCTGATTTTATTCGACGTCGATTAAAATAAAGTTAGTAGCGATAAACTGCGATTAATAATGTAAGTAAAAGACTGGACATTAGTTATCTCTCATAGGAAATAGGATATAACAATGTTAGTCGCCCACTAATGCATTTTGTTGATGTTGTAATGAAAGTACTTACGAATTGTTCACACATATGTTTATCATTTTATTATATTCGAGTCTTTAGAAGTATTGTATTAGAGCAGTGTACGCAATACCGATTATAAACGCAAGAAATATTTTTTGGTCTATATCAGTGCTCCGCAACCGGTGGCACACTGGTGTGCCGCGCGTCCACGCTTGGTATGCCGTGGCACAATGCATTAAAATTAAACATTTTATTTGCTAATGTCTTTAAAATATTTATTAATTCTTTTGGGACCTCTTTCCGATACAGTAGCAAAATTGATTTTACTTTAAAAGTGACGGATATAATTACTCAGAAAGCATCTAGACATTAGTTATTTCTACGCCACCTTGCTATAATTTTATTTTAGGATATTTTGTGATACTTTAGTAAATATGAAACGATTTGAATATTAACGCTGTAGAAGAGTCAAAATAGGGAAAATGATAAAGTTACTTTTTTAAATATACACACCAAGTCAAAATTAAATGGTTAAGTGATAAGTTTTGTGTGAGGTGTGCCGTGAAGTTCTGACGACTTCTTTAGTGTGCCATGGGTGACAAAAGGTTTCGGAGCACTAGTTTACATCACATGACAAAAAGTTGATCATTGCCAGATATACAGAAATGACATCAATATGGAATGACACAGGAAATAATAATAGATTATGAATCAGTTTAAACTAAAAAAAAAAAATGTGTTTAAATAATATTCATTAAATATGTCGCTTGTGTAATAAAAAATGATAATTATAAACGCGAATCATGATTAACTGGTGCAAATTATATTCGTGATTTATATATGGACAGTGTATAATAAAGCAATCAATATTGAAAAGCTTAAAAATCAATTCAAGAGCAACGCATACGAGATGTAATGAATTTAAACGATTTTCCATGAATACTTTTGATATTGATGAATTGTAAAGAAAACTTACTTCACTAATATTACACTTAACGGGTTTTCTACGGCAGTGTCTGTTACCTGAAACAAAAATAAATCAAATTAGTTTTCGTAGATAAGAAAAAAATACTAAATTATAAATCATTGGAATCGAGTCAATTAACGGTTATAGAGCGTCAAAGGCAAAGATTTTATAAGTAGTATTATCGCAACACTGTTTTGATCGTGCTTTGGCACTCGGGGAAACAAAATGTCAGTTGTTTGTGGAGTTGCGAGTTTTTTTTTTACATAAGGCAATCGCCTCTTAACCCAGACACCGCTCAATGCGTGAGACTTTGTTTCCTTTTAAGGCAAAACTTGGTCGGTAAAAAGTTCAATATGACGCATTGGACATCAAGAAGTCTAATGGGTCCAGTAGAGAAGTGAGCCTTCGCTAAGATAATTCTACTGTTTAACAATATATAGCATTTATGAATAACAATGTATTTCCTTGTATAGAAAATATGGATAATGTAAGTTGTAACGTAGCACAATTTTTTTCTTCTCTATCGAAGTATGACGATCAAATTGCAGTACAAAATTTTATCCTGAGCCGGTCGCAAACGATTGTTGATGACTTAGACATCGATCAGATTAAATTAATATTTTAGACAAGATAATCTCTTTGTACAATTTCCTCTGTTACTTTCTACAGTAATACACCCAGTTCTTTTTTACGCGATTTTTTTACGCGAATTCGATTATACGCGATTTTTTGGACGGCACCGCTTCATTTTTTTACACGCTTCACTCGTTTTTACGTAGTAATTTTTTCCCCTAATTTGTTTTAAAGAAGACATTTATATATGATGCTAGGTATGTACGTTTCATTTTTTTTTTAATAAAAAAAATATGTGTATTTTTAATAATTAATATTGTACTTAATTTTGTAAGGCATTCCATTTTTTTTAAATACACATACAAATGCCAAATATTAACAAGTGTATCGGATATTATGCGAATTTATGTTTTAGGGTGTGTAAAGAAATATAATGCAATTGCGTGAAATCATTTTTTTTACGCGATTTTTTTTACGCGCCTTTTTCTGGAACCAATGTATCGCGTAAAAAAAGGACTGGGTGTATTGTCTTTTCCAGCGCTGTGGAGTTCTTAAAAAAATATGACTCCAACTCTGACATCGACCAACAACACAACTCTGTTAAAAAAATGTAAAATTTTTCCTACCATACTATTAATGTGCTTTAATCCTTTGGTTGCTTAAAGCCTATACATCGGCTCTCGCCGAATATCCGAAAAATGACGGAACCGTTGCCTCAGTATCGTCACATAAATAATGTGTGTGTCATATTTTAAACAGTCTGTAGTATATTGTTTCATGAGTATACAACAAGTAGCATCGAATAAATGTATCATTAATGTTTATAAAAAATGTTATATTTCCACTTTTATGTCAGAAGCGTGACATTTTCCGCAATCATATTCTAAAAGTTCGGTAACCAAAAGGTTAAATTAAAGTTCAACAAACCGATCCGGAAAACGTTTCATTGAAATATTTTTTAAATCGTCTAATCGCAAACATAGTCGCTTGATTTTCAAGACTACAACTCCACAGCTAGGGTTTCCAATCCCGGGATCCCGACGATTTTCAATACCTGGTGAGTCCCGGGATTAGAAAACACAATCCCGAAATTTCGGGATTAACCCTTACATAACAAAACAACTCGTAAATTATAAAAGAAACTATCCAAAAACTTATTGAAAGATTAAATGACGAAAAAGATGTAGATATGATCGAAATATCAGAGCCACTAGAAACGTCATCAATCGAATTTACTTCAACGCAGTCAGTCATCCCAACCAATTGAACAACAAACAATGAAGCAACTGTTACAAGATGAAATCGCAAAAAGCCTAACGACATACGAACCAAGAGTTCAAAATTGCACTAGGCTCACGTTGATCATAAATAAAGAAATGATATTGATTGAATTGGCATTCACTTGGTAGAACTCCATTATAAAACGGTGAAAAATACATTGCTATTTTTTCACCGTGTTAAAGAAATGATGCTATTTGACATAGGAGGCTCACGTAGTTATCACCTCGAACTAGTGTATAAATACCTATTGACAATACCCCCACCCCCCTCCTATTACTGCTACTTCGTGCAAATTTTTCAATAAAATGTTGTAAGTTGTTATCAATAAATAAATAAATAAAAATGTTTTACTTTTTTATTTTCCATTTTAACCCCAAGTCTAAAATTATACGTCCACAGCCCTGGTTTTTACATTATTATTTTTTATTGCCAGATATATTCTCATTTTGGTCTCATATGAGCCGAAATAATTCCGTGCCCATGTAAATTATTTAAATGTGGTCCAATTTTATCTAACAGGTTAATATTTTTTTTTTTATTTGAGGCGACGAATTCGACGTTGTCAGCTGACATAGAAGTATAAGAAAGACTTCACAATGAGTTTTCTTACATTCTAATTTATATAATGCGTATAATGCAATTGTAGACATGTACTGATGTGTGCACGTTATGAATAAAAGATTTTTTACTCGCATTGTTGACAATAATCTACAGAAGGCTATTTTCTCAATATTTACGAAGTGTGGTAAATTCTTATTCTAATTCTAAACTAATACTTACTATATATTACAGTTACGCAAACACACTTTAAAAAGATTTATATATTTTTTTTAAATCACCGAACATACAATTTTATACTTGGAATTTATTGATTTTTTTATACAATGAAAAATAACATATCAGCACTAGTTTGAGACGCTTAAGTGCAATCTAAGTATATTTGCTGTGTTGTGCATAATTGACAGTCAAACGAATTCATTTATTTTACAATTCTTTTTTAAATTAACGTTGGTGAGCCACTGGTCGCTAGTGTCGATTTCATACGTGATCATTGAAAAAGTGTCTCCGTACTGGAATCTCACTCTGAACACAGTTATTCCTAACTACGCAAGTTAACTGATTGATGGATGGAAGAGTAGGTATTTGCTAAGAATAAAATAGAGATACGTAACGGGTTTACGCAATCAGCGCCCGTGCGAAGCATCTAATACAATTTTCATTGAATACTGTTTATTAACAGTTGTATTAGATTATATTTTGAATTAAACTTACTTTATATTTTAAGATAATGTTAATCTAAATAATAAAACAGAAATTTATGGTACAATTTCTACAATTTCAATTTATTAGCATAATCAACTGTTAATTTGAATTCTGTTGATAATGCTCGCGATGAGCGAACCGGCCTAAATAATGTGTTTTATTGCGATATTTAAGTAAAATGTCTTTCCATCAAAAAGTCGTATTCAACACCGTAAAAGTGATAATATTATTTGCACTAAGGTTTTGTAGTCAATCACACAAGGAGTAAATTTGGAAAACGAAAATATCGATAAATAATAAAGTGTAAGTAAGCATGTCTCAGGAAACAAACAACAATTAGATTGAACATCCGATTCGCATTTGATCTACAATAAATTCGAGTATCATTTTCAATTTCATTGGTTTATATCAATAATATCATTCCCAGAAATTTATTTTAGTGTAAACTAAAATAACTTTCCAAATTAATTTTGTTATTATTAAAGTTTTCGCGGTCGCTCTCTGTACATAAATAATTATTAGGGAATTCTCTATCCCTAACATAACAGATTTATCAAATTTATTACTTATTTTATGTGGTGAATTTTTTGAAACATGGGCCAATTTTTTCTTACTATATACTAACTAATTTTAATGTAGAAGAACTCAGATACACCAGGGCAAATTTTTATTTAATATTTTTTTTTTATATATATTTTAATAATAAATGTGCAGCCTTTAAAAAAACATTAAACATCCATAGGTAGGATTAACGTATCAAACACTCAACGTAATACTGTCAGCATTTTGATAGCAAAAAATATTAACACTGTGGAAAAATAGCAATGTATAAAAACTAGTACTTACGAGGTACCTTATAATTTTTGTAGAATTAAAACACATTGCTATTTTTTCACCGTGGAGCATATCATGGAGTTCTACCAAGTAAATGCCAATTCAATCAATAAATATTTTTTTAATGCTAAGTGGAATCTTTATAAAGCAGTTAAATTAAGTGCAAAGGTTCGTTTAAGCATAGTTCTGACGATGGCCGAAATAGCCATCTACTATACCTCATAAAAAAATTGTAGAACTGAAATACATTGCTATTTTTCCACCGTGAAGCTTATACTGGAGCTCTTCCAAGTAAATACCAATTCAATCAACAAATTAAGTCTGCTTAAAAAATAATTGTAAGCACTAATTTACTTAAAACTTATTTTTTTGTGAAAAAATACAATATTCAATTTCAACGTCTTATTAAAAAAAAAAGCTACCAAAGAAAGTATTCGGGTCAATAGGATAATTATTATTGCCGTTTTTTCTCTCCTTTCCTGCGAGGTTTGTTTGCAAATGGCCTTTAGATGTTTTAACGGTACACGTCTTTCGAAATGATTCTTTCAGCCAACAAGTAGAGTCGAGTGGCGGCGGTCAACGCTCGATTGTGAGTCGTGAGTGTTGTTCCACTAAACTTATCGCCTTAACACTTTCACAACTGAGTCGCATATTCCAGCAGCGAATACTTCACAAACTCAGTAGAGCTCGTGTTAATTAATATTATTATTCAAAACAAATCAAAAAATATTTTAAAACAAAAATCAACTTAAATTATATTACACGGTGAAAAAATAGAAATGTATTTAAGTTCTAAATTTTTTTATAAGATATAGTTGATACCTATTTCGGCTCAAGCCATCGTCAGAAATAGTTTCAATACTTTTTTTGGTAGCTTTTTAAAAAAAAACACTGAAATTGAATAGTTATGACGATAGCGTGAGCCGAAATAGCTCTTAAAAATCTTATAAAAATTTGTATAATTAAAATACATTGCTATTTTTCACCATGTTATAATGGAGTTCTATCAAGTAAATCCCAATTCAATCTATACATTTTTATTTATATTTTTTATGACAGTTTCAAAAAATAAATATATTTATATGTTAAATATTTTCAGATATCATACGAAATTTATTATAAATTTATTTAGAACTAGTTCTGACGGTGGCTTGAGCTGAAATAGCAATCAACTATATCTTATGAAAAAAATTGTAGAGCTAAAATACATTGCTATTTTTTCACCGTGCTAAATAAAAATGCACTTAATTATATAGTGATTAAATTTTGATTGTTGAAATTTTGTACAATTCTACATGCTTTGTTAAAAACGACCTGAGTTTCGAGTTCAGGCATTCTATCACATGGATGCAACAGAACAAACAATTCATATTTGATACTGAAATTCCATCAACCAACTTCAGTCGATATAATACATAATACTTTAATTGCTTGAAAGTGTTTGACAACTATTTTATATATTATTTCACAACTATTTATTTTGGCGACTGTATGTAACTTCAGTAAATTGATTAAAAACTGTCATCGTACAAAAACATTGATTTCAAATATTATTTTTGTTTGTATATGAAGATTATACAAGAAAGATGATTAAACTTTTTTTAAATTTTGTCAAAAAATAAAATATGTAGGTAATCAAGTATTTATGGATTCAAAACACACTACCCTATTGGCACACATCTTCGCCATAGTGTATTACGTCAGCGCATAAAATTGCCATATAAAAGATGTTAATTTGAAATTAGCATTCTATCAATAAAACTTAACTGTTTATTCCTATTGAGTTTTCAATAGGTCACAAAATAAACATGAGATGTTTTTTTAACATTGATCGTAATTGACTTTTTTGCTTTATGTCATAAATGACCATTAACCTAACCTACATGATATCACACGAATTAGTCGTCCGTAAATAGTTAATTTTGATTGTATTTCAAAATGAATTATTTTCGTTTTAGATTAAGTATAATTATTATGACGACTTAAATAATTACAACGAAAAAGTCAGTTAATTCCACTTAATCTAAATTATCACTCATAAAAAAGGAAGGATTGAATTGCATAAGGCTTGCGTTCAGTTTCCTTTGCAAAACTAGCAGAGTTTCAGTGTATACAATTGTAATAATACAGTGTAATCAACACGGTGAAAAAATAGCAATGTATTTTAGTTCTACAAAATTATTTTTAACAAATATAGTTGATAGCTATTTCGGCTCGCGCCATCGTCAGAACTATGCTTAAACTAACATTCGCTTATCTATATATAGCTGTGCAGAAAAGGCACACAACACATCCTCTCTCCTGTTCCAACGGCCTAGCTTGTTACTTTAACACAATGACACTAAATTTTCAAAATTCTAAATATAAATAAATGTATTTATGAAAAAATATCAAATAAATAAATCAAGCTCGAGGTCGAAATTAACAGACAGTCATTTCATGTTTCTTGTATCAGATGGTTCTTTATTCGTGAATTTTTATTAAACTTTCATTCAAAGAAAATTTAAGAATGTTAAGCAAGAAAAATATTTTTTTTTTCGTGTGGCTCCCATGTTTTTAAAATATTTGAACGGGTCCGTTTCTCTAAAATTTTGATAATCGCTGCTACATAAATAAATTTAAGCATGCTATTACCGCACTTGTATAACATAATATTGGATTACAGGGCCAATTTGAATAATTTTACATTCAACTGAATAACAAAAAAAAGCTATGTTTTATACCCGCCGCATTATAAATTAATTAACATTAATTGATATTTATTAAGATTCACCAAGAAAACAAACGAAATTGAACGCATTAATGTGTTTTTCGGATGTGAATTGTTTTACAGCGGGAAAAAACTATGTCGTCATATTAATAACGAGGCGAAATTCGCACGAATGTTAACTCTTCGTTAATAATCAAGTACGCATTGTATATTGTTGGAAAATATCACCATTTTAACAGATTGTGAAAACGTCTTAAAAAAATATTAAAAAACGTATATATTTTGTAAAACAAGACCCCCATTTAAATTATATTATTCGTTTCAACAGGCAACTGTTTTTCTATTATTGTAATATCAAAACAAAAGTAGAATTTATCAGCTGTCAAATAATATGATTTTTTTTTACTAAAATAGTGAAATTAGAAAAAATATAAAAAAAATATTTATATCAAATTTGAATTGTTACAGCTTTGTATGATTCCAAATTTTTTGTCACTAACGACCCGGGTCTCGCCTTTTGGCATCTTCATGCATGCCACGCACCGACAGTGTCTGCTCTATTGCATCCGTGTGATAGAATGCCTCTGAAGATGCCAAAAGGCGAAGCCCGGGTTTTTAGAGGCAAAAAATGTGGAATCGTACAAAGTTGTAAGATTTCAAATTCCATCAAGCACCTTTAGCCAATTAAATAATTAGAGTTATGCCAAAAAAACGCGTTCTCAGGACGATCGCACTTCATTTCGGGGAGTTATGGCAAAAACAATTTTTTTACACTTTCACCTCGATTGGACGTCGTATAAGGGAGTTACGTCAAAAAAACATTTTCCCCAGTTTTAAAAGATTTTTTCGGGGACGCCTTCATTGAATCGCCTCATGTTGCACAATAAACTGTTCGGAAAGACGAGCTTTATCTAACGCTGTTTGATTCAGGACGATCGAACGTCATTCAAGGGAGTTATGCCAAAAAAACGCGTTCTCAGGGATGCCTTCACCAAAACACGTCGTGTTGCACGTCAAACTGTTCGTTTGGACGAGCAGAAGCTAAATTAATTTTAATATTTGTTATTCTAATACAACAATCCTTTTTTTCATTGGCTCCAGAAAGTCCGCGTATAAAAAATCGTGTAAAAATATTATTTTTAGATTATTTGATAAATTGATTCCGAAAATCAAAATACCTATAAAACTACTAAAAAATCTTGAATTGAAATTAATTAATCATGTACATAAAGGATGTCAGACATAATTTGACACTGATGTAATTCAATAACCTTGTTTAGTATCGTTACGAGACTTTTGTAATATCATCCTATACATTTGTCGAAGAAATGATAATCGAGTTTTATTTGCGCAATAATCGTTGTAATGAGCGACTACTTGACTAGCCTAGCATATTTTGTTTTTAATTTTTAGTCAATTTAACTCATAAAACCAATTTGGACGTAAAGGAATGAAAAAATATCACATAATAAGCGGCTTGGTCGTCGTGAAGGACAATAGAGGCGTGCGAAAATATATTTCAAGACTCTTCTGTAACTTTGGTTTCGCTAATCCGTGGGACCTGTCAAAATTCTCATCAAACAATTCAATCAAGCTAATAATCAACAAAACAGCATCTATTTATCAAATGCATAATAGTATACCTTATTATTATTGAAATATTACATCATAGATTTTCTTACGTAAATATACTTTGTCAGTGTATTTGTTTTTTTAAATTAAATTAAGGATTTTTTATGATATCAACTGAAGGTGCTTGATGGAATTTCAAAATTAAATTTAAATTGTTGAAACTTTGTACGATTCCACATGTTTTGTCACTTAAGACCAGCATTATATCACACGGATGCAACAGAATTATTCTCGTCAGTTCTGTTAAATACGTGTGATAGAATGTCTGAAGTTGCCGAAAGGCGAAACCCGGGTTAACGAGCGATTTCGTATGTTTTTTTTACTAGCGACCCGGGTTTCGCATGTCGGCATCATCAGGCATTCTATCACGCGGTTGCTAAAGAACCGACCTGTTCAGACCTGACCTGAGTCGGTTCTGTTGCATCCGTGTTATAGGTTGCCTGAACATGCCTAAAGACGAAATCCGGGTCGTTAATTACAAAATGTGGAATTGTAAAATATTTTATCTATTCAAATTAAAATTAAGGAAGGTACTGTAAAAGTAATAATTGAAGTAATCATGAGCAATGTGAGAAGCTTTTAATTATTCACTTTATTGCATTAATACATGATAGATTTTTCAATAGTATTTATTGAATAATAGATACATAATTATACTATAACGGAATACTGATAAAAACGAACGAATCTATTCCTCATTTTCTTAGGCTGATACGAAGCTGCACGTACCAATATTTAAGCCATGCACTTTTTTATGTAAAAGTAAAATAAAAAACGAAAATTTGATTTGCTTAGCCACTTATCTTAAGTGATATTAATAAGTAATACGTGTACTTGTGTACTGAAAAACCTCCGTGACGAAAGTGTTGAATCTACTTCACTTTGAATCTAAAGAGGAATTGAGAATATCTCGTTTTCAATATTGATGATTTTACAAATTTATTTATTTTTATGCCTCAAAGTTGGCCTTGGTTGATATCACGTCAGTGTGGGCTATTGGGTCCGTATGAGGACGAACCACAGCAAACAGATCTGTATTCATCTCGGGGCAGTCCCAAAGTACGTGATAAGCATATTGATGGTTGTGTTCACAAGTTTAATTCGGCCTTGAATAAAATACATATTTGAGAAATATTTTCAAAATCACCTATTATTTTTGTTCTCATTTTAGATTTAACGTCCACAGTCAAAATGAGCTTTATTGGATATACCTAATCCGAGTACGTAAATGCAAGTACGTTTTTATAAACACAAACCAAACAATATTTATTTTTGTATGAATGGTACAATATGTTATGTGTAGAAATTGCGTTCACCTTCTAAGATAACTCTCAAAATAACATTGCTGACTCTCTCTCTGAACTCTGCCAGTACGACATATTGCAAAAACACAAAAAACCAACCTGCAGGCAGACATCCTGCCTATCTCGAATTGAAATCACACAATAATGAACACGCAATGTTGAAACAATTCACAATTGTGAAAGAATAGCTTTTTATCGGTACTAAAAAAAGTGTACGGTTGGAAAACATATTGCAGCTATCAGATACGACTAGATTCGTCATCTTTTTCTTCTTATTTTAACGGAATAGTTTATTTCTATCGGTGACATATAAAATATGAGGGAAAAGAAAATAATTTACTTTAACTGTAAAAAAAGTTGGTCGAAAGCAAAATGCATAAACTGTCAATAACTATTCATATAAGCAATCAACCAAAAATGACTAAATATCAGAATTTCTGCTATATCTTATTTAAAAACTGTTTTAAATAAATTAATATCCATTTTATTAAGCAAAGTATCAGAAACATATTGACTATTTATAACAGTCACTGACTTGCTTATTGAATTTAGTGACTTAGTTTCTCGTCAGGCAATAACGTGGGACATAATGTACCATAATTTTTTTATGATTTTATTTGTTTATTTAAATTAGTCTATTGATATTTAAAATTTTGATGAAACAAGTATTTTATAAGCTTGAATTTATTCGAGAATAAATAATGTATTCATGGGTATAAAAAAAAATTTTAGAAGCCTAATCTGGAAACGATTTTAAAACGATATTGTATTTTTTATAGGTAACAATTCCTCCGGACGTAATCTCTAATATGGACTAATTTATAAATTGATTTTTCGATAGAGTATTGATTTTTTGTCTTTCTAATCTATAAATATTTCGTCCTAACCATCGAATCTTAATAACGGGTGTTTCGAAAAAGATTAGTTAACTACAATCCTTGTCCCAATCCTATCATTCTGTTCAAATTCTTTTTGAAAAAACTCAGTAAGTCCGTTTATTATATTATATTCCCCACTAAGAGCGAAAAAGGTTAAAAAATCTGTAAAGGAATTAATATATTCATATACTGCTATTTACCCGATGTTCATTTGATGTTATGTAAATTAAGTATTACTGTTTTGAAAAGCAATGGAAATCGTTAGTATTTGCAACATTAGAAACTTATTGAAAGTCGATTAACAAAATCATAAAGCGAAGAAATAAAGATTTTATTTCAACTATTCATTACACAATAGCAAAATAGTACTGAAACTTTGTGTTATATTTATCGTCAGAATATTCTAGAATGATTTGAATGGTGTATTTTTTTACAGCTGTCTTCCACAGTGATAATTTAATCTTATGTATTCCGTCGCGTATATAGTTTGTATACTGCATTTATTGTTGTGTGACTGTTCTGTGTCTTTATTTCACAGCCTTTGATTAGAGTAATCAACTTGTATAACACCCAATATTGACACGGCCAATGACTATTACTAGAAGGTTACAATCTTGCGGAAATAAGAATTAGATTGCCTCTACTCACGCCTAATCGCTATACGCGTAAGCATCAATTCGAGTAGTAAAAATAGGTATTGCAAAACTAAATAAGTCATCCAATTAATGATTCAAGCATGACACAATCCAGAAACTTAATGACAAAATTACAGGGCTATCAAATCGAAACCTTAAGAGCGATTACAAATAACAATACATACAAAACCGATCTTTTCTTACAAATAAGCTTTTCCATACTGTGTTCGTTTTTTTAAATAATTGTTATTATGTTTCTCTAATTCGCATTTTTCAGACAATATGAAAATGGGAAAAAGACTTAACTAGGGACTTAAACTAACTTTAGTAGGGTCTTCAATAGGGATGTTCGAAATTTGTTAAAATGTAAATAAAATAAATTGTGTTTGAAATATCCATTCATTTTTTTCCATTTGAAAGTATATTTTATGATGTGAAATGTGGAATACAATTTCATGTAAATGCTAGCAGTGACTCTGCTTAGTGGAACTTATTTAAAAGGTCCGATTTTCAATGATTTTGTCGCATGCATGAATGTGGCTGAATCTGTTGGATTGCGTTTTTTATATTGGCATTGAGGGTGTCAAGTGTTAGTGGTTTATTTGCAAAGACTTGGAATTTTAAATAACCCCAAAGAAGAATCCTAAAGGCGTTAAATCACACGATATTGATGGCCAGTTCCATGCCCTCAAATCACTCGTGCAGAATGTCCATTCAAAATTGATGATTTGCACGTACTGTTTAACGTTTTAATTTTCCATAGTGATGTTTCGTAGTCTATTAAACAGTTGACAATAGATTTGACAGAGATCACTTTAACAACATGTCTGCTACAACTTAACAAATTTCAATCATCCTTATTGAAAGACAATATTAACATAGCAATTGGAAAGATGATACTGTTTAATTCATCAACATTAAAGTTTTTGAATACAAATTCATAAGTTAAGTTAAAACGTTGACATCGCAGAAACGAGAAGAATAAAAAGAGTTATAAATTTATGAAGCGAATTTGAAGTGTAATGATTTATTTATTCGAAATTTAGTTCTTGGATAAATATAACGAAAATCATATCTTAACAAAAAGTGTCAATTAAACATGTTAATACGATAGTACCGTCATGAAACAATTGTTGGAATTATGTTTTCATGAAGTTAACAGTAAAAAGGTTACAAAGAAATGGAAAGTTGTTTACGATACCGTACTACACGGAATAATGCATCGTTAATGCACTTTCGTGTTGCATTCATGCTACGAGGTTTTTATTATCAATTTACTTTATTATTTCGCGCATATTTACGGCGGTATTCAATATAAGTTATTATTTATTTAACAATTTGTGGAATCTATAATTTAAAAAAAAAAACGTCAATTATACCGAAGCTTACTTCCTCAAAAGCTCCAAGATTCGATCATTACATTATGTTTTGACTCTTATATGGAATTAATAAATACCCTCTTAGTCTCAACGGCGGATAACCCTATTAATAGAGGTGCATGCTTAAATAGAGCTTAGAATCTTAGAAGCACAAATATTTTATTTTCTAATTTGAATGTTTATTTCACTCCGAATTTCAATAATAACACAAAAAATGTTTTTGTAATAGAAATAATTAATAAAATATTTTTCAATTTATGTTTCCATTGAAATTCCTTGTTAATTGATAACGTTATATATCTGATAAACGGATAAAAGTAGCTAAATGTAAATATATTACATGAAAAGCTTGAATAAATTTTGCGAGACTTTTTTGGGCTCAAGTCCATCCAAATGTATAATTTGCAATTGAATGATGTTTTAGTATTTTCTTAAAACTCTCAATAATAAGCACTAAAAATTGTATAGAGACATATACTGACTACAAAATGAGTAAATGATAATCAAAATACAATGGATGAATATTAAATAAAATAAATCAAATTATTTTATAGAATATATGTAAAATGTTTTTCTTGATTTGATCCCAGGTGTGTATACATGATTTCAAAATGAAATAGCCTTAACATAATACGAAAAAATACATGTTAAAGCAAGCACATTAAAAAAAACAAAATTGAATTGAGTTCCTCTGTTCATTATGAGATAAAATGTTTTTAGATTAATGAACCGTCTCATAGTTCGCTGATTGAAAGAAATATAAAACAATAACTATTTTAAAAATTGTCTTATTAGATGACGATTAGAATTATATTTGTGATCAAATAATATCTGTTGTCAAATAAATAATTATAATATACGTAGTAAAATACCAGGAAAGGTATTTATATAATTAAAATTGTATTTATTTTTGTGTTTATAATTATAAAAATATGCGAAAAATTATGAAAACTATCAAGTTTGGCTCATTTTTAAGCCATTAATTAAAGGAATGTACACATTTAATTGATTTATGATGATTATGACCCTCGGAATCGGACAAGACCACTTCCAATTGTTAGAAAACACATCCTTTAATGCCTTAAGAGAATTATAATTGGCAAATTTATAAAGTATTTAATGACCATAATTGAATGAGTTATTTAAGCGAAAAATGATATTGTTTTTATAAGCGAGGAATGTCTAGAATCTTAGCTAAGTATTCGGTATATTTATGGAGCAAATTAAATTATTAGAAGATATGCGTTCTTATCATACATCACAGGACAGGAAGGGTTAAGAAGCAAGAGTTAGTGAAATAAAATCTGTGTTTTAATAATACTTGGCAACAATCACTTCACAATGATTATAATCTGTAACAAAGGTGACTTCGATCACTTTTGAAAAAATTTTCAATTAACATTTTAATTCATGATATCGACTGAAGGTGCTTGATGAAATTTCAATATCAATTATAAATTCAATACAAAATTAATTGTCATTTAGTTCTTTCAGAACCCAAGTCTGTGTTTTTCCTTTAATCAACTCCTTTGGTATACAAACGATTGTAATTGTTTATTGTGTGTCATTTATGTTGAATCCGTATAATAGGACGCATGACGATGCCGAAAGGCGAAACCCGGGTCGTTAGTGAAAAAATATGTGTTATAACAATTCAAATTTCAATAATTTAATGCATACAAATACGATACGTAGAAAAAGAAGCCAGAAAAAAATATTTTTTTTTAGTCAGAGTCGTGTTGTTGATTGTTATTGGAGCCGGAGTCGTGTTTTTTTAACGACCCCATAGCTTTGGATGAAGGCATTCTAAATTATATATGTTGGTATTATGACAGTGTTATTAAAACTATCCAGTATAGTATTTTATGGTGGTTTGAACAAACAACTCCCAACCTCCAATGAGCTTTGAGTGCTTACAATAAGGTCAACCATATGAATGCATTACGAAATATTTAGTGCAGCGCTTAACTTGACGCGTTGCTCTTGAAATTTCAAAATCGTTTTAATTATACTGGAATAAATAATATCTAACGTTGATAATACGTTTGCGCTGTCCACTACGAGTCTCCTTTGGTTAACCAACGGCACGAGAGTATAAGACTAGTACGCTCACCACGTGGTTAAGCCTAAGGCAGGGTTTCAATACTTGTAGGTCATTCAGTACTCACATACTATGAATGACATACAATGTACAGTGGCGTCGTTCCAAGCGAGGCTATCTACGAGCAGTTTTATATAAGAGTTTCCTAAGCAGTAATAAATTATTTGGTAACATTTTGTAGTAGTATTATGAATACATTACGTTTTTTACAGTGGCATCACAATTATGAGAAATTTATATTACGAAATGTATGATTACCTTCGTAAAGGTTTTACTTTGAGTAACGAGACAGACGAGTAAAAAATTCATGCGCTATTACAAGAGTCTTATGGAAGAGTATTATTTTTATATGAATAGTTTCTTTGGTTCATTTTCAATAAATTCACTTAACATTTTTTAATTTCAAAAAAATCTATTTAGCATGAGCAATAAGAAATGAAATTTAAAAAAAAGAACTCTAATTATTGAATAAAAAAATCACTTTATAAAAATATCTTGGCAACATTTATCATATAGCATCAATTTGAATCGGATCACGGTCTTCCACACTTGATGTAAAATAAAAACAATGTTTGATGTATTCACATTACCTCCATAGAAATTTTGTTCAGATTAAAAATTAAACTTCAACAGTTATGTCAGTATTTGTTTATACTTTAAAATCTATTCTTATCAAATTATAATGTTTCTGTCAAAGTGGAAGATGAAAAATACGTTATTTATTGCATAGTATAATTTTACTGAAGAACGCATTTAAAATGTAATTGATAATGTAATTATTTTTCATGCAAGATGAAAAAATAGCAATGTATTTAAGTTATACAAAATTTATAAGGTATATAGTCGATAGCTATTTCGGCTTACGCCATCGTCAGAATTATGTTTAAGCGTACATTTATATATCCGTATATATCAACAGTGGCGAAGAAAAGTTGTACAATACGTCTGCTCTTCTGTTTTATTATCTTAGTTTTATATTGTGATAGTAAAATTGTAAATATTTGTTAACCGTGTTATAATGGAGTTATATCAAGTAAAAGCCAATTCAATCAATTAATTGTTTTTTTATTATTGACGGCTTACATTACATACTTATGATCGATTTTTAAAATATAAATTATCACGGAATAAATTTATTACTGTTCAATTTATGATTTCACCACGCCACTGGCGAAACAATCATGGGCATGCATCTCTTCGCCGAGTTGTGTTTTTGTATGCCAAATGGTACATTATCGAGTCTTCGGCCTCCCAAATACATAACGGCTCTTAGCGAACGAATAATAATAATTTTATGTAGGTTCAGAGTAAGTGTGAACCAAATGATGTCAGTCTATCGACCTTTTGACTTGCTACTTAGCCACGGATTGTCATAACTCTTATATCATCATCTCTGCAGTATGCTAAACAAAAATTGTGTGACAACTTGATTTATTCACAAAATACACATTCGATTTTTTTTAATTATTCATATTTAAAAAAAATATTTGAGTTATTCCAAAAATTTGGAGTGGTTAAAATTCTCGCTCTGATATTATTTCAAAATTCGATTTTCAAAAAATGAGAACGATTTGTCACAGTTCCTTCAACAAAAAATTATGTCACCCTTATATTAAATTTATTAATTGTTTCAAAAAGCTTTTTTCAATACATTTTTACATAAATGCTTTCTAAAATTCCCCACTGAGATGACTGTGTAATTTTGTAATATTAAAATTGAATAAAAAAGTTGATTTGTAAATATTCTTATTCAAATTTAAATAAATAAATTATTCAGACTGCTTGGTCGTCATAAAAACACAGTAGCAATTACATTTCTTATTTCGCTGTTTTCTGATAATTGTGAACCTTTGCATTGTTTTTAAAACAAATTAATCTTAACAATATATGAGTCAGTTTCTGTAATAATAACGATTTTTCACCAAACTTTGATGGCTTGGATGATTGGCTAGCTGTTTATCGGAACTAAAATACCACGAAAAAAATTAAATCTATCAATTTTGGACATTTTCGTGATACATTAGAAGCATATACATGAAATTAAAAAAGCTCTGTGCAAGAAAATCGTATAATCCATGATAGTTATATATGTAGAGGATACAGGCTTCTAATGAAATTATCTGTAAAGGAGTATAAATAATAGCATATGACTCAGTTGTTAAGCTTTAGAGAGTACCAATGAAAGCTTGTGTAGAAATAGTGATTAGCTTTTTGATTTTAGAACCGTATTGATGTTAGGAAATTTAGAAAACCAGAAAAATATTAGAAGATCGATTGAAAAATGGATTTATAAAAGTTTTTAGTTTTTCAACCCATGGGTTCCGTTATCGAAGCCAAGAACGTTGATCAATACACCACGGAACTATTAAACATCTATATTTTCATACATTAAATAAAACTGATGTACAAAATTGTATTTCAATGTTTTACACGAACGAGAATAGACTTAGACCGGTCAAGTATTTGTGACTGATGTGACGGATATAATACTACAGTGCACTCTCGATTATTCGGGCTAATGCTAGGGAGGATGGTCACGGATAATTGAAAAATACGGATAATCCGAATCAACAATTTTTTATTTTATTTTCGATTATAATATCATATACACAATACAATTTTTTTACACATTATTTATGTATTAATTATTTAACAAGAAAGCACAAAAAAAATGTAAAAATATAATATTTTATCATAATAACAAACGTAGTACCGAGAGCTGACAAATATAGGCAATAAATATCGTAATTAATAAATTTACTGCGGGCATTCGCGCTGGTTTATGCAATTCGTTGGAAACGTAACTAGAAACGCATGTGGAGTACAAAGGATTGCAATTGTTGACTTATCCTAGTCCCATAAATTGTGATGTTTATTGCGGTATATGAGAACATTCATACATTCAGAACACACAAGTGGTTGAAAAAAAATCACCGATGAGCTACGTAAACACAAACACATTGCTAAATTCATCCTTTTTTTCAAACAACGCGCATATTCAAGATCGCAATTCATTAATGCGTCTCATAATCAGATTATATTTGAATAAAAAAATATTTAATTTCAGGCACGAATAATCCGCAAACCGGATAATCCATACACGGATAATCGAGAGTAAACTTTATTTAGTAAAAATTATGACAAATATAAGAATAGCTATAATGCCTTTTATTTGAACTTATATAATATCTTACTAAAAATATGTGATTATCAATTGAACACTAAAATATGTCATGTGTTCAATTTTCAATATTAATGTAACACAAATAACTGGTGTATATGATTAAAAACTCATTGTTCGTAAACAATATGAAGTGTGTAACAGCTCGTCAAATAGAAAATAGTATCTGTATAATGAAAAGTGACCAAGGCTAAAATGTTTAGTTGTTGGACCTCGCAAGAAATTATTTTCGCTCACGACTTAGGTATTTAAATTCATAGCAAATAATTCTGCAGATCGAATAACCAAATTGATTACAAGCGGTGCAATGTTTTTATATTTTAAATTGACGAAAGGAAAACTTACACTTTCCAATTATTCAAGTAAAAAAAAGTGAAAACCAAATAGTTAGTTATACAAAATCATTATCGATTAACGCAGTTCCTAAAAAAAAATACTATTTGTTTTACAAAGTATTATAACGCGGTTCATTTAAAAGTAGGCGATTGAGTTAAATAGGCAAAGAATTTATCATGAGATCACACATTATTTATTAGCACAAGAAAGCTTGTTATGTGTGTATTTTCTTGTGTATGTAAAGTATTTAGTTTTTTTTCGAAAAAAAAGAGAAATTCCCGAATTGTAACGTTATCATGTGATGACCAAAGTCCAGACAAAGAAGTGGACACGGTAAAAAAAATAGCAATGTAGTTTAGTTCTGCAATTTTTTTATAAGATATAGTTGATCGCTATTTCGGCTGGAACGCTTCGAAGGCTTCGAAGGAAATATCCCCTCGCAATGGTCTAAGGAGCGGCAACCGAGTTATATAACAACGACTTATATATAAACTTAAATACATTGCTATTTTTCACCGTGTTATAATGGAGTTCTACCATGTAAATGCCAATTCAATCAATAAAAAAGTGGACATCGATATTAGAAAGAAAGGCCTTCATTGACCCGTATAACTGGAGATGTTGTAGTAAGAAAAGCGACGATTTCTTCATATAGAAAAAATAGGACAAACAAGAATGCATATGATAAGAATTTCACAAAATGCTCTACTGCCTACTTGAATGAGCAAAGTGCGCTCAAATACTGGAAGAGCGTGGCATTACATTATGGAGTGTTGGTATGATATAATTCGTATCATACACGCATGATATTTATTTCGCTAATTAAAATCATTTTTACTTTAATATTTATATTATATTCCTAACTCGTTGTGAAGTGTACTACCCCTGCGACACTGGTGGCCGTTTTTGTAATCTCCTCCTGTCAAAATTAACATCTCATTCATAAAAATATGTTTTAATACATTTTTAATAGTCACAGCAATGCCCGAAGCGATTGGAGACCGTCACCATTACAAGTTCAACATCTTGACCTCCGACAGGACATTGGCCATGATTAATTGCTGCATAGCTAAGTGACCATTATTCGTCAGAGCTAGCATTACAAATGGATCGAACGCATTTTATTGTTTCGCCCATGTCACCATTTTTTTGTGATTTTTGAAAGAATGAACTTGACTTATTGTTTCTGGTGAACCGGATTTGACATTATTTGTTTAACTTCTAGAAATTTTGTGAATAGTTTCAATGAACAGCAAGACGTTTAGCTTTCATTTTTGATCTCAAAAAGGCTCATAAATTATGTAAGAACAATTACTTCAAGAGTTTTTTTGACAAAACAAAATATAATAAAGATCACATAATTCTTATTTGTTAAGCGAGCTTCCTGTTTTATTATGTTGATATAATGTAATATGTCTCTGAGATTCCCTAATAATTAATTTAAATTAGCTTTGAATCATAAACCGCATATATTTAAAACCATCAGCGCAAATCATCACACCTATGTGTAACTAGAAGTGGAATAGAATATTCAAAATTTAGTTTTATGTTATGTTTTTTTATCATTTGAAATTCTCTTTATTGTCTTGATTGAATTGGCATTTACTTGGTAGAACTCCATTATAACACGGTGAAAAAATGGCAATGTATTTAAGCATTTTTTTTGTAGATATAGTTGATTAAAAAAAAATGTTATATAATAAATAGAACAGGCGGCAATTTCAATAAGCCTAAATATTGGGCGGAGATGGTTTATTAGTTTAGTTTGTTCTGTTAAGTTTCATTTAAATATATTTTTTGAGTTTTATTGCTAGCAGGAAATAAACTAGGTTGTTAAAGCAGAAGAGAAAATGTATTGTGTACCTTATCTACACAGCTATATATAGATAAGTAAATGTACGCTTAAACATAGTTCTGACGATGACGTGAACCGAAATAGCTATCAACTATATCTTATAAAAAAAATTGTAGAACTAAAATACATTGTTATTTTTTTTACCGTGTCTCTTTATTTTCGTTCAAAAAAAATGATAAATTTCCAATTTATTACAACAGTAAAACTCTATTATTGTTTCACTGTACAATTCTGATATTAAGAAATAATTGGCAAAGATTGTGGTTGTCAAAAAGCGATGCACGAGTTACTGTTCCATATATTTTTTCGCTTACAGTACAACTAAATCGATTGCGCACTGCCACAAATCTTCGATTATCTTTTCAATCATAGAGCAGCAATTTTGATTGTTTGAGAAATTAAGCCCATTTTCCCAAACAATTGATTGTACATGACACACACACCTTTGCAATGATTTTATTATTACACGGATAACGATTTCGTCATACATCAAAGTATCTTTTGATGGATTTGACCACGATAAAAACTGCGGAGGAACATAATTTAATGCAGTGGCTTTCAAAAAAAAAAATAGAAATAAATCCTTTCAAAAGTATTTCATCAGAGATAAAAACTGTCCAGAGGTGAAGAGCATTCAAGAACCCTCAGTCTCCTAACGTCTCAACTGTTGAGACGGCTGATTTTCTGTGTTGGTAGTTGATTCCCAAAAATATATGACTTAACAGTGGTTAAAACCTTCTCGTACTCGCTAATTTTTGAGTTAATGCTTTAACTTGATTTGTCCTGACAAACTCAATGAGATTGTTTCAAACCAATATTATTCAATAAATTCTTGAAGGTTTTGGAAAATCCTCTAAACGACTTAGCAGGGAATGAGTTAAACATATGAGAAAATTTTACTGAATGAATTTGTTTAAAATATACAAATAATTTACATCAAAGGAATATTTCGGGAATATGACGATAAAGTAGGAAAGACAGATGTAAATATTCAGCTTAAATGTTTACGCTTCCACGGAGCGGTCACCTCATAGACGCTTGTAAAAATGAATGTTTTTTCAAGAATCTTTGCATTTGTTTTTGTAAAAGAGACATAATTATGCCATATGCTGTCTTTTCTAAAATATTGATACAATTTACAAATTATTTTATCATGTATTCTTTATTATGTTTTATATGAGTATTTAACGTTTCCATAAAGTATATCAGTGAGTTTAAAAAAGAAAATAATTTCCATTGTTCGCTCTTCCAACGATATTATATTGTATATGAAATATTTTTACTCTCTTACGATGGCTTTTAATACAATTTATATCCATTGATTAATGTGATCATAACGTATAAAACAGCGCCATTTTTAGTTGGACATATAACCTTTTTACAAGATAGAATTACAATATAGATAATTTTTTTTTTTTTATATAAACCGAGCATAAATATTTGAAGACTATTTTATTGATAGTCAATATTTAATCGGAATCAAAATAAATTGACAAGTTCAGGGATTATCAATTATATTATATAGATTATTTTGTAACTAAAAATATACGATCGTAATAATAAATTATTAAATATTGAATATAAATATTTGCTCTGCAGAAATATGAAGGAAACATATATTTTGATTCGAGACAATTTAATTGTTTCACAAAATGTGTAAAATAGTGATTTTTAAGATTAAATATTATAGTCGTAATGGATCCGGTGTACAAATAATAATTATTGTGAATAAATATTCAATATTGAAATCGAATCCAATCAATCTGAAAATGAGAGTTTCTATCGAAACAATGGACAAGAAATACTGCTATTTACTAATTAAAAATTAAATAACAATATGTTTTTTTTATTCCAAGTGAGTGGCCATGAATAAAATGAAAATAATAAAAAAAGAACATTGGCGTAAAAAACTTTTTTAGAAACTATCTTGAGCTTTTACTTCCAACAGTTTCAACAGTAAATAATAAAATAATGATTGCTTATTTCTATTTAATATTGATCCAACCGTGCTGAGATATATGTGGCATTTAAAATCTCTCAAAAAAAGTCTATTAGTGTTTAACATTACGATTTTGCGGTCTGTGTTGAATGTTTACTTAAGTTTTTATCTAGAAATCGCTCGAGCAAAAATTGTTATAACGAGACCTCCAAAAAACTGACGAATTTCTTAGATCAGTAACTAACTCTCTCTCACTGTTAAATTTGATATTAAGGCGGTAGACTCTGAACAATCTCTTTTTGTATACCTAAATACACAAGGGCACTGGCAGTGATTTTCATCGTGAAGAAATAAAACCAAAAACTTGCATCATGGTCAGGTAAACGTACTATTATTTATGATCAAAAGATTTTTTAGAAACTTACTCGTGAATACTTTTTAAGGGTGTTTTTAATTACACGAATACGCGTAAAAATGTGTTTAAATTTAGACAGTAATTTCTGAATCAAAGTAATGCAGTAACGAGATTGATTGCTTACAAAATTCGTTGTTTTCCCATTCTCTGGCGTGCTTTTGGTTTTGTTTACACGATAAAAAATAAAAGCAATATAAGAGTGCTGTAGCTATAAATTTTCTACAGAGATGTTATAAGGAGTTGACGCGAAATCACTATTTTGCACATGTTGGTATTATATTATGCAATGCCTGTTCCCCATTTGGAGCATATGGATAAACAATTCAGTATCGCATTTTAATTTAAATTAAATTTTCATCACTTTAAGGTGCTTACTGTGACTTCTTGATAGAAAAACATGATATTTTAAATAATAAAAACAATTGGCAAAATTTTGGCAATATTTCCACATTAAATTTCATGATCAGGACCGGTTTCGCTAATCGCGAGAATAACCAATTGAATCGACTGACAAAAAAGAGGAAATCGTGATAATTCAATCGTTGAATTTTTTACGATATCAACTGACGGTGCTTGGTGGAATTTCTGTATTAAATATGAATTTTTACAGCTTTGTATGATTCCACATGTTTTGTCACTTACGACCCGGGTTTCGCCTTTCGGCATCTTCAGGGATTCATCCGTGTGATAGAATGCCATCATAAAAATATCATAAATTATAAAATACATTTTAGTTCTACATATTTTTAATTTTTAAATAGTTATTTCTACATGTAATAGAACTGGTCATCAGAACTAGTTCTGATTATGGGTAAGCTGAAACAGCTATCAACTGTATACATTATGGATTTTATGTAACTAAAATATATTGCTAGTTTTTCACCGTTTTCAATTTTTTGTTTCGTAAGAAGTAAGCGTATCACAACGAAAAGATTCGCATTTTGAGAGTAACTCAATATATATACACGCGTAGATTGTTTTTCTATATTGTAGATATGATAGACGTGTTGAAATGAATGGCACCATCGCACGCGTGACACAATGGCTTCGTAAAAAGTACAAAAATAGTTGTTCAGTGTATGAAAGTGTCAAATTGTCAAAGTGTTTTGACAATTTGCACCTATGACCACGAAACCGAAAATATATATCGCCAGATCTTGTTACCAACTCCATCAAAAAAAAAAAAAACAATGATAAAAGCACCTTTTTGTGTAAATTCTTATGAAGGCAATGAAAGTTTCATATTTTTTTAAATAATCGCTTTGCCGGATCAAAAGTAATGATTTTCACATATGATAAAAAATAATTTATTTCTTAGAAATCATTTGATTTGTTAACGTTTTTGACGTCGATTTGATCTATTTTTATGCGGATAGATAATTTCTATATTTTCATCAAATCATAAATAAAATATTCGGACACTTTTCAAGAATTTTTATATTATAGTAAAACTCACATAAATATTTTCTTAACTTTTATCTTAGTCTTCTTATTCACTTGAAGACATTAAAATGCATTCATTCGAAAATACTAGACAATAATAATGTGATATATTTTTTTACAAAATGTACTAAATTATTTCTTTAACCTGTCATATGAATTATTTGAACTTACAAAACAACGATGAAAAAACTTTTTTTTTCAATTGTATCTACGATAATAAATTCAACATAAAAAGTGTTTAATTCAACCAGAGAATGTACTTTAGAAATATGATATTTGTTATTAATTACTTGACAGTATTATAATATTGAGAAACGTACGACAAGTGATATATCAATCAATAATATAACAGTATGTAGTTCTTCAGTCCTTGATATAAAATGTATTCTTGTATAAAGTGATTTATAGTAGTAATTTGGAAATCGAAAATAACCTAATAATATAAAAATGATATAAATAACAGTAATTTTTTATCCGGTAAATAATTTATCCCATAATAAATAATAAATAAAGCATAATATGGTTCAATTAAATTCAACGATCATCTTACTCTTAACTCGCCTTATTTTCCCTTGCTGTATCTGTTATGTGAGAATAGTTCAATGAGTCGGAAGTCTCAAAAATTGAATTCACATGTTAAGCATATACACCTGGACCTCGAATAACACGGTTATATGGTTCCACATAAACCTCGTTTTATACAAGAATTGAAGAACATAATAAATTAAGGTTTTACTTTATTTTTTTTTAAATAAATATTAATTTACGTATTAATTGAAAGAAACTTAAATTATTTAGTACACCAATCATTCATCATCACTTTCACTTCGAAATCTATATTTTTTACTCTTTTTCAAGATCGGTTGTGAGTTTTCATCTTCGGAAGACTCTAGATTTTTCGTGGTTTTCGCCTTTAAAAACGTCATCAATAAGCAATTTTCTGCTTCACATATAAATATTTACGTATTTCCTTACAAGGTTTCAAAATATTTTGTAATTACTTCTTGAATTTCGAACTTATTAATCAATTCCAAGCTGTCATTTGTTATTTTTAATGTGAAACATGTAGCTACTTCGCTACAACTGCTTTTCGAATCATTAATTGTGGTAGGTTCATTCAACATTTCATTTTTTCCCCTGAACCGTGTTATATAAATCGTGTTGTATACAATATGTAACAATTTATACATCCGTGATGGAAAAACCGTGTTATACGAGGCCTAGGTGTATTTAGTCAAAAAAAAAAAATTACTCAATGGCATTTTAATTGTAGTTGATTGTTGTAAAATACTTTCATCAAAAATTCATTGATTGTATTTATTTATGTATTTTTTTTTTTTATAAAATTATCATATACAAATCGAATGCAATTATAATGAAATAGTTGTTGAAGCTATTTCAGATATATATTTCGTTCCTAGTCTAGGTATTCATATTTTTTCCGGTATAATCCTGCTTATATAAAACCGATGCAAACCGTTTACTGTGCTACTTATATTGCATCCATTTGATAATATGCCTGGAGATACACAATTATTAAATTTTTCGTTAACAACGTTATGTCGTTATTACGAAGTGAGTAAGAATAACATTAAATGAAATAAATGTATCGTTAAATTAAAATAAAATGTAAAAATTACAACGGCATTTTAATATATGTATCGTAACTCTTTTAGTTTTTATTTCTTCGTTGTGTAATGATATTAAAAAGATGTCTGAAATCATGAACATTGAATGGAACAAAGTTCAAACGACGATTTTGTTAGATTTAATGAAACTACAAATACGATAAGGTCAAGCCTGATTACACTATTTTATATTTATAAATAAAAAAATCTTCATCATTTATCAAACTAATCTTATTCAATATTATTCAATAACTTTTAATATGTCTGACGAAATAAATGAATAGTAATCGAATGATTTAAAATAAAATCTTTTTATCATTTTAAAATACCTATTAAAAAATATTGACGTATGTCACAATAACCTGCAACAAATTTTATCGACATCGTTCACTAACCAAAATATTATTACAGTTTACTAGTACCTTTTCAATGTATTATAAGTATACAAACAAATTTATAAATAATTGTAAGCTGTATTCGTAAATATACTTTTTGAAAACTAAATTGCTTTTTTATTACGCAGAACATAATCGAAATGTTGAAATCGTAATAGCTGAATTTAAGGTACTTTAATCTTTCAATCACTGTACAGCACTATTTGAGAAACGTTTTTTATTTGAGAATAATTGTACGTTAGTCTTAAAATGTCGATAAAAAATTATTGCAACATTATTCAATACTGTCTAATATGGTTTGAATGTTTTATATCCACTCACTTTTGTAGAAGTGGCAAATGGATTTATTTTTATAATATGCACAGAATTTAGTACATATCATTTATTTTAATACTTTAGTTTTATTACAATACATATATATATAAATAGTCTTGCTCAGTTATTAAATTGTTAAAAAAATATAAAAAATTAAAAAATTGTTCTTAAAATATGGAAAATACATCATTACGATTGTTTTGATCTAAAGGAATAACTGAAAAAAACGTGTTTTGTAAAAGCACAACGATGCATCTGTAGTGATTAAAATAACCTAGCATTCTTAAACTTTTCAAGATTAAATAAAAAAACATGATTATTTATGGATCTTAATTAATTCTGAGCGGCTAGTCTGATGGTTTTGATAATGTAATGTAAGAAATTAAAAAAACTAAATTTCATTTAGCAATAAATTACCAAAAAAACTCATGACACAAACAATTCTATCAGACTGAAAAACGAGATGGACATAAAAATAATAAATGGAGCTTTATTTTTATGGCCTTGCTAACACGTAAAATTAAAATTTAATGTCAGTTACTGTCGATATAGTTTAGCAAGGTTATCCGGGACCGAAAAAGCAATCGTTTATTTCGAATTAAAAGCTGTTGTTTTGTTCACTCTTAATATCGCTGTGGAGTTTTCCAATGCACAGCTTGCCAAACCTACAAAAGCACACGAAATGATAATAAAAAAAAACAATATCGAATACTTCACAGTATAAGTACAATCCAGATAATGTTAATAAATCTACGTCAATATTCAATAAAGGTTCATAAAAAAAATAATTAATTTCAAGTTACTTATGGAATGCAAATAGTAAAGCATATGTATCCAGTAGAAATATGCTTATTTAAGAAGCGAAACACAGATGATATTTTGCTTGACAGCAATAGAAATAATAAAGTAATAGACACAAGCTTTAATTATTCTTGAAGTTCAACTGATTATGTACTGGATCTCTTTATTTGTGATAATAAATTCTATTAGAACAAAATAATATCCGGATATCATCTTACAATGATGTAACTTTACAGTTATCGAATATCTTATATATTATGTTATTAGGGCACCAAGATTCAGGAAAAAAAGGAAAAAAATACCTATCGTTCTATTAGTTGGAATCATTATTAAAAATTAATGAAAAAACTATCGTAATTAATTGATTATATAAAGTGTCAATTACCTACAACGTTTGGGAATACCTGCTCGATAGAATATGTCAATCTCAATCAAGACGCGTATACTTTCAATACTAATGCAGTAAATATTCCGTGTTAATTAATTGGATCAAATGATTATGTGAGTACTTCAACAATAGACCGATTAGTAAATTCAGCAATTAATAAGTATTAAGCTAAGTTAATTTGTGGAAAACCTTTCCAACTGTTTAAGTTAATTGAATATTGAACTCAATGCTTTAAAAATCATCATATTGTTATATTAAACAAAAATCCTTATAATGTACAAATTCAAACATATATTTTTGAAAAAGTTTCTTCGAATTTCCACAATATCGGTGATCGAAGAAAAACAAATCGGGACATTCACCTGTATTTTTAGTAAGTAGTCGATAATTTTATTATGTTTAGTAAAAGTTGGTGTCACGATTATTTGTATTACTATTTACAAATGTATTTATGAAAATTAACTATGTCGAAAATGAGTGATATAATAAACTCGCATCTTTAAGCAGTGGTCAGTAATGATTTAAATAAACGTGGTTACCAACGGTTATTTCTACTATAAGTAAAGTAAGATTGTTAATTAACTGTAAGCAAAATAATTGTTTAAAATATTGTAGATCGTTACCAAATGGCACATGCGTGTACTAATAAAAATCAGTAATATTTAATTTGGTTGCTATAGTCTTTGTTTGGCCCGCCTCAAAATAGTAAAATGAATACGTTATAATAATCTAGTGTAACAGATTAATAGAGTTCATAAGTATGAAGAAATACATCGAAGGATAGATTTAAATAAACTGAAGATTGTGTATCTTCCATCAATTCGTTTCGATTTCGTTAGAAAAATAACAAAATATTACTTAAGAAGCGTCTGCAGTGGTTTGTGTATTCATTTTGAGCCGATGAAAAACATATGAGAATGCAATGTACCTACCACAATAAAAAGTACATTTCTCGAAACTAATGTGTGTTAAAACAACACACCGAAACTATTTAAACACTCTGTTTTATTTGGATGAATTATTTTTCAGAGATACTGGAATCTCAGATAAACACATGAAACATTTCCCAGTTTATGTGTAACCAGCGATTAGGGGTGTCACAATCCAGATATCAGATTTTTTTTACATATTGTATTAGATCACTTTTATTATAAATCGGTTCCAATATCAAAATATTTTTGCAAATGACTTCAATAGTGGAGATCGCATAAATTTTAGATCAAAGTATAATTTCTATTTTATACTTGTGAATCAAAAAGTCTCAAAAAATATAAATATTTACATTTTAAAGTATGTGGCAGATTTAATTTTATTTTAAATAAAAATCTATAAATACTTAATAATAACAAACGTAACGCACATGTGCAACAACGAGTTTATTATATTGTATTACAAATTTGTTTCCCAATTTTAATATGGTTACAAAACGACCGGTTCTGATTTGAGATATTCTTGGTTGAATAATAGACGTTTGCAAAAGCCATAAAGCGTTCAACAAAACAAGAATTTTATTTGTTTTGTTTAACTTGAAATGTCACGTCTTTTTTATTTTGTTTCGCTGATTTTATCATTATATTAATAACGAACCAATTTTATTTTTCCCACACAAGCCTCAATTTTAAATGAAAATTAATTTATTAATTTATTGTATCAAAATAAACATGTCTATACTCAATTTGCAAATTTATATCGTTCAAAAAAAAAGAAGACTTAATAAAAATTGTTTAACCCTTTGAGGAGTATGGCCGTACATGTACGTCCAAATATTGTGATGTCTCTTATCAATTGCAAGTTCCGTATTTTTTGTTGAATAATTATAATTTCTTCAGATATTCATGCTGCACATATCTGTCAATAATTTCAAGCAGTTGGGCTTAAATTTTTTATTTGTTTCAATTAATAAAAGAATTTTACGAAAAAAAAATCAAAGAAACGACACTTTTAATCATATATCATAAAACTTACTGTCTGTTCAACCGCTTTGTTTCTAGAAATCAGTGTCAATATCGAACTATGTTTACTCGGACTGCAATTATTTTTAGGCTCAAACTAAAGCAATTGTTTCTATAAAATTCATAGAGAATAAATTTATTTACATTTATTACTATGCATTTCTCAATTATACAACTTTATTTAATACGTGATATAATAATAAACATTCTTTCTAGATTTACCCACAAAAAAACACATAATTTTATATGAAGTGTAATTTTTTTTTTTAAATAAACCAAAAAACTTATTTCATAAAAAATAACTCACTACTCAACGGGTTAACATATTTATAAATAAAACAATAATATTAAATATATGTAGATGTTGTCTTGTCACTATAGTTACTAAAATCCGTTTTCTCGAATATGATAATCAAGAATACACGACTATCCATTTGAGACGTTGGCAACCCTAACAGTTATCCCAAATATCCAAATGGGTCATAAATAAACAGATGCACGTGTGGATTTAATAGTCATGCTTATGCCATCGCTTTTCGTATCCGCTTGACCCTCACGATTCAGATCAAATTGTCTAAATAACAGATTTAGTTAATTTCGAAATGAGAACAAAATATGAAATAGTGATTTCTTACACGTAAACGACACATGATATTTTTGTTTAATACAATATACTTGGCTACAAAATCACAATTAATATAATAAAGATCGTTTTTATTCAAAATAGGATTGAACAAAAATTTGTACAAAATTAGATTTTAGATGTATGTATCTAATTTTTAAGGCAGTCTGATGGTAATTCAAGATAATAATTGCTTAATTTTTCTATTAATTAATTCGTTAAAATGTTTGAAACAAACTGACTTATGTTTCATTTTTATAAATATATTCAATCATTGATTTTTCAAGTGGAATGACAAGGAAATGAAAAGTGAAATATTCATTTCGATTGCAAATTAAGAATTGATGACATAATATAAATTGATGATTGTATAATATGATACGACTTGGATTATTTTTTTGTGAGTTCTTTATGGAATATATAACTTTTGTAAAATTTACAAGATATAGATAAAAATAGAGTAATTAAAATATACTTGTACATAAAGGGTATAAGGGAGATTATGAGCTTTGTGAGGGAAACTATTAAGTCAAGCAGCAAAACTTCGTTCGAGTTGTTTTGCAGAAAAACAATTCACCATTCGTATATAAAGCTGTGAAACATTCGAGACGAATCAAGGATGCTAAGGTTTAACTTTACTGCGGTTATTTAATTCTTTAGGGAAATAAATATCCATTATTATGGTTATTAACCATCCTGTTCGTGTACAATGAACCAGAAGTCAAGATTTACCCCGAATGATTTATGTTTTCACCAACTGAATTTTTGGTGTTAAAATCAAAATAAATCAAATGTGATAATATAATATGATATTTTGAGAATGTGATAATATAATGACACCTATTATGAGTTCAAATTTGAATTGTTACAACTTTGTACGATTCCACGTGTTTTGTCACTAACGACCCGGGTTTCGCCTTTCGGCATCTTCAGTCTATCGCATGGATGCAACAGAACTGACTGACATCCGTGGGATATAATACCTGAAGATGCCGAAAGGCGAAACCCGGGTCGTTGGAGACAAAACATGTGGAATCGTACAAAGTTGTAACAATTCAAATTTCAATACTAAATTTCGATATTGAAATTCCATCATGCACCCTCAGTCGATATCACATATTATGAGTTTCTTCGATTATATAATTTATATGTAGAATATTTGTAAACACAAAACTTATATATATGCATACATTTTTCTAAGCTTAAACAAAAAAAGTGACAATTGGTTTGCGTACGATTTTAAACTATTACTGCGTACTACTAATATATCCCAAATAACTAATAAGAAATCACCACACGGTGAACAAATAGCAATGTATTTTAGTTCTACAAAATACATTGATATTTTTTCACCGTGTTGCAATGAAGTTCTGCCAAATAAATGCCAATTCAATCAATAAAAGAAAAAGTGGAAATTCATTTGATAAAGCTGTATTTCGGAAAAATACCTGTCGGACTTGTTTTGGAATGAAATGATAGTTGAAGGATTAAACCGATATGTGCCTACAAGTAATATAATAACTAACAACTTCTTAGTGCCAAACTTCTAATAAATTCGATGAAAATTATGAATATCATTAGAGATAAATTCAATTCTATATTTTCTTAAATAATCTAAACACATCTTCAATTTTCTCATAAGTATAATTTAGGAGCAGCGGATTAATTTTAATAAAAAATCGTGTTGTTCATTTTAATCGCAAGATTTAATAAAAGATTTTTTGATTAAAAACAATGTAATTAGGATGTATAACATAAATTAGCATTATACAGTCCACATAATATCAGATGCCGTATATTTAATTCTTAAGCACTGATCGATTGATCAAGTTTGTTGCATAATTATTTTGTTGCCAATTTAACCAGTAACCAGATTAACGAGGTGGAAAAAAGTTGTTAGTCTTGACGAAAATGTCAAGTGTGGAATAGTGCACTATCACTTCACGAATTGCACATGATTAAATATATATATGGGCCATAGAAAAATGCAATTAAAAACAAAAATAACACAGTGACTTTTTTTTAATCGAAGGCAAACATCAAAAAAAAATATTGTTATTATAGACATATCCGTTAGAAAGTAAAGTACATTAAAATTAACTTATCTGTCTTGCCACTTATGGCGCACGAACAAAATTAATATGTAAATTTCGAATAAATATATAACTGGTTTAAAGACTTGTTTTTGTAAATGAAAACAAAAAATAAATTGCTCTTAATTAATAAATATTTATATCAAGTCTTTTTTAAGCCGATTTGTCAACCAAAAATCAAAAAATTTAACAGGGGTGTTGAGAATTTATATATACACCTAGGTCTCATATAACACGGTTTTATACAACATGGATGTGTAAATTGTGACGTATTTTTTTACAACACGATTTATATAACACGGTTTAAGGGGAAAAAATTAATTTAAATAAAAATTTTAATGAACCACCCACAATCAGTGACTCGGAAAGAAGTTGAAGCGAAGTAGCTACATGTTTCACATTAAAAACAATAAATGACGGCTTGAAATTGGCTAATAAATTAGAATTTTTGTTATTGATTGAAGGAGTTTGAAATTCAAGAGAGAATTACAAAATATTTTGGAACCTTATATGGAAATACGTAAATATTTATACGCTAAAAGCAGAAAATCACTTATTAACGAATTTTTTAAGGCTGAAACCACAAAAAAGTCCTGATGAAAACTCATAACCGATCTCGAAAAAGGGTTTTTTTGGAACGCAAACCTTAATTTTATATGAACTTCAAACCTTGTTTAACACGGATTTGTATTACACAAGGTTTTTATGGAGCCATATAAGCGTGTTATACGAGTCCCAGGTGTATATATGAATAACAAATTACTTTTCCAAAAGTTTGTATATTGCTTATTCTGTTAAAAATACGTTCAATATTGTCCGGAAATGTTGTTGGGTTCATACTTTAGTTAAAATATTTAGAAGACTTATCTATTTCACAACTATAATAATAAAACGATAAAAATGCAGTTTTTGTCATATATTATAATTAGTAAAATCAAAAGATCACCGGGTTTTTTTACGCTTAAACTTTACACTGATTTCAAAACATTTAAATTGATGAGGATAAATGCAGTTCTACTTCTAGATAATGGATAAATTATGCAATATTTATTTAAATAGACGATTATTTCTGCATTAAATAATAACTCAGATCAATGTTGCTGGCCTTGGGCATATAGCCATTTTGTTGGCATTAAAATCACCTAATTTATTCATACTAACTGGAATATAATTAAGCACTTAGCGGTGCGTGGCTCCTAAATGACATTTAGGTTAGCTTGCCGTGCTTTTCGTACGTATTTGCATTTTTCAACGCAACATGTAACACTTCTTTGATATTCAAAGAGATAATGGATTCAGTGATGTCATAGACAAAAAACAATAGAATTGTTAGAAGCTAGAACCATGTGAATTTAGAATACCTTTGCATCACATTGTTCAATTAAAACTCGTAGTAATTAATTAGAATACAGGACCTATAATAAAATGCATGATAAATGTAGTTGATGAACCAATTAACATATCAAGCAAACAATATATACTAAAATTGTATGCATATATATTTAAATACCGTTAATTGCAACAATAACAAGGTCTTGCAATTAAATTATAACATAATTTCATATTTTTTTAGAACAATTAATGACTTATTTCTGCATACAGAAAATCGCCAAGTTAATTCTAAATTCAAATAAGGAATTATTATTTATTTTGATAAACACAGATGTCAGTGATAATGGTTTTATTTGTTATATCTTAATAGTATAAATAGATCGAGATAACAATGGTAGATTTTTCCTAGGTATAAACGAGTACAGAATGGTTAAGCAACTTGTCATATGTGTAATTCATTGACAAAACATGGAGACTAAAATACACTACTTCGAGAATAGTAATTAAACAAAAAATATCGAGTTTTATGTTGTACTTTATGAATTTTTAAATTACATTTATTAGTTACTGTCTATTTACATATATACTAAATATTGTTATTATAAACAAATTTTAATTTTAATTCAATGTTCAAGGTCCGTAAAATATTTTTGGATTTTTTTGAGGTCCGTGGATGTAAAAAGGTTAAGGAACTATGTTCTATAGCACAGTTTCTCAACCGGTGGTCCTTGGAGATTTTTGGGTGGTCCACGAAGATTTTTCGATGAGCCGAAACAATTGAATTTCATGTTATATTTCTAAATTTTATTTTTTTGGTTACTGGATATTTCAATATACGTAAATATTGGGTAATCAGATACGGTGTTGCAAAATTGATTGTTTTGAATAAAAAATCAATTATATACAAAATTATTATTTTAATCCAATGTCGATAGTCCGAAAAACATTTTTGAATTGTTTGGCGGTCCGCGGATGTAAGGAACTATGTTCTATGGAAGGGATTCCCAACCCCGTGCCCGCGGGTACCATGGCGCCCGCGAAACAATTCGTGTGTGCCCGCTACTTTTTGAACGTAACAGATTTTTGATAAACACTAATTAAAAATTTAAATTATTTTTATATATTATATTTGTTAGATTTTTTTTTTTTTTTTGAGGCACTAGGTTTTTTTATATAGTGACAATAAACGTAGAGATCTTTTTTTAGTTAATAATCACGTCTAATTATAAATACCCGTAGAAAAAAAAAGGGTGGTGCCCGTCAACCTACCGATATTTTAGAATGCGCTCTAGAGTATAAAAAGGTTGGGAATCCCTGTTCTATGGCATGGTCGTAATCTTTCTCGCAGTGGAAATTCTTAAGCCACATGTACACGGTGCAAGTTGTGAATATTAACTTAGATAGTAAAAATTGTATACGTTCAAAAGATCCCTATTATCTTTGTACGTCTGCCGCTGCGGTATTTCTGAGGAATACGTTTGACATACGATATTATACGTCCGTTAAGCATTAACCTTATTGATTTACTTCGTGTATATGAGGCGAAACAGAAGCCTAATGAATTCTCCGCCCTTTTTGGCAATTCGAACATACAGAGCGTGACAGTTGGCCTTTTCGAATTGGCCTTTTTCGAACTGTCCATCTGCATTGCGAATCGTTTGCATGCACTGAATTGCGGCCGTGTGCTAATGACGTGTTATAATTCCACACTGCGAAACTCTTCCGGTGTACCACTCACGACTCACGGAACCTCAGACAGACTACACTTGTTCAATATAATATCGAGGGTAACAACAAAATAGGAGACTACAAAAGTTTCGTGGCATTGAACAAATTCCTTCAACCTTATGAGTCAAATTAAATTCGTTTTTTTACTATAGACATAACTACAGTACGAAAAATTGTTGGCCTTACATTGGAATAAGAGTATTTATAAACATAAAAACAGTAATGAAACGTATAATAGAAAATTTTACAGCTTTCCGATTATCTATAGTAAAATCCAAAAGATTTCACAATTTTAATCTAGTATTTTTTTTCTTTATTGAAAATCTTTAATTTTGAATAAAATTCATTTCTGTCAATGGTATTTTAATGAAAATTGCTATTTTTATTTTAAATTTGTATCTGGTATTGCATTTTAAGCCTTTTGTCCGACAAGATGGCAATCCGAACTGAAAAATATTTTTCCACTTATTTACTACAAATGACAACCAATAATAAAATAATCTATAACGACAACTATACATTAAATGTGCACATTTTTTATATGCATTGTGTATATCAAAAATGTTACGATTCACATTTTTTCAAAAATGAGTTGTAGAAGTATGCAAACATCTTCAGATTAGCTAAATACACAAATGTAATATGAAAATATGTATGCTATGAAAATGTTTTAGAGCATTAAAAAGTTATGTTTTACAAAAACGTTACGATTCAATAAAAATACATCATTTATTGATTGAATTGGCATCCACTTGGTAGAACTCTAAATAGTACAATTTTAAAAAATAATTTTGTAGAACTAAAATACATTGCTATTTTTTTCACCGTGTCAAAATATATCACCTCAAAGATTTTTTTTTTTTAAATTTAATTATTAAATTTGAAACTGAATATATTTTTCACTCTTCTGAACAATTACAAAAATGTGATTCGTAACGTTTTCATAGTTTATTAACACTGATCAAATGGTGTAGACAAGAGTCGATTATAACTATGAAAATGTATTATTATTTTTAATACTTAAAAAGAAAGTTTCCAAAACTGTACACGCATATTAGTAGTGATACATAAAACAAAATGAAATAACTAAAATTCAATGTAAGGCTTCACGGTTTTGATAATTTACCAACTTAATGTTGAAGTATGGTTGTTTAAATCATTAATAATGTAACGGACAGCAAATAATGCGGCGTGTCAGCTCGCAATGGAATTAAATTATATTTTTTTTTCTTCTACTGATTAATTTCAACGTTTTTCACGAATATTTACTATAGAAACAGCGTGGCGAACATACGCCACAGGAGTGTTGCCAGTTAGTTTGAAAGTGAAAGTCAGTTGTGCAATGCAATGTAAGTAGACGATATTTCGAGCGCAGGTACAACAATTCACAAAGAATCGCGAAGTACGCTCAAGTCAATATTAGGCGAGATGAGGTAAAGTTTCATGTAGGATGCATCGGTCAAATCTGACATAAATGGTCACACGCTGGTATACCGGTTTTGTTTATTTTTTTATTGGCGTGAAAACATTACGTAAGATTTATCTATTTGCATCGTATTTTTAAGCTATCGAATTATTCGTTATTAATTGAAATGGCATTTACAGATTATGCACGGTTTAAAATGCAAATTCAAAAAAAGCTCCAAATATCACATGTAAACGACGATCGTTTCTACACATTTCGATTTATTGTTTTTAAAAATGCTAGTTTTATTACGTAAATATCATTAACATTTGGCGCCTTACATAATATAATATATATCCCCCGTTCTATAAAATTGTCGAAATGTCAAAAAAGCCGATATTTAAGGTATATTAATAGAATGTGTGAAGCTCTCTACTGACTATAAAATTTAATATATAACTGAAAAATAAAATTTATTATTTATATAATTTATGTTGTCGACTGAATTAATTGTCTGATTTGATGGAATGTAAATATCAAATTTGAATTGTTGAAACTAGAAGTCAGTTCTGTTTTATCCATGTGATTGGGGAGACCGCTGGTTAAGAAAAAGTGTTCTAAATCGTATATTACTGAAAAATTTTGAAATATTCTTTACGCGGCTCAACTCAAGGAACTGAGTACATATTAGTAAGTTCGAAAACAAATTTAAACTATTGAAACTGTGTACGATTCCACTTATTTTTCGTGTCTTGGATGCCTGAAGATGCCAAAAGACGAAACCCGGATCCTTAGTGATAAAACATTTAGAATTGTACAAAGTTTCAACAATTCAAATTAAACATTTTTTCCATCGTGAAAAACATGCATTATTTTGTAGACATTGTCATTTTGAGTTATAAAACGATGATTTGACGTTGACATGAAAAAAAAAATTATTAAAGAGGAAGTAAATTAGAAAAAATATGTTGCATGACTTCCGTTCTGCAAGTTCCCTATCTAAAAAAAATAGATATCAAATTGGAGCTAAATTAGTCAGATTAGACGAACGACCGTAACTATCTACATTCTCACAAAGAACAACTCTTTGAAAATCAGAACAGATCTAGACTCAAAATAAAGAAAAAAATCACTATCCAAATAAATAATTATAGAGTCCAATAAATAGCGGATATGATTTATGGAATTTGTAAGACGTAGATACTTCAAGATTATTTATTTATGGGCTATCATTTTGTGTGGGTTTCCCTTTTGCCATAATAGAATTAATCCAAAATAATCAATAGGTAATATTGGAGTGGTTGAATCAGTCAAGGATTTCGACTATGAATTTATTTAAATGTATATAGTAAATTTATTCATTGTAACTATAAATCATTTATAACCTTACGCGACAACAAAATGTTGCCAATATAATAGAAGTTATGGTCAATTCATACTTTGTCTATTATTTTTTTTCACTGATATTGCTTTATGGCTATCAATGAAAACATCTCATCGTCTATGGTTTTTTTGTAAGAACCAACTTCAAAGACTCGTATGTTGTATGTATTATATCATAAACAAATTTTTATAAATGGTAGTTTTTGAAAATATATGAAAACTTAAAATTAGTTTGTCCAATCGCTTCTTGTTAACATTGAGCATTGAACATAACATTAAGCCATAGTTTCTCAACCAGTGGTCCATGGACTACTGGTGGTCAGCGGAGATTTTTGGGTAAGCCGAAACAATCGAATTTTATGTTGTACTTAATGGATTTTTAAATTACATTTTTGTTACTGTCTTAAATATTGTTATATCAGCATACGGTGTTGCAAAATTGTTTTGAATAAAAAATCAATTATATGAATATTTATTATTTTAATCCAATGTTGATGGTCCGTAAGTTATTTTTGGATTTTTTAGTGGTCCGCGGATGTAAAAAGGTAAAGGAACTATAAATATAAGCTATCTGTGAAAAAGTTTTATGACATATAAGTCATAAATGTTTTAAAAACAATGTGAAATTATTATATTTACAAGCGGTTGTCTTGAAATTTAGATACATTCACTATTTATTGTTGCATATACTATAGACATTCGTTAAACCAGTGGTCGGCAAACTGCGGATCACGAGCCACGTGCGGCTCTTTGGCCGCTAGACTGTGGCTCTTCTATAAAAACCACGTCCGGGCGTGCGAATACAGCACGATTGACAGTTTTCAGTCTTGTCATCATTTATTTTTATGTATATTTTAAAGAATTAATCAATAAATAATATCTTTTATAAGTATTATGTCAAGTTTTGTTCTATATAACTATATTTTAACAAAGACTTAAAACATAGAATTGAAAGAGGCGACCTCATCTAACATACCTCAATCAGATTGAGGACGAGTTTAGCAAAAGCCAACTTAAGACCACCTTTATCAAGTTATTTACAATCTACCTACATTTGAAGTTTATATTCAAAAATTTGGCTCAATTAACTGAGTTTATCGACCACTGCGTTACACTAATTAATATCTTAACTTGGGTGGTTATTGTTTAAAATTAATGCATTGTTGCTTTTGAACTTAAATGTCTAAAGGAAGGATGTAGTTTTGCGTGTGGTCATAGGACTTCTAAAAAAAGTCAAACCGCTTCTTTTAGCCGAATAACGACCCATAAACAATTTTAAATTCCATTGAAACATCCGCATTTTTTGTAAGAGCGACAAAGGGCTTTTGTGGATTATTTTAATGTTTAACGGGTGTTCACTTAAAATGTGGTACAAACATTATTGAATCATAACGAAATATAATATGTAAAACAGCATTAAATATACCAAGTAAAATTAGTTACGATAAAAATAATACACAATGTATTGGATGTCGACAATAATGTACCTACACTATAATAACTTTTCAATTTAATTTTGAAATGTAAAAATTTTGTACAATGTTTTGTGATGATAAACACATATTTTATCACTAGCGACCCGGGTTTCGCATTTCGGCATCTTAAAGCATTATATCACATCTAATACAACAGAACTGACACACAATAAACAGTTAGCATCGTTTATATACCAAAGGAGCTAATTAAAAGAAACACAGACCCCAAGGTAAGAATTAAATGACAGCTAAAACAAATTTCAATAATATTGATCTAAAAATAATTATTAAAACAATTCTGTCAAGCAACTTATAACAATATCGTAAAGTATAGCTTATTAAATGTTATTTTTTGTTTTCTCGTTTTTAATCTATTGTAAAATGATGACTTAAACCTAAGACATTTTTAAATGAATAATGTTTATAAAATTATAAAGTATTAATTTATGTACATGATTGCATAGCCAAAATGAAAAGTGGTATAAACGCATAAAAGAAAATTTGAAAAAAAATGATACAGGATGTTAATATCCCAACATCTGCATAAGAGGAAGTTTGAAGCACGCGCACAGGACACATGTTGTTTTACATTATACATCTGAAATCTCTACTTAGTAGACGTAAATAAATACTGTCAAGTTAGTTTTTTTTCTCCAAATCAGACAAGTTCATGGATCTGTATTATCTCTTGTAGTGTTTACAAACGGATTCATGTTGGTCGGGCTAAAATATTTGTATCTTAATGTCGATCTTGTGTCAAGTATATTAGAATACATTCCTACACATTCATACACTTTACATGTGAGTCATCTAGAATCAAAACAGACATATTGATTTTTAAATTAAAATAACCCAAGTGATTTAAGAGTATTATCCTATACGAAGAAATAGGGGTTAATATTAAAACTTGCTTTTAAGGTGTTGTCACTTCTTGATGAAAAGGCATGATATTTTATAACTAATAGAATACAATTTAAAAATAAATAGACTTGTTTGTAAATAGTATTCTATCAGTTGATATCGCGCGATGAGCGAAACCAGTCCTGATCAAAAAATATGTTGTGGAAATAAGTACTACAAATATGTGTTTTTATTATTTGAAATGTTAAAACTTGCTTTAAATCATGGCGATATTTTATTGGTGGAGTCGACACTCATATTTTCATAGAACAATCAAAATTGGTTAGTTATTGATTGGTTTGGCATTTACTCGGTAGAACTCCATTATAAAACGGTGAAAAAATAGGAATGTATTTTAGTTCTACAAAAATTTTATTGGATATATTTTACAGCTATTTCGGCTCACGCCATCGTCAGAACTTTAAAAAAAATTGTAGAACTGAAATACATAGCTATTTTTTCACCCTGTTAAATTGGCAAGGTCAATCAGCGATTGGTATAGTCTAATATAAATAAATCTTTTTTTCAATTTCGCATTTCTCTTTTGGATAACTGAAGTCAAATGTCGGCTGAATGTGGAAAGTTTAGCACTCAAGGTTGTGTTCGGTCAGAATCAAATACCACCTGTTGAACACATGCATCCTGGCAGTGCTATTTTACGTTTGTGTTTCATGGCAAGTTACGAAAGCACAGGGTAACAGTATACATTATTTAATTCACGTGTTTGAAATCGTCGAAAACGTCTTATTGCACATATTATATGTTAAACACTTCGCCAAACGTTAATATATTAAAGAGAATCGGATTTTAGTAATTAGTTTAGTCATTCTTATCTAAAGGATCTAAGGATATGAGAAGAGTGCTTGGAAAGGACTGATTATAATTGTAAAATCTATATGTAGATATGTAACGATATATATTTTCACTAGTATGTTTTTAATGAAATAATTCAATGAAAAAATATATTAATATCTAAAACATTATAAAATGAAATAAAACTGTATTGTATATCAAGTTAATTTATGATATCGACTGAAAGAGCTTGATGGAACTTCAATATCAAATTTGAATTGTTACAACTTTGTACGATTCCACATGTATTGTCACTAACTTAATGAAAGTTATCACAGGCAATTGTGTTAATTATTATTAGATTAATATTAATAAATTTGTTTTTGCTGCCATTTACTGCTTGTCTTGGGGTTTTGAGTTTTCCTATAATTAATACCGTTGGTATATATACGATGCTAACTGTTTATTGTACGTCAGTTCTGTTGCATCCGTGTGATAGAATGCCTGAAGATGCCGAAAGTCGAAACCCGTGTCGTTAGTGACAAAACATGCGGGATCGTACAGAGTTGTAACAATTCACATTTTATATCAAGTTAAATCTTTTTTTGTCAAAATAAAATGCCGTAACCGCTATTAAAAGGTTCTATTTCACTTTTTTCATTTAGAACATCGGAGCGAATCGCTATAAAGGAGAAGTGAATCTTTTCAGAGTTTTATTTATTATTTTGTATCTCTGTTTTCAACACTGTTTTATCAAATGATCTTTGAATAGCAATAAAAGTAGGGCAAACTGTCAATAAATTACTTCATACCGTTATTGCTGTTTGTTTATATGTTAATTTAAATAATACCTGTATTGAAAAATACACAGTTCGTTGAAATAAACGATCGGATTATATGCAGATGAATTTTAGTTAGTTGAAATAAATAATATACTTGTTGTCTGGGCATATATATATATATATATATATAAATTTATGTATTAATTGTTTCAATTATTATTTATTTCATGGCGTTCAATGTTTTTTTACACACTTGCGGATTTTTTGATGAATCTGCAATGTTTTTTTAATTGATACTATATTAAAATATATAGCGATTATTTATATATTCAGTGAATTGGCATTTACTTGTTAGTATTCCATTATAACATGGTGAAAAAATAGCAATGTACTTTAGTTCTACATTTTTTTTTTATAAGATATAGTTGATAGCTATTTCGGCTCTCGCCATCGTTAGAATTACCTAATAGTTCTGACGATGGCGTGAGCCGAAATAGCTATCAATTATGTCTTGTAAAAAATTGTAGAACTTAAATACATTGCTATTTTTTCACTGTATGATTATTTATCTCTTTAAGCATGCTTTTAACTTACGCAGCTTTACTTATACACGAGTTATAAATTTATTTAAAAAAATTGACAGCAATAATGATATTGCATTATTCTTAAAGTAACGATAAGTTACGGTGTTGCCATCATTGTTAAATAATAACCAATTAATAATAATGCTAGGCAATAAAATTCCAGCGGCGTTCGATAAGTCGAGTGGTAACATTTTCACATCCACTATACCGTTTCGCTGCATTGTCGAAGTGCGTGGAAACTAGGACAGGATTTATTGCGTTGTGCAACTTTTTTTTATCAACGAAGGCTCCAAAGGGCATTATAAATAAAAACAGCTGTTCTATAAGTAGCTACGTCTTCGAAAGACCAACTTTAGATAAATTAATACCATACGTGAAAATGAAATGTGTAAGCCTGAAATTTGATTAATGTTGTTATAAAAAATGAACGTCTGTATGTTTGTCCTGTAGTCGTTCCTATACCATTCAAACGAGTGAGATGGCATTTTAGTGGGTTATTGTGAGCATGCTCGTGAAAGTTTTTAAATTTAAGCAACTGTTATAACCAACTGGTTTTGCTCATCTAAAAAAGTACTGTGGTAAAATAATTGAGTTGTTTTGCACATGATCGCAAAGGTTTCTGATTAAGTGCCACCATTAGATTAGAACCATATATACACTGGACTGTGTGGAAATGTTTTTCACATGGACAGATTTATGTGGCCTGCTCACGCGTCGTAAAACGTCTGATTTATTCGTATACGCAACAGACGAAAATAAATATATATTATGTATCCAGCATACGTTGAAATGTCACTAAAAAAAAGTCGTAGTGTATTATCATAAATAGTATTATCAATTTACATATATTTTTTTAAATCTATTTTTTATTCGGCTATGGTAATTTTGTATGGATTTATTAATTTTCTTTGTTCCTTAAATAATAAAAACATATTTATTATATATTTTCTATATTATGGTCAAAACTAATTTTGCCCATCACGAGCATTATCAAATGATATAACTGAGCTCGCAACGAGCGAAAACAGCTGCTTTTATTATTTAATTATTATGCCTTCTAACACGGTGAAAAAATAGCAATGTATTTTAGTTCTACATTTTTTTTATAAGATATAGTTGATAGCTATTGTATTTCGGCTCACGCCATCGTCAGAACTATGCCTTTTCACCAAAAAGTTACAGTGAACACATAAAGTCATTACATTAGACTTTCTGACAAAAAAAATATGTATTTGTTTTGCAATAAAAATGGAAAAATAACAATATTGGTATTACAATGCAGTTAAATTGTATTGCATAATTAAATACATATTATTTTATTAATGCAAAAATTTATAAAATGTAAGTTTTATATGTATAAAATATTTTAACTCTGATTTTTTTAAATAAATAAACAAAAATGTAACTAAAGAAAAGTAGTATACTTAGAGAAGTGCGCTTAGACTATTTTAATTCATCCAGGGAGCTGGTGCAGTGAATTGTTCATTATCAACTTTCTACAACCAATACTCTGTGAACCGTCTCAAGTACTTACTTAGTTGATCACTTCTGAATGTAGTGATATTAATTATTTATTGCTTCTACGGGTCTGAAATGCATGTATGAAATTTCTTCACGATTGCGAGACAATAGACAGGTGCTTAGGCCAATGTGAGAATATTTTACTGTCATGTTGATATTGTTATTCTGTCTTACACGTTTGTTTGGAAATTTAGTTTAGATTTAATTCTGTTGGGGTATCGTGTAAATAATGCATCTTTCACAATAAAATCATCAGAATTGAATTGTAAGAAATGATCATATTTTAAAATACATGAAGAAACTCCTTCCAAGTAATTTTATTTTACATAAAATCATGTCAAATTAAAAATAAGTATAATTTTATTGAAACCACCAGAAGCTTTATTTTTTTAATTAGAATGTTTACTTTTAAATTATTTATTATTTAGTTATAATTCTTTTTTTTTAAATTTAACTTAAGAAATAATTTTAAGAAAGATTTAGCGGCTATTGTCAATTTATTCGCCCGATAATAAGCCTCTGTATTTTCCAACAAGAATATATATTGTATTCAATCGGCTATTAATCGTAATGCTACAAAGTTTTCGAATGATAGTATCGGCGAATCGTGTTATTCAAGTCACGTTCATAAGGCTCTAATTCCAGCGGTCATTTCTAAAAGTGGAGTTGCAACACTCACACACCTACGTGCATTTTGAATGGCGAAAGTTGCCTCGGGGTTTGATGATTTCCAACATGTGTTTCGCGGATCTTCTCTCCTAGCGCGATGCTTCTCAAAATGCTCGTATTTGCAAATATCAATACAACAATACGTTTATTTCAGTGCACTAAAAACTAACTATACACGATAGTATTAAATTACCTTTTTGTTTCAGACAGACAGACAGACAGAAATATTATTATATAATAACATACTCGGTGCTAACATAACGTAACACTTTGGTGGGAAAAATTACGTTGTTTGATACTCGATTGTGCTGATTTTTAAATCGGCCATTTTATAATTAGAAATTTTACCTTCGCTGCTAAATTCGTAATAAAATATTCCCTCGATTATAACCATTTAGAAATTGCGGCGCAGGATGTCAATCACATTTTATGTAGACGATATACTCAAGTTACGCAGACTCGGATATAACAAATACGAATTTCATTTAAAAAATGAGTAGATTTTTACTCACGGGGACATATTAACTACAAGCTTTCAGCATACTTACCAATCGTTAGATATCTGCTCCTAAGACACTCTTAGTAATCATCAGTAAAACGGGTGTAAATTAATACCGTACGAGTAGATCATTGTGTACTCTGAGAAGACGGTAGTACTACGAGTAGCTTGGACATGTCATTGAAGAACTCACCCTAGAGGTAAAATCAATTCATTAACTGTTTTAAACAAACAAACTAACACATTTTTAGATAATACTATCTCGAGTATGATCGTTTATTGCACTGCCGTTTAAAAAAACACGTGTTTATCTTTAAAAAATACATAATGAGACAAACTTACTTTAGTTTAAAATTAAATCCTGATGGCGCCGTCAAACCAAAAGGACACTTGAGATAAATTTGTGTGTGAAAATGCTCAATATGCATCGACTTGAAAAACACCCAGCGTAACTTGCAGCGTTCAACCCAATATCATCGCATGTTGGACCATCAAATTTGGATGCTCAACAATTTTTCTTTTGGACTTATTCTTCTTCTATTAAATAATATCTTCCCAAAATAAACGCCAAATATTCTCACACAAATTTAAATTGAAACTGTATTTATCAGAATAAAACGTACAAATTGTGACAGATTAACCTGATCATAATTATTCTTGGAGAGTCGTGAAAGTATCATATTAAAAAATCGAATATCTGATAGTTGTAGATAGTAAATATACAAAACAAGTTTCAGGGACTCACTAAAATAGATTTAAGCTGTCGGGAAGTCTTAATCACGTAGTATGGATAGTTTTTTTTTGTAAAAGTGAAACTGTTTTAATTAGGTGCAATGGACTTGTCGGCATGTACGTGTCGACCATAATTCTATTCCGATTCTACCTTCTACTGCGAAACCATTATGGTTTGAGCTGTGGACCCAATATTATAATATAAATAAGTGTGCTCAAAAGGTTATATTATCAAATTGTATGTATGTGTATCAAGGATTTGTTAATAATACTAATGATAGGTTATTCCATTTTTAGCCACTCGTCTGCATTTAGTGATATGCATACGTAAATACAATTGAATTAATTTCTGATAATTTCGTCTCCGATATTCGTTGTGAGAAATTGTTAGCGTATTTTCTTTAATATAACATCGTGTTTTGTCGCTGTCTGCATTAGCAGTCTAATGGAAAGATAACCATAAGTGATTGGAAGGTTCTGGTAACAAGTATATATATATTTTTTATTAAAATGTTACATATAGATAATGAGTGATTATCGTGTCTTCACTCAACGAACATATCTCAAGTGGTTATGTTTAAATTGTCTCTGGGTTAATCTCAAGTGATTATGTTTGAATTGTCTTTGGGTTAATCTCAAGTGTGTTAAAAACGACTACCGCGTTTTCAAGTAGACCTAATGCGATATATTGTATTTTGTTTTACTTTCCTTTTTACAATAGTTATTTTTTAATGCCTGCGACAAACGATTTTTAAAATACAGCTAATTTTGTGGGAATGGTATTATAATACTAAACCAATAAAGGCAGTTATGCACAATGTCAACACGATTTTCGTATACTTGTGCTTTTATTATTTAAATATAATACCTTTCCAAAACTTTAAAAGTAATAAAATTTTAATAATTAAAACTCACCATAACAATAAATTATTATAATATACTGAATCAACTGAAAAAAACTTTTCGGAAAATTAGCAAGTGGTCGTGTTTCAGAGCTATAATATTTAATGACACTTGTCTACCCTATTTCTGGAAAATTCTGAAAGCGAAGAAGAAAAAAGCCACATCAGAGAGAATTTTATAGAATTTTTTTATTCAATACATAAGATGTAATTTATTGAAAATGTTTGAAACATTTATAATATCTTCTTTCCATCATCGCAAAGGTTTTCTGGATTACTACAACCATATGACAATACATCTGAAAAGTTTTTTTAACCATTACAAAAACTCTTACGAAACAACCAACCATGTTACACTTGGCATTTAGTCAATTGTTCATAAAATAAATTTTATTTTTGAATTAATTTTTCATTGAAAAAAAAACATTTTTTAAAAGTAGTCACCGAATTCCATCACTTCAAAACTAATCAAGATCTATAGGTATTTTGAATAGATACCTAGATACCACTTTTCAAAACTGACACATTTTGAGGTTATGAATTTTTAATGACATTTGCAAACCATCGATTTTAGTACAGTTTTAGTAGTTAAATTTGTTTGAGTGGCATTGCAACGCATGCCGGGTATTCGTCAGTATTCTTATAAAAATTCCCAAATATATTTTTAAAATTTTAATACGTATTGTGGTATTCCACTTGTTATAATCGAACATAAATATATGCGTTGGAAGGAAAATGTGGTTGGTATATTAATTTAACGGCTATATAATAGAATGTAAAATCAATAATTTAAGAAATATTCACATTAAACTATATCTACTGAAGGCAATAAAATAATATCAACTTGTTTCATAATAAATACTCTTATATTCATGCAGGGCATTTGATTTTTCCAATTTATTTAATTATGATTGAAGAAACACTAGAGTACCAAAAAACATACAATTACTTTTATATGATAAGTATTATTAAAGTGCCATAAAAAGTAAATCATAAAATATGTAGTCTGCAGGCAAAAATAATCAAGTAACATTTAAAAATAGTGTTTGGCACTGTACGGCGACATTTCAGTTCCTACTTGACATGTTCACCTTGAATTTCACCATTCTCTTTCCATACAATAAAATAATATAAAAGTAACGTGTTCGGCCTGGTGCTTTAGATTTCATATTGGACACGGCACGTCTTCATTTCATACAAAAGACATTCAGATTAAGATATTATTAGTTACATGAATTAAGTTGTCATTTTGAGGTATAAGTAACACGATCTTCATCTGAAGATCAATGGATTTTTATCAAAAATACGATAAATTATTCACTACTACACGATAGATTTACCCATGTTGTAATACTCTAAATCAATCAGATTACATCCAGTATCCGCATCGGTGTTGTAAGAAGAAAGAATTAAGTGCACACAGCTGGTTTTGCAGTGTCATGGAGTAATCACGATTATATGTTGTAAGTGATGAGAAAACAGAGCTCTTCTCGTCAGTAAGAAAAACTGTAAGGCAATAAATAATTTAAAAAGCCAGCAAATTAATTAAATTAAATGGCAACATTGGAAAAAATATATTAGATGAAAAACTTAAAGACTCGCGCAACGGCTTGATGCTTTGATTTCACTGGTGGCGGTTTGATATAAAAGTTGCTACCTACTCAAGGGCGAAATAATTGAATTTCAGTTGCTCATTCAAGTGTTGAAATATTACATTGTATATGTAAATGTTAGATGCAGTAAAATCTATTTTTTTATATACACTCAGTCCTTTTTTTAAGCGATAGATTGGTTCCAGAAAAAGGCGCGTAAAAAAATCATAACTTTCATATAATTTGATAAATTGGTTCCAAAAATTTTAATATCGCGTAAAAAAGTATCAGAAACGTATGAAATACCAAAATTTGCTCTTTGAAATTCGTGCAAAAAAAATTATATATTTTATGATTTCATATACACTTATATGAATCAGTTAAGGCCGAGAAAAGTACTATTCAACGAATTTAATAAATGCATTGTGTTTAAACAAGTTTACGAGCGGACACAAATCCCATGATTTTAAATAAGATTTCATAATATTTTTTTTCGTGTTGTGTGACATCTCAAGTTACGTTCCGTATTGAAAAAAAACGTGTTCGTTCGCCCCAAACAGAATGACCCACCTTTGCCCTTCATAAGAATATCTGCGCGGTTGCATGCTTTTTCAATATAACGCCCAGAACAGTGCAGTCGTCACCACAAAAACATTTGCGACGTTTATAGAGACGTGTAAAAGGTTCGAAAATGTCAGAGATGGTTTACAAAATTTAAATCTGGTAATTTAAGCATTGAAAATTACCCTCGAAGTGGACGATCTCATACAGTGGATGAAGTCGCCCTAAAAGTTGAAATCGAAAAAATTCTATGCTAACAAAAAAGGAATTGTCCAATATAGTCGATACTAAATGGTCCATAACACAGAAGTACCTGAAAAGGCTGGGAAAAAATCTAAAATTAGGAATTTGGGTGCCACACGCGTTGAGCGATCGGAACAAGGCGCAGCGACTAAGCGCGTGCCAATTGCTGCAAAAAAAACACACTTTACGACCATTTTTTCTAAACCTGATTATCGGAGATTAAAAGTGGGTGTTATATACGAATATATCGAAGAAAAATATAACACAATTACACAAAAATATAATACAATATCTAAATCGTGGACAACAACCAATTCCGACCCCTCGAATTGGCTTACACCCAAAAAAAACTGTGTTTGGAGGGATTTAAAAGGAATAATTATGAAGTGTTAAAATATGGTGAAACTATGACGGCACAAGTATACTGTGACCAATTAAACGAATTAAGTGCAGCTTTGACAAGAAAGAGGCCGGGCAGGATGAATGGACGCAATGATAAACTGCAAAACGATAACGCGCGACCGCATGTGGCGAATATGACCTCGGAAAAAATCTAGGAGTTGGGTTGGACAACTTTATTGCATTCACCTTATTTACCAGATCTAGCACAATCGGATTACCATTTATTCCGTTTAAAATAAAAAACTTTTAGGGATAAAATATTTCAAATAAAAAATTATGTGAAAAACGCTATTTCCGACTATTTTAATTCCAGTTTTTTACTAAATGGATTTTAGACTTGTCTAATAGGTAGCAGAAGGTTATAGATAGACAGGGAGATTACTTTTAATAAATATTTTTTTTAAAAAAATACTAAAAAAACATTTTGAGTTTCATTTAAATAAAACGTCAGGACTTTTTACTACACCTAATATTTCAGTTTTACAACATTTTTATAAGATACAGTTGATAGCTATTTCGGCTCACGCCATCGTCGGAGCTATGTTTAAACGAACATTTGCTTATATATATACATATCTGTGTAGAAAAGGTACACAATACATCTTAAATGAACAAACAAATATAAATCGGTCGCCGCTTCTCAGACCATTGCGAGGGGCTATTGCCTACCCGTAATAAACCATCCCGTCAAATAGTTGCGCTCATTGAAATTGCCGCCTGTTTAGCTTCATTTGCGTTTTTTTTTAGTTTTATCGCTAGCAGGAAATAAGCTAGGTCGTTAAAACAGAAGAGAAGATGTATTGTGTACCCTTTCTACACAGCTATATATAGATAAGCAAATGTACGATTAATCATAGTTCCGACGATGGCGTGAGCCGAAATAGCTATCCACTATATCTTATAAAAATTTTGTAGAACTAAAATACATTGCTATTTTTTCACCGTGTTATAATGAAGTCCTACCAAGTAAATGCCAATTCAATCAATAAACTATGTTCGCTATCCGAATTGTTCGTTAATCGATCATTGATTTATCATAAATTAAAAAGATCATTTAGTTCGTTATCCGAATATGTGTTCGTTGTCTGATATGTTCGCAATCCGAACCAATAGTCAAACGATTGTATTTCGTAAATTTTTTGACCACATAAATATTTTGGTTTAAGTGATTCGGCTTATCAGCACCGTTTATATGAAACTTTTTGACTAACACTTGGAATGCACTGAGAATAGAAAGTAAAGAACCATACATAAATAATCCAGACTCGACGGCCCACCTGTAGTCCGCGACTGACCTTCCAGTCGCACAATATCGACATTTACTGGTAAGGAGCATATGGTAGATTTTTCTCACTAGCAAAAAATTTAAAATCATTTGACGTCGTCTAAATCTCGTATACAGTTGATCACCAAAATTAAAAATTGTGTAGATTTGCTTATATTTTATTATGAAGCCTTTGACACCACCTAATACTTCAATTTATATTGGGTAGAACGGTTAAGATGTTTGTCTTATGGCTATTTTACAACAATTAAATGACGGTACAATATTAATATCTTTAAGTATAGCTAACTAAAGTCACGGTATAAATTTGAACAACATATAATGGATATAACATGAAATTTAAAATGGAACTCATTTATACATTAATGTAAGTTATTGATTGAATTGGCATTCACTTGGTCTCCAACTCCTTTATTACACGGTGAAAAAAAATAGCAATGTATTTTAGTTTTACAATTTTTTTTTTTAAGATATAGTTGATAGCTATTTCGACTCACGCCAGAACCACTACTATTAATGTAAGTTCTTTAAAGAAAACATATTACTGAATCTTTAAGAGATTTAATCATCGAAATAACATACATAATCTGTTCATAAAAATACTTCTGTTGTAAGAATTTTTCGCGTCTATATGTAATCTATTTCACTCAATGTGTCCAAAGTAAACATTTTCATGATTTTTCACAGAAATAATTTACAATTTGAGATTTACAATTAACGATTAGTCATGCAACACTTTCGATATTAGATGTCAACTACCGGTCTGTTGCCAAACCTTTAATTTGTTTTCGATACTGCCGCAAACTGACTCGCGACTGTAAAATTTATTTTTGTCACGTCACGTAACTTTCGAAGTGTTTACGCCAGAAGCAAAACTATTTAATCAAGTAATCACCTGGTTTGAGTGCAATTTTTTGGTCACATGTAATGTTACTAACCAAAACCAGAAAAGACGATGTTGTTCGATACTTCAGTAATAAAAAAAAATACGAAAAATGCTAATATACAGGAAATTAAACATCAATTTTGTTTATGTAAAATATGAATCATAAAAAATAAAATTTTAATTAACGTACATATTGATTTTTCTGTTATATTTATATGACACACCTATTAAGAGAAATGTATTAAAAAAAAAAATGCATATATATCATCTAATTTAAAAGTAGATAAATTAAAAATGGTATTTTTATGTTTATTGATTTTTAGCCGTTAATTCAGTAGCGTACTGTGGATAGTAATTCACTTACATAAAATCTAAAAAAGATAAATTCTTTTGCACTAATTTATCAAATCTGAGATTTTTAAATATTATAAAACCCTGAATTGTTGGAGCTTTTATATTGATATTCTATCAAACACTCTCAGTCGATATCGTAAATAAAAAATATTATTTTAATCTTGCTTAAAATTGAATAACTAGTGAAAAATAAGTGTGAACACGTTTTTTTAAGTCCGGTTTCATCCGTGTGCGGTTTTTTTTGTTCATATTTTTTTTACAATCTTGATATATTTAGTTTGATCAGTTAGTATTTTTATCTGGGACTGTCAGTTTATTATGTGTGGTATACAAACGCCAGCCCCATAGTGAGTGGTCAATGTTTGAATTAGTTATATATCTCAATTTAAACTTTCGTAAGGGGATAATATAATTACCACGAGTTTCTCAATACCATTTTTTCATCTGCCCTTTTGAAGAGAGTGAGCTTAAAACGATTTTACCAATTTAAATATATCCCGTAGTAGCATAATACGCCACTGGTTGATAAGATTAACCATTTTTTATGAATTTTTATTTCCATTTATTAGATATCGTTTTTGAATCAACATGGCGGTTTAATAGTTTAGTAGTTTTAAGATAGAGGATAAACATATTTATACAGTGGGTGATCGGTTAACGAACATAATTTGTTCCAAGACTATGTTCGCTATCCGAATTGTCAGAATAAGTAGAAATATCGTTTTAGTTTGTTATCCGAACACAACAATCTTTCGTGATAGTGTTCTTTGTCCGATTTGTACGTTATAGTGTATATAAACAGTGGCGGACTGGCCATACATGAAATGTTACCTGGTGGTAAGAAGGCCTCACTGTATGTTGGAAAATATGGACCCTCAGTAAAGTGATGAGAGACAAAATTATTTTCACGGTGGGTGAACCCACATTGACTCCTTTTAATTAATATTTTTAAATCAGTCCGCCACTGTATACAAAACTTTGATTCTTATTTATTCCAGAGGCATCCAACTTATGCGGTGTTATAATCGACTTTTTTTTTTATTTAATTACAAGTGGCCAGCCAACTATCCTTAAAGTTGTAACTTTGTCATTGTTTTTTGGATAAATTAACCGGATAAAGCGGTTTTTTATGAATACAATTGTTCCAATAAGTTAAATGAAGCATACGATGTTTTTCTTATATTTACAGTGCATTCATAGCCATGTTATTGGATTAGTGACCAAACATTTTTCGGACGAGCGTGAGAGACCATGGCTGGTTCCGCAATTGTCTTCCAGACCACCCTATCTTGTAAATATAAAATATAGAAAGATCTCAAAATTAGTGAGTACACATTAATAACATAATCAGATACGTTTCACTTGTATTTATTTACAATTGAATTTACCCATAAAAAAAGTCATTCTTGATATCAGTAACTAATTTATTTTTTTGAAAATTAAACATTTAAAAGATAATAATTCATTCTTAGTCTACCGTATTCTCATAGAGTGAGAAGAATAATACACGTATCAATGTGTAGCACTACGAAAATAATAATTCAAAAAAAGCGGTGTTGCAAGAGCAAAATATAGATCACCATCTCACAAAACTCTAAAATTTGAACACCTATGAACAATTTGATGGCACTTTCTACATACGAAACTAGCTTTAGGGCTTTTCAAAGATTGCTAATAATTGTTGAAAAATAAGTTTATTTATTAGAAAATTAAATAGATAACAGCACAATACATCTATGGCAATATCTGTAATACAGTAATGTCAATGATAGGATTGTTAATAGATACTTGATAAGATGTTAAGATATTTTAATAAAGTATGAAATTGAAGTCTTAACGAAAGCGCGGTAACCGAAAACTAATTATACAATACGGATTTTTTTAACGACATGAATAATATGTTTATTTGACAAATGTGGGGTTATTAAAAATGAATAAAACAATTACCTTGTGATCTGGAATCATGAATTAATCCAATAAAAAATACAGCAAATAAAAGCCGGGACATCATTCGTCCGAACGCTGCTTCTCGTCCACACATTTCGTATATGATTGGAATCAATATCACATTAAAAATATAACAAAAAAAAATTGTATAAACGAAAACTATGTTCTAAATTAATTGATTTAAGTTCACAGGGTTGAACTTCACAAAAGTCACACGCGACGGATTTGATACATTTTACTGTCACAAGCGCCAACCCTAATGTTGTGTTCGAATTTTTAAATTTTGAATTTGCTGACAGTTCCGATTTTGCTTTGAGATGTTTCGAATTATTTCTCGACCGGATTATTCCGCGCGCAAGTTCTTTTGGAGACTGGTACAACTTGGGTTCCTGTTGTGAAGTCAGAGACGGAATCTCCCCACTACTGACGAAATATTGTACGGCTGCAATATTCGCCTTTCACCGTTAGATTTTATGTCGGCGCGGCGGACGGCCGACCACTCAACTTAACCGCCTGTGTTTTTCAAACTGCTTTCCACAATACTCAAGGATATTAATTTAATGTGTGACACTTTGACATAAACACCACAGAGAAATCAAAAATTAACACAATACTCATATTAAGTCAATTTTTTTGCTTATAAAATATTATTTAACAAAAAAACATTTATCAAGAATCAGTCGAATGTTTTTTTTTATTATTTAACTGTGAATTACAAAAAGTTGAAACAAAATAAAATTTTCGAAGCAACGGGTTCTCAGTTGTAATATTTCTGTTCTATTGTATCAACATAAGTTGGTTGGACACATTTTTTGAAGAGAATATAGTCTTCAGCAGAACTATGTTCAGAAGGCGTAAAATACAATACATTACTATTTTTTCATCATGTTAAAAATGGATTTTTACCAAGTAAAAACCAGTTAAACTAATATAATATAGAGTAATATTGTAGAAGGTGATTTTGAAAAAGATTTGTGATTTTTTTGCAATAGATAAGAAGGGTTTAAAACATGGAAGACTCGATTACTACAAAGACTAAGCAAAACGAAGAAATAAACAGCTTAGCGCGCACTGATTTTTTTTATCTAAAAAAATTATTTAATATTGGATAAACATACACTGCATACAAAGCAACAGTGGGTAAAAAAACAATAATATAAAGTAAAAAAATAAAAAATAGCTTCAATTTTATCAGACTGTGCTATTGTGTATGTGAAATCGTCTAAAACAATCTATATAAAAAGAATTATTGTTGTCAACCTGTTAACAGCTGTAAATAAATAAAATAGGAAAGCGACATACCGGTAGGTCATTTGCTTTAGACCGGTTAAAAAGAATGAGATAGATCATGTAATATTTGTTCAATGATTTGTTTTGTTTATTGATTATGGTTAACGATGTGTGCTAGCAGTAGGGTTCCAAAATAACTGTGTACTGAAGCATATAAATATAATATATCTTAATAAAAAAGCATTTGAAGTAAGTTTACTTTGATATTTGTAAAAAAAAATGAATTTCAGTACAGCATCATCACAAAATGTAGTATAGTAATGTATGTAGTGAGGTATGTTTTAATTTATGCTTGGGAAAATTTTCTGCTATGAATCCTGCATTCAGTTGAACACAGTTTTGGAAACACTGGTCGAGATGGTTCCAAAACAGTGTTTGCTTATATATGAGCCTGAGTAAATGTCTTTGTTATGTTGTTAAATTATGTATTATTTATTAAGATATATTTGCTTATTTAATGTCTTTATTATTTTCATATTATATGAATGATTTTCATAACCTAAGCTCAATACAAAAAAACCTTACCACCCCATCATGAACGCCATTTGGGGATTCAAAGGGGGGATTCAAATTCACCACAGGATGTGTCCTATAAAACGAAAAATCACTATTTACCCCTGTCCCCAGATAAAATTAAAAATCTGAAACATCTCTGCCACCAATTATGTGAAATATACATTTATTCTTATGTGTTTTTTTCTTCTTTACAATAGTTTGTGAAGTTTTATAAAAATATTGTAATATATAAATATGTATCTCATTTTTTAGTTGTGATTTATTTATTGATATATATTTATTAAAAGTACAATCGATGACATGGGAACCAACAATATGTTGCATCAGTGTGATAGAATACCTGATGATGCACAAAGGGGAAACCCGGGTCATTAGTGACAAAACGTGTGAATTGTACAAAGTTGTAACAATTCAAATTTAATATCCCTTTTTTTACAATCTACTTATACATTTTGTTCATCACTTAAATTTCACCATTGTTATTTTATGATAAGAAATTATGGCACTTGACAAAGCATCAAAGATGGATGCTTTCATCAACTATTGAGATTGGGGTGGTTTTAGTTGATGAAGAAAAATGGACAGGTGACAATCTGATGATGCCTTCAGAGTCTCCCTGACAAACATAGAGTACATTTTTGTAGAATGCATTTAGAGGAATTGAAGAATGCATAGGAATATGCCACACGTTTGCAACTGATAACAGGGAGCTTTGGCGGTGCTTTTGATCCAATGTGTTATCTTATATTTCTATATCAATGCCACAACATTGTCATACTTTTAACATCTCAAGCATTCAACTCGCACTGTTCTTCAATCTTATTCAGTCATGATAACTGAACACATCAATATTTCATGATAAACCTTTATCGTAAAATAATCAGTTATATAAAATGAATGTAAAAAATACAAATTTCTTATTTCAACACTTAGTTGGACTGGACAACTTATTTGAACTGTAAATGATGATTTTATAAATTTATTTATGCTTTATCAGCGTTGCAAAATATAATATTTATTGGTCAAATATTTTCAACAATATTACATGGCAAGACTGGATAATGCAGAAATATTATATTTAAGTATTGATATTACAAAATCTTCTTGTTAACACATTCGACACAGTCGCCGACAGAGTTTACGTAAAATAGTGTAAACAATGATATGTTTCTAAGTAGTATTTGATAGGGTATGTCAGAATGCATTGTTTTTTTTTTAAATTTTGATGATTATTTGTTTACTTGAATAATTGGGTTTTTAATGTACTGGTCTTTTTTGCCGGTCACGAATGCCCCCATGGCGCCCATGAAATAATCCATGCCGGTCACCGGTGACCCCCATGGCGATCAACATGTTAAACAAAATGTACTACTAGTTTTTTTCCATAGCTCATATACATTTGTTTATTATCAACAATAATATTATCTCTTTAGATGTGACGCTATTCATCTGCAGTCCTTTCAAATTAAAAATATATTGCATTATATGCTGCCTATAGATTGTTACTATAAAATAAATTAGGTAAAGCGGAAAGAAATGATAATTTTTTTCACATACAAAAAAACTTTATTTAAAAAATCTACATGCAACTTTAATCACTAAAATAATTTCCATTGTTTTCGATCACCTTTCGCCATAATATAGGCAGCTTTTCAATTCCTTTTTGAAAAAATTTTTGTGGTTTTTCGTTAAAAAATGTTTCAATGTGGTTTTTTACACCCTCAAATGATGGAAAATTTTTATGTCGGATCGAGTGCTCCAACGATCTAAAAAGGTGATAGTCTGATGGAGCTATATCTGGAGAATAAGGAGGATGCTGCAGAACCTCCAAATTTAGCTCCCTAATTTTTTCCTGGGTCATCTTCGCCGAGTGTGGTCTGGCGTTGTTCGTGTGGCACCCATAATCCCTGCCTGTGTTTTTTTCCTATGCGTTTGAGATGGTCTTTAACGGTTGTCCAAGGGCAGCCGAGCTCCGCCGACAATTCTTTAATGGTTTTTCGAGGATCCGCTTCCACTGCTGATTTCAACATGTCCTCGTCTAATTTTGAAGGTCTTCCTGATTTTGGAGCATCTTTCAATCCTCGATCACCACTTTTAAATTTTTTGAACCACCTATGACATTTAGTAAGTTGCAATATGGGTCCATATGTTTCGCAGATGATCTCAGTGGCTTCTTTGGCTTTCTTTCCTTGATCAAACAAAAACAGCATAATATGACCCAAATGGGTGTCTTCGATATTTGGCCTTGACATTTTTTCTAAAGGGTAGAAAAAAAACCTTTTGAGTGGAAATGAAAGTAGACTAACAGAGCTACAAAACAAGACCGAATCTTACGTGTTTACTCCATGGAGGACGGCGGCAAACTGATTTCAAAATCGTCTTGGAAAAAATTATCATTTCTTTCCGCTTTACCTAATATTTAAGCAGGGGAATTATACCATCTGTAATTTTCTTTTTTATTTTAGATAATAAAAACACGTTTGTAATCGTATTTCCACAATATATTTATGGTCTGGATGAGTTTCAGTATCAGCTGATAGCTCTCGCAATGAGCGAAACCGGTTGTGATCATAAATATATTGGGGAAAATGTACTTCAAAATGGGTTTGTGTAATTTAAAATACAATACCTTTCAAACAAGTGACACCATCACATAAAGTATATTAAATTTATGAGTTACATATTAAAAGTCCAAATTTTCCATATCAGTATAACAGCCAGTTGGATTTGACTGATAGCGATACTTAATTTACCAGTCATTCTAAATATCTGGCTTTTCAATAATAAAAAGTCAATGAAATGCTTCATTACGAAGTATATACATGCTGTTATGATCTTTTTTATTAGCAGTGTTTATCGAATAGCGGATAGAAAAAGAATAACAAGTGAAAATTATATTTACCCCATTAAAATACAATCCTAATATTAAATAAACTGTTATAAATAAAGATGAAAATTAACTGAAGGCAGCTGGTTTGAGCTGAGATGTAATAGCATGATATTTAAATGTTATTGAATTTCTCGATGACATTTGGCTTACAGTATTACTATAAGAAATATTCAAAAGAAAACAAAATGTAGTGTGGCAGTAGTAAAAAAATTAGATGGTAAATTTATTGGTAAATTATTATAATGTCACATCCTAGATATCGTAAGAGAAATGTACATTTATGAAATAATTGCCTCAATAATATTTTAATATAAATAAAAACGGGATGAAAAATTGTGTTGTTTTTATTTTTTCACAAATGTAAGTAAAAATAAAATAATTTTTACATTTAAGAGATTCAAAATCAATATGTATATAAAATAAGAAAATGATGTTAATGAAGGTTTTTATCAATAATAATGGACGTCATATCATTATCTTAACTTGTTTTGTCATATCCTAACGTTATTTTACGTAATCCATTTTTAAATAACAATAAATATTCGGCTTTACAATAATTATTCAAAAATTTAAAAAAATAGGACAGCAAAATAATAAATGTTTTATTTGATGTTAATATAAAAAATATTATTAACCTTTTTCATTCTAATTTTATCAGAGAACTTAAATACAAACAAATGCCAATAAGCTAATGGAGAGGATTATTAATGTAAAACATAAAAAAATAGATTATTAAAAAATATTTAAAGTAAATTGAAACAAAGTAATAAGGAGAAAATGTAAAAATTTTCAAAGTTTGTAATTAATAAATGAAAAAATATAGTAGGTTATATAAATAATGTTTTTATCTTAAAAATGCTGTCAAATGTAAAGTGAGTGTGATTTTATTAACTATACAAGTATATAGGCAAATTTATAGCACTAGTTTTTAACAATTGGAAGATGTCACTGTTACAAAAGGTTCCCCTAATTGATTCACTTTTGATAAACTCATCTCAATACTATTGAAATCAAAATACTCATTAAATAAAAACATTAGTTATTTTGAACAGATGGACGTATAAATTTGCATTTTATTACATTTTAATGTATTGTGAACTATATATTTTCTTACCAAATGTCTCTAATCAATAATCGTGGATTCTTAATATATGCCATGACCTAAAATGAAAACTTACAAACATGCTATCTAATAATATTGTTGACAGTTGCTATGGATACCACATTGTACATACAATGACATGTCATATGAAATCAAGAGTATCCTTCAATAGAAACCTTGGAAGTGTGTGCATATTTTTTGTTATTTCAATCTCCATGTGATTTTTATTCAAACTTAGAAAAAAGATACACTCAAATTTTTGATTTATATTGATACATAAACATATTTGCAATGATATTTGCTAAAAATTAGTGCATTCATATTTTTATCCCTATGCTTTCATGAATACAATCATTTACTTGAAAGTAATTGTGAATGTAAAACTAACTGTAACCTCTTGTAAACCAGTTATTCAACTGCCTCCTGTATAATTGAGAAAAATAATATGTCAATACCTAATTCTCAATCAAATTTAATAAAAAGCAATAGTGATAAGAAAGTTCATAAGATTAAACAAGCAATTTCTAAGGATATTATGAAACAGGAAACAGCAAGCAGTTCTAATATTAAATCAATTGAAAAAGTGAATCTTAAAGTTCCTTTGGTTGTGAAAAACGAATCAATTAGTGTGCCCAATAAAATAAATAAATTGGATAAAACACCAAGAGTATCCAGTAAAGACTCAATAAATAAAAACAGTGATAAGTCGAAAAGTCATGCAGTACACAAAGATTCTAGTAAAACAAATGATAAATCAAAGAACCTAGTAAAACAAAATTCCACTGATTTGAAAAAAGTAAAAAATAGATCTTTGCTGTCTTCAAAAATAACAAAAGATCAAAAAGTTAGTGAATCTGAGCAAAGAATAGTTACTTCCAAATTAGTGAATTCAAAGCCTGTTTTAAAAACAACAGATAAAAAAATTTCTAGAATAAAAAAAACTGCCGAAGTTCCTGTAAAACGAACTGTAGATTATTTTAAAAATGATAAAAAAGATTCTGAAAAGCCTAAGAAAGTTACTCCAACAAATGTGACAATAAATTCCCCAGTTCATAAGACACACGAAAAAAGCATCAATTATGATGATTCCGAATCTTTAAGTTCTACTTCAAATACAATTTTTAGTGATTTGCAAAACAAAATTTTTTCTGAAACAAAAAATGACCTTAACGATGGATTGGAAGAGAATAAATCGAAAAAACATCAACGGTTTCGAACCAGAACATTAGAGTCACACGAAGTTAAAGTAATGGGAAATCCAGAGAATTCAGAAATTAACACACTTGCTATGAAAAGTCTTATAAGTGGTGTATCAAATGTGGAAAAACCTCTTATCAAAACTCCCAAAGCATTTTACATTCCATTGGAAGAAAAAACTGTGTCAAAGGAAATTATAGAAAATTTGAAAAGTGCAGAAAATTCAGTCGACCCTGAAGATACTTCTATAAGCTATGATGATGATTTTGAGTCATATGAGTCAGATTTTGAGGCTTGCAGCTCAACAGAAAGTATACGACTTGATAGTAGGGATGACACCAACTCTGATAATTCTGAGATAGAATCTGACGAACTTGCCTTATCCAAAAATGGCACAAAAACAATTGAAATCAAAGAAGATGAGAAACATTTAGATTCAGGAAATTATGATCTTCGAGAAGTTCATTCTAAAACAAATAGTATAAGGGATGATATAATTGATGGTGGCAATGTTTTGATGCATGCCTATTTGAAGAGTGCAGATTCAGCAAGGCATGTATCTTATACCGATGAAGGATTTGATGAAAACTCTGGTGGATTTTCATCTACGTCAATTTTGTCAAGGCAAGAAGAGCAGCCCATGCAAGGAAATATATTCGATATTGGTGTTCAATTATTTGATAAATCAATGAAACCTTATAAAGGGAAAATTATTGATGATGGGAAAAAGCTTAGGGTCAAAGAATTGTTAAGTTTAATAACATTAGATTCAGTGAGATATTGTTTGTTTGACATGTCTCCTATACCTTATGACATCTTTATGAAAACATTTGGAAAATCTAATTCAACTCAAGGGTCATCTCAAACGAATGATGATAGTATAGATGAAGCAATCCAAACAGATTTTACTGATAGGAAAAACAAGTGGACACAATTCCCAGTTAATTTTTCTGACAATGAAATTAATGTGGGAAATGATAATCGAAATGACACCAGTACTGAAAATTATTTGAACACAATAGGTACAATAGGCAACCCACACAGACAATCTAACATTAAATATTATGATCAAATGAAATTTGTTAAGCTGTCGTGTCCATTACAAATTTACTGTAAACAGAGATTGGGTTGCAGTATTGATTTTTCATATTCTAAAGAAGAAATTGATAAAAAAATTATACTGTCAAAAAAGAGCTTATTTTCAAAGACTGTGAGATTTATGCAAAGTGCAGGAGTTTTAATGATAAACTATTTAAATGAAAAATGTCATTCGCTTGATACAAATCAAACTCAAAAATCAGACTTCCCTTTTAGTAAAAGATTCAACACTATATTACCGCATAACTTTGATATAGATTATCTGAAAGATCGCCCCCCTACAATTTTGTCTTTTTCTGATACTGGTGCAAACTGCTTTTTGACTGTACATCCCGAAAAAGATTTTACAAGTGAGATTTTAGACACAGCTGATATAAAAAAATTATTTTTTTCAAAAACATTAATATGCGTTTGGACATCACAAAGCTATACAGCAACAACTCCTGTGAAAATACTAGTAGCAGTGGAAAATATTTGCTCATGTGGTTTCAATGGCAATCTAGCTGGGATGGTTATTTCAGGCTCAAATAATGGGTAAGTCGTATTATTACTTTTATGATCAAATAATATTGATAAAATTGAAACCTAATTTTCATAAATAATTTGTATCACTCCCAAATATTGAAAATTTTCTTCACAATTATGTAAAAGGAGTTAGCAATTAGGATATGAAATAGATTTTGGAAATGTTACTGTTGATTTTGCTAGAGGCAATGAAAATAAGTTTGAAATAACTCTTACATGTGGTTTTAAATGCTAATAAAATCTGCTGAATCCTAAATTTATTGTAAAATTTTGATTTCCACATTCAGTAGGATTGGGCTTAAATTAATTATTTATGTAATCATTTATCTTTGTAAAATACTCAAAAAGATGTTTTAATTTCATTTAACATCATGAGACATACACGCTTGTTAAAAATTTACTCTTAAGTCTTATAATATTCCTTGTTCTCTTACAGGGCTCTCTATGCATGGGATCTAAATGAATGTGATAAAGGGCAAATATTAATATCAAAAGCCATAGAAGACAATTTGACGTTGGATAATGAAAGTAATTTGAATAGTCCAGACGATATTTCTAGTAGAAGAAGAAACAAAGTAAATGAAGTAATCTTGCAAGGTTGTTCATTTAGTAATGTCAATTTGAATACGATAAACACAAATACTCTATGGATGGGGGCAATAGTTGATATTATTTTTCTAAAATCTTTGATAACAAACAATACTTCTCATGAAGTTAAACAGAAGTATAATAATCAGGTGGGTAAATTTTTAGATACATTAATAACCATTAATTTCACATATTGCTTTTTATTTGTAAAATAAACATTTTTTCAGAAATTATTAAAATAGAGTAATTAAAATTATTCAAAGTGCCATAAATTTTAATGTACTGTATTAAATTGATTTTATCTAAAGGTTTCTACTTTACATCAATGTGGATTCTTGACTATTTGGACGATTATTAATTCAGCGCTTTTCAAAGCAGAAGACGTCATATCAAGAGAGAGTTATTGCTCAAATCTTGTACTGCATAAAAGTAATGTCATTGATTTAAGAAAATCCTTTAGCTTGAATAATTTACAGCATTCTCCGAGTCATATATCAGATTCATGCAGCTCAGGTATTAGATTTCAAGAATTTGACTTGATCACAGCTCAAAGGAGAAATTCTTTGAAAAAGGGTGACATGGCAATGATATTTGAAAACAATGGCAACTTGAAAAATGGATTGATGAAAAAAATACAACCAATGAAGTTTGATATAGACAGAACCAAATATACTTTATTAGGACAAGAAATCAAGACAGAAAATAAAGGTTTTCTTGATATTGAACCTAAAAAAAAACTTGAATCAAATTTATACGACACCATATCCACAAAGCATACAATGATGGATGGTGATAATACATCTAGAAATTTTTGGGATAGTATAATCTGTTTGAAAGTAAAACATTTAATAGACAAAAATGGAGCTGGACATTTTCTTGTTGCTTGTAATGGAGGGAAAATTGTTCACCATTTACAAAAATCATTGCAAAAGAAATCATTTTTGTTTTCTTGCGGAGGTGAGCATTTATTTGTTAAGAGACACTTGTTTTAATTCCTTTATGCATTATAATTATTTTCACTTATTAATGGCGCGATTTTTTTTTATAAAAATATATTTATTGATGTAAGCAGTGAATGCGATGTTTTATCAAGAAAAGATATATAATATTACATTGTCAAAAGTAATGCAGTGCTTAATATTTAATACCTTTTTTGATACCATATTTATTTAGGTTAATATAAAAACATTATTTGCTAAATTATTGGAGGATTTGAAGGTTGATAAAATAATAGAATGGTATAGTATTTTGATGAACATGAAATATTTATTGAATTGCTGGCCAGCATTTTTTGCGAATTGCTTCTGTCAACAGGTTTATCCCATTATTCTACATGATTTTTAACACATATTTGTTATGAATACGGTTTTACTGTTGTATTCTAATACTCAATCCCAGTAAATGATCTTTTTGCTGAATTATTCTATAAATAATCTTTCCTATTTTATTTGATTCATTATTTATGATATCAAATTTGAATAAACATGTGGAATCGTTTCAACAATTCAAATTTTATTCATAATTATTTAATATTTTAGGTTACTCAATTTATCTAATGATCTCAAGGTTTTCTTCATAATGAAATGAATGCAATTTTTATTAGTAATTAAGAGAAACATAATACAAATATTTGGTGAATTAATCATTCCACATTATATTGTTAAATAGAAACATAAAGATATGTTGATATGATGGAAAACATCTAACATTTTGACTGCTAATATCTCAACTGTTGAGACCGCTGATTGCAGTGCATTGACAGTTGATAATCAGAAGTTTGAGAGTGTTAACAGTGTTAAAACTTTTGTGTAAAATCCAACCATTATCTTAAAATATAGTTTGACTTATTCTCATAATCTCCTTAAGTTTATTTAATATTAATACATCTGAATTTATTTTTTAATGCTCAAAATGGGAAAATATTCTTGCAGATAGTCTGCAGGGAATGGGTGAATACATATGATTATTAGTATGATAAACAATAATATAAAACAATTTAAAAAACTAATATTTTACATACTGAGAAATGTCAGTATTGTGCTAATCGTTCATAGTTTTGAAAGATTAGATTTCATGTTCAGAAGTCTGAATGAATGAGCCTAACTGTGGAAATGGTGATTTTGCATAATATGGAATAATGGTTGCGTGACAAATGAAACTTGTGCTCACCAATTTCTTCTTACACAACTACAACAAAATTCTTTGAAATAATACTTTGTTGCAAGAACTAGAAGCCACGAAAATTCAAAAACAGACTTTTTTAGAAAAAAACATTATTCAATAAATTGATAATATTTTTTTCTACGTGTTCATTAGATTTCAGTGTCTCTTTTAGAAGACAGTAAGCTTTTTTGATATTCTTTTTATTACGTTCTATGCTACATTTATTGATGGTGTGTATTAATCAAGGTGATGTAAAATTGATTGCATTTACACTACCAAATAAGATAACAGGTTTTACATCATACTATTCAATGATTGATTATGATAGATATTCAAATTTTTGATGATATTACCAAAAGATACTAATAGTTTAAGCATTCACTTAGTATTTAAGCTTCTCTGGCATAATATAATCATGATTTAAAAATAAAAAAAACTATGTATCATGTAAGACAAAAAAAACATACTATTTGCAATATTGTTCCTGGGTATGTCTCGATTAGTGGTTTATATTTTAGAGTGATTTTTAAATAGCTTGTCTATATGTGATGGTGAAGTTCTTTAGTCTGCATTCTTCATATATTATTAGTTCATCATGACTGTATGATTTTCTTATATGGTGATTTCAGATAATGCAGTTTCTACAATGTCTATTGAAATATGTCCTTACGAAATACCATATTTTCTTGTGGGATGCCACGATAGCACCATCCATTTATATTCTTTAGATTCACCACAACCAATAAAAAATTTCATATCTACAAATAATATTGAAAACTTCACATATATTTCCAATCCAAAATATTCTATCAAGAAGGAAGTAAGGATTATGGAAGAGAAAAAATCTCTAGGAAATGATATTATTAGTGTACAGTGGTCAAAAAGTAAGCCATGTCGATTCTTCGCAGTCAGTAAAAATGGAAGGTTTATAGAGTGGGATTTAATGAAAAGTGATGTAACACATAAACAATCTGGCTGTGCTGATTCTTCAAGTGAAAGCCTAATTCGAGAGCTCAAAATATTGCCAATGTTTGACGGAGAGTCTGGACATAAAAAGGAATATATGGTATTGTATAATTACTTCTTTTTACAAATAATTTTAAGGGGTTTTCTATAAGATATCTTTAGCACCTAGGCGAATTAAAAATATAAAGCTTTAAAGGCATTGCCAGTTCATAAAAAGGTGTATAAAATCCAACTTATCAAGAAAAATATATACCTAGGTTATTTTTGAGTTGTTTTAGATATCACTTATAAATATGTTCCTTTAATTAAAAAGACAGCAGTTTTCGTCATAAATTAACATGCAAAGACTATTGAAAATGAGCACACTTGTTATTTTGTTAGTTATTAGTATTTAAAATAACAAGCGAGATATAAACATTTCACCTTAAATAAAACGTGATTTTTTTATTATTCTGTGATATGTAAGAATTTTAATTAACATCAATTTTCAATAGATTATAATAACAATGACAACTAGTGTGAACAGTGAGTGTGCATTGTGTTGTTGTGAGATGATTACATCAGATTTAATTATACATCCTGACTGTATATAGAAGGTCTATCAACGATTGTGGTTGCTTCCATGAAATTATTTGTTGGTCAGTCTTACAAAAACAAGTAAACATGATTGCTGCCGTATTAATCAGTGAAGCTATTGATGTTTCTTATAGTTATGATAGCCGTTTGTAGAGAAACATCATTGTGATATTTTAATATTCCAATGTTGTTTGGCAGTGACTTGGTGATTAATTTGACGAAATAAGTGTTATTTATAAGCTTATTATGCATGTGCTTCCTTTGTAATGTGTAAGTATTGTGAAATATTGGCTCCACATATAAAATACTATATTCAGATACAACTTTTTGTTATCTGGGCTAGTGATTAAGGTGGTGGATACAGATTGTATTAAATTTTGATTGTATAATCGAGCTATGAAAAAATCAATATAGTGAATAAAATTCTTGACAATGTGGGTTCTGACAGTGGATTTTTTCAAACTACTTATTAAGTGAGTTGACGTTTTCTTAAGTACGCATTGTAAAAGAAATGAATTTGTTCTATGATTTTGTTTTAGTGTGGTTGTCAAGATTAACACCTTTTTGGATCATACACTTCCTATCTACTACATTATCAAGCAGTCTACTGTAACATCTATTCAATGCAGACTTTTGCTTCACATTTATATGTAATGTTTTATTTATGAAGTCTGTGATTTTGCTGGTTTTTCGAATCTTGTAGCTTTTAAATATTAATGTAAATATCTTATTCTACATATACATAAAAAGTTCTAGATAATTATTTTCCACGATCACATGAGTTTTATGAGTGGTATGTCTTTTATTTTAGTTACTGTTGCGTTGTTACAGATATTGCAGTTTGGATCGGGAGAAATCCAGGTGCATTTGATGGAAGATGAATATAATTCAAGCCTTCAAAACTACCACCAAGAAAGAAAATTATTGATGAAATATCTGGAGCTATTTTAGTGAATGATTTACATTTAGTTGAAGCATATTAACATTAGTTGTTTAATGACGATGTATACTTTTATTGATTTAGTTGATTTGTCATAATGAATGCAATAATGGTAGTTATATATTGAATATTAATCGTTATTATTATATAACATATTTAAATTATATAGCACTTTGTTAAATGTTTTCGTAGTTTCAAGTATGCAGATTGTTTGATCTTTTATTTGAATAATAATAATCTATAATTGTATTTATTTAATAGCGATATTTTAAGGTTTTCATATTTATATTAATGCATAATTCCTGTAATTTATTTATTTTATTAAAATGTAATAAAACACGAAATGTTTAAATTTGTTTATTTTGGTATTCATTTATATTGAGTAAATATCGTAAGTATACAAAGCATTGAAGCAGAATTTATGTGTTCAAGTGATTTATAGTTATTGTAATATAGGTTGGCCTTTAGCGCTATACTTTACGATACTTAAATGCCTTACAGCTAAGTGCCTAATATAGTATCAAGTTCTTGTATTTAAATGAGGATAAATTTCAATATATTAGGCATTCGCTTGATAAAGTTCATGATTTTTAATTTTCTTTATTGTTGACAAAAATGAACGAACAAATAAAGCTTCGATATTTTTTGAACCAATATTTCATACAATTTTGTATAACACGATTTTCAGTAAGCAACATTTTTGTGGAGCCATATAACCATTTTACAGGGGCCCAGATATAATTTGTTTTATACATATATATATCATTTATAATTAATGCTTGTTTAATTTACGATATCGAGTGAGGGTGGTGTGGTGCTAGATGGAATTTTAACATCAATTTTTTAGTTAGATTAGTTGTCTATTCCATTGTATATAGATCAGTTTGAATTCATCCATGCGATAGATTGCCTGAAGATTGCATTGAAGTCATATTGCAAGAGATTTTTATACAGCATTTCCTTCTTTATACCTCGTTGAAAGAGGTCTCAGTGCAGTTGTGAATCTTTTTAATAAAAAGTATTGTGTTACAAATCGCAGTACAAAGTATATGAATTATTTCAAGCCAAATACTCGTCAACAGGTGGGTTTGTTTAATAAACAGCGTTTATTCATTTTATGTAAGAATTTTACTATTCTTGTATATAAATGTATGTATATATATAAATTTTTCACATTGTTTTCTCTTCAAAAAACCTATGTCAGTGAAATTAATGTGTTTATGAAAGCTAGTGGCTCAAGAAAGAGGCTGGAGATAGTAAATAAAAAAGAAACAATTAGAGCAGTGGCTCTTAACCTTGTTGGAGGTACTGACCCCCACCAGTTTCATATGCACATTCACCGAACCCTTTTTAATTGCAAGCGGAGCGTGTCATCACGAATCATATGAGTCTGTGACTCACCGAACCCCTGGGGCTCAATCGAACCCAGTTTAAGAACCACAGGACTAGCGATTTGTCTACAGGGTAAAAAAGTTTTGAAGCATATGTTTTATAAGTTGATGGAATACTGGGATGTCTTTTTACTTACTTAATTTTGACAATAATTAAAGGTAACAGAAAAAAACTACGGCGAATTTTTTTTCTTTAATTTTTCCTTTAGTGACTTGAAATATTTTATTTGAAAATTTACAAAAATAAAATATTACATCGCATTAAAAAAAAATCAATTATTTTACCGATTAAATAACGTTATAAACTTTCATTATCTCAAAATTAGATTTTTGAGATATCCCAATACTAAGGTAATGAAATATAATCAAATAAAAAGCATAATTTAGATGTATTAAGATTGGGATGTATTTAATGTATTGTTTACTTTTTGGATACAACTGAATCAGCAAACTCCAAAGAGCATTAACCACTCAGCCATAGAATCTTAATTCAATTTTACTCAAAAGGAACTTTACCCAGCAAAATTATTTGGTCGCAAAGTTATATCAGATTTTTAACATTGCTATAAAATACAGTTATCGTTAAACCAAAATATCGGAGACTTCTTCAAAACTATAGTAATATAATACATAGATTTTATTAATTATGCGAATATTTACGTACACATTTTTTACAGTTATTTTGCTCACTGGCGTGTAGATGCCATTGTTCATACGTATCAGTATTATTTCAATAAAGAAAATCATTCAGATGTAATGAAAATTTGATGGTTGATGTAACATACGTATATTATTTTTGACGTCCATTATTTTAACCTTTTCAATCCCACGAGGTCGATAGATCGGCACCGTGAATATATGCGAAGAATCCCGGGGGTTTTTTTTTTTTTTTATTATTATTAAGAACAATATTTTCCGTCCTACTTTTTACAATTTGTATTAAAAATTAAAAATAAAATTTAGTGTCGCGCATACTTGTCTATGGTGTCACGTCAGCATATATTGTTCACAGTTGTGATATTATAATCGGATTAGAGTTATTATATGCGTTTCTGTGTATTTATTCTTTATTATTTCAATGTAATAAAAACTATTCCTTCTTACATGGCATGTTAATTCCGATGGCAAATAAATTTGTAATAAAATATTTATGATTTTTTCAAAGTATTTAAAAAACATTTTTTTCATTTTTTTAATGTGTTAACTGTCATTTATTGATGGAAACGCATGATATTTTAAATACTATAAACACATTTCTGCAATAATGTGCAGGTGCGGTCAACAAAACCGGTCTTAATCATAAAATACATTGGTGAAATAATACTAAAAATGTGTTATAATTATTTAAAATATTTTTTCAATTAAATTTGTTTTTTATTTTGTATACGCTTTTACTACCTACATAAACAGCCATTTATTATACTTTACACTATAAAGATGACAATACAGTATCAAAATAAAACTGATTAATTAATATTAGTTGAAATAAATATTACAGTTTTTTTGGGAAAAAATACCTTGGTAGTTTTCGCAAGCATTTTCCAAAAACGGTTTGGAATTAAAAGGGTTAAAATAAAATTGTAGCGTCGTAAGATAGGGTTAGGTCACTTAAAACAATACGTTGTCTCATATTACAATAATTGAGTGCTGGGGTGCAGCATCAGCCGCTGTCGAATCACACCCGGCTAAGGGTAGGAAGGTGGGTGTCTACATCATCTACACCAGCCTCTTTCAAATAAGGCTTTCGCTACGTCCACTTCTTTGTCACAAAAACCCCATCAAAATATCATCTTATAACGTTTACCCTCTTCTTAGTCTCTCTTTTGTATTGGATTTTTCGCAAGCGACGTGAAATTTAATGCACGCTTAAGTTATATTGTTATATAAACCGTTATTTCTAATGTCATCGTCTTTAATTTTTAGCCCAGCGCTTAGTAAATGTTTTTATATCAGGTAATATAATATAACGATTAAAATTGAAGATATTTTGCATTTTAAAGCGCATCATTTATAATGCAGCGAAACTATTAATAAAAAAACTATTTTGGGAATTATTTTCAACGAATACAATACTCAACTCTAAAATTATCAATTCATAGAATATATATTTTTTTCATAATACGAACAATTTTCAATCTACGATCACAATCTAAAATTCCTTCAAATGACATTTCAGATTCTAATATAAGCTCTCACAGAGACATATTTGAATATATGCTATTAAAATTCAATACATCTACATTTTTTATTGTCAGCGAAAGGGGACCATATGAAAAATATAATAAAATAACATTAAATTTGAGTTGTTATAACATTGTACGATTCCACATGTTTTGTCACTAACGACCCGGGATTCGCCTTTCGGAATTTTCAGGCATTCTATCATACTGATGCAACAGAACTGACGAGAAAATGTGAAATCTTACAAAGTTATAACAATTCAAATTTAATATTGAAATTCCATCAAGCACCTTCAACACTACTGGTGAAAAGTTTTGATTACGTAAAAAAAATAATACAACGGATTAAAGCATTAGACTCCTGTTGCCATAGCACTAGCCTTACTTTATTTAAGCTATGCCCACTTTTAATGTGGATTATATAAGAAATAACTGCTTGATTTTCAGTTATTAAGTACCTCATTTTTGGAAGAGAATAAGAATGTTATTATGTATTTAAGAGAGGATTAATGGTAAGCTAATCACTGACATCTTCAAATTAAAAAAAATGTAGGTATTGACCGACCGCTATAACAGTGCGCCCGGAAATACGGCACTAGGTTTCCACACGCATAAGTAACGTGGTCGATCTATATTATTTATTCCATCTCATTGTATGTTTTTAAAACCTAATGCAATGGTATCATGAATAATAAAAAATACATATTTTCGATCAAAATTTGGTCACCAATTGATTCTTGGGATATAGAATGTGGTAGAAAATAGATTTATGAAACTGTCCGTACTCGGATTTTAGCCTGTGGTCACCGCGTCCGAAGCTACTAAAACTAGCTTACCCTTGGTTCAGCATTGCATACTTACAAGTTTATAAACATTATCATTTAAACCAATTAAATCTCAAATATTGTTTGGGGAGAAAGTACGAACAGTTAAAACAAATATTGACTTTTACAGCCCAAGTTTTGTATACAATAAATTCTAGATAATTCGTGTGTGTGGAATTATCTCGCTTTAATTCAATGTTATCTTATGTTTATTTATTTAAAGTTATGCAATCTAAGGAAAAAATTATTTACAATATATTGCAATTAGGCATTTTTGACTAATTTTAGAAAATCTTTATACGATTCTTAAATTTTTTTTTTTTATAGTTATAGTTTTTATAAGTAGGTGATCGGTTAATGAATATAATCTGTTACAAAAATTGTTTGTTATCCGAACATCAATCACGTCGATTAGTTTAACAGATAGATTAAGTTGATTATTTTAGCTCATTATCTTACTATATTTTCGTTATTCGAACACAAAAAACTTTCGTGGTAGTTTTCGTTGTCCGAATTTTTCGCAATCCGAACTGTTCGTTAATCGATGACCCACTGTATATTAGCACAAAAACATGAGGAAGTTTGTTGAAAAAGCTATATACGCATCTTAATGAACGCTTAAAACCTATTAAATTAATCATTCGTATATCAACATGAAATGTGTGATTTCAAATTCGTAAAAAAAAAAAATACATTTGATATTATAATAATACTGCAAATGACATGTTAATGTAATGAATACAATAGGGAAATGATTTGATGAGTTGCAATAATCTGTGATAACGTTAATACTGAGCTGATGGAACAACGGGCTTATTTCAGTGTGAACATAGAAGGGAAATGCATAGCCCCCAGCGATGTGTAGCATTAATCTAAAGCGCAATTATTTTAATGGAATTGATAATCCATTTCAATTCATCAATCTATATATTGTAATCAGTAGAAATATACTGGACTTTAAAATATGCAATATGTCTATCTGTATGGTCTATCAGTAAAAGCATATGAAAATATCAAAATGCAATTTTTCACAGTACACTTATCCCTCGATTAACACAGTACTTATTTTATATATGTTCGCTTTTACACGGATTAATTTTGATGAAAAACAATTTGAATCAGTTAAATTTACAACTAAAATCATCCACGAAGGACTCGAATTGAGAAGAAAATTAGGTAGTCATTTTGTACAAAATGACTCAAATGTTGAATGACCCTTCGATTCCAACGTGATATTAATCAATGCTTGGCTCAATATGATGAGATCCGTAAAGATCTAACAAGAAATCCGGAGCAAATGTTAATAACGGATTTTACTACCAAATCTCCTCGAGGTGTAAATGTTTCTACTCAAACATCGAATTGGCACAAACAATTTCGAGCGATGAAAGTGACTTTGAACCAGTCACGAAGAAGAGATTGACAGTGGTTGGTGATGAATGTTAAAAACTTCACCAATCGTTGCAATAATTTTTTTATGAATCTTTTGGATTTAATTTTTTTGTTCTTCCATATATGTTATATGTGTATTTAATTAATAAAAGAATGTGTATATTTATACTTTTTAACAATTTTGTTTTAATAATGTATTTTAGAAAACAAACAAATTATGCGTTTTTGTTAACTTTTCGATTTACACGGCCTTACATTTAAAAATATACAATTTCGATTTACACGTTTTTCTCAAGAACCTATATACCGTATAAATCGAGGGATAGGTGTATTTTGAATGGGTGTCTTTCGCTAGTGTTCCCTTTCGATGCAAATATGGTGTTATTTTATTTTAGTTCGCCACATGTACAATATGAGTACATCAGTATTAAAACAAATACCTCGATCAACTGAATCGTTTTAAAAATTTAAGCTTTAAAGTTTTCATCGATTTCACACATTGTTACACATATGCTACTGTCAAACGAATTTAAAAAAATCTAAATAATAAAAACACATTTTTAAGGATTTATTTCCACAAAATATTTTATAATCAAACCAGTCCTGATCATAAAATATCCATATGTGGAAATAAGTACTGAATAATGTGATCTTATTATTTAAAATATCATGTCTTTCCACCAAGACGAGACAGTTAAAATATTCCTTGTCTTTGATAAAAAGGAAAAAAAATACGTTTTATATTCAACACATTTGAGGACATTAAAAAGTGCCAAATAAAATAATCAGAGTAATATCAATTACCTAAAGAGATTTCCCTAAATAACAACCAATAAATTACCCTGGGGAGTGATTATTTTTATATTTGATTTTTTTTATTATAAAGCAAAAACAGTTAGCAAAAAACACCATTGTGCTCGAAGGTAAAACCAAGTGGTGTAAAGTTTTTTGATATTAATTTAATACGGAAGCATAAATTTTATGAGCCGTTATTTTTAATCACATATTGGAACGGCGAATGTGTTGACGAGGACTCAAATAATAATCTATTTCCTACGTTTTGCTTGGGAATCTTTTACGAGTTAGAGGTTTTGAAAACATCATTAAAATTAAACCAAACAAATATGTATAATGCAACCGGGCATAAAGTAAGATACCACTTGTTGTTTTTTAACGATCGTTCAAATACATACATTTTAATTGGTCATTATAACAGTTTCCATATGAGTGACAATGTTACGACAATAAGTTTCAATTATTGGGTTGATGCAAAAGTTATGACCGTTTTTTACAAATAAAATTAAACATTTTTTTTTTATTTATATTATTTATTTAATCAATTATATAATTTCCATCCGTTCTGATAACTTTATCCCATCTTTCTATCAACTTATTAATACCACTAGTGTAAAATTCTGTGGATTTTGATGCGAAAAATGTATTAAGGGATGTTTTTACCTGTTCTATTGTATCAAATTTTTTATTATTTAAAACGTTTAAAATAAATTTAAACGATCGGAATAAATGAAAATCAGAAGGAGCAAGATCTGGAGAATACGGTGGATGCTTGATAACATCCCAATTCAACTCATTTAGCTTGTGTTGGGTCATCATAGCCACATGTGGTCGCGCGTTGTCATGATGAAACACTACCCCTTTTCTGTTTACCAATTATGGTCTATCCTTTTGAAGGGCAATGTTTAATTTGGATAATTGCTGACAATATCGTTCTGTTGTAATCGTCTGATTGCGTTCCAAGAGTTCAAAATACACAATACCCTTGCAATCCCACCAAACACAAAGCATAACTTTTTTTTGATGGATTTCGGCCTTCGAAGTTGTTAATGGGGCTTGTCCAGGTATAGCCCAATGTCTTTCTCTTGTCACGTTGTTGTAAACGACCCATTTCTCATCTCCCGTTACCAAACGATGCAAAAAAGGTTCATGTTTTTGTCTCGCACTCAAAGCAACGCACGTTGAAACACGATCCAATAAATTGGCAGCCGACAATTGATGAGGTATCCAAACGTCGTACCGCGAAACCATCCCCATACGCTTCAAATGTCTTAATACGGTTGTTTGGTTGATTTCCATCATCGACGCGATCTCCCTGGTGGTTAGACGTGGATTGGTGTCAATTATAACTTTTAACTTGTCGTCATCAGACTTCAATGGCCGCCCAGTACGTGGTTTATCAATTAGTGAAAAATCCCCAGATCGGAATTTTGTAAACCATCTTCGTACTTGTCGAACTTTGATGACATCTTCTCCATACACTTCGCAAATGTTTTTGGTTGCCACACTCGCGGTATTGTCTTTACGAAATTTATAAAGTAAACAATGACGTAAATGCACTTTGTCGATCGACATTTTGAAAAAATTGGGCTCTTCACTGTACTCTGGCCAGGCCAAAACTGAATAGAAAGTAGAGGAAAAGGCTCCTTTATACAATGGAATCATTTAAAAGAAGATGCTATTCATCATTTCTGAAGAAATTTTTTTTTTACCTAGGATCATAAAAAACGGTCATAATTTTTGCATCAATCCAATAGTTATTACTTAAACGTCGACATTTTCGTTTCACTTACATGTCCAGCGCGCAGAAATAAATTTATTTCAATACAATATTCATATAAACTCTTTTAGTACAGAAACTTTGAAGTGTACATTTATGAAAAATGGCACATCACATTTTTCTGACAAATTAATTAATTGAGATTGCTTTTTAACGAACCGAATATTGAAACTAACATCCGCTTCGTAAAATTTGTACGCGCATTTAAAAAATATTTGAAATGCAAACGGGTGTCGTTTTTAAAATGGAATAAAGTGTTAATTGTCGCTTTTTGGTAGAAAGGTATTTTATTTCAAATAATAAAACGCAGTATTTTAGTAATATTTCCACAATTTCTCATACAATATTTGAATTTTGAAGAGTTGAAAGAATAGTGTATACATTGACATTTTTACCATTTTAAAAATGTATCGATTTGTAAAATGCAAAAACAGTTTTTAGTTCTATTTCTTAAATATAATTATGAATTGTTTTTTTTTTCTAATTTACCTTGTTTTAATTTGTATCATGTCATTTGATAATGTTCGCGATGAGCTAAATTGGTAAACTTTAAAAAAATAAGTAGTGTGTATTTTGAATCAATCAAATTATAGGTGGAGATATTTATTGATTACTATAGGTGATTATAAATTATTTTTAACACGGTAAAAAAATAGCAATGTATTTTAGTTATACATTTTTTTTAAGATATCGTTGATCGCTAATTTGGGCCGAAAAAGCTATCAACTATATAAAAAAAATTGTAGAACTAAAATATATTGCAATTTTTTCACCGTGTTAAAACGGAGTTCTACCAAGTAAATGCCAATTCAATCAATTATGTTTGATACTGTAAAGGCTACTATTTAAGTGAGAGCATGTATTAATATTTGAAAATCGTTTTTCTTTGTTTGTGTATCCCTCGATGTTTAATGTAATGGTATAAATTAGGTTTAATACATTTTAAAAATTATCTACTGTAAAAAAGTTGAGCTGCGACAAGACTTAATCAAATTTAATACACACGCTTGAAATCAAATTTAAACCTTAATTGTTACTTGTAATAACAATGTGTACTCATACTCAAAGCGAGTGTGTATGGAAATTCAATTAAACTTGCTTTGGTGCGGCTTCAAGGGGAAAAAAGAAAATAATCGAGTCGAGTTATAATAAAACGGTATAAGGAAGTTTTTGTGTACGGTGTTCAAAGCCCCGCCGTACTTTGTCAAATGAACCAATTTAATTCCGCAAAACTTTTCCATTGACGTATTTATTATTTTCAAACTTCGTCATATAATTTATAAATTCACCTTACTTGGTCACAGAGTGACGTGGCTTGTAGTATTGCGAATATTGGTGTCACATTTTTCAATCACGTGATATTTACACACATTTTGCTTACACCTAGACGAACATTATTGTTTATTTGGACAAAAATATTTTTTTGTCAAATTTGAATTTCAATGAATTTTAGTACATATTTTGAACGACGTAAAAATCTACAAATGTTACAATATCGTGCTTTTTTGTAAGGCAAATATTTTCCGGCCATTGAAATCATTGATTAATATTTTGTTCTATTAATTGTTCAAAGACTATATGAATACGACATCGTAGAAAAAAATAATTAATAAAGTCCGATTTGGTTTCCGATCCGCTTTTATCGGCAATTAGTGCATTATTTGAATTGCTATTATATCCCAAATATAACTGTATATTAACTAAGATTATACCTTCAAGGTGTTGATTGTCTCATGCCTTGATGGAAAGGCATGATATTAATTTTTTTTGTAGTAATGGTTTTGTATACCTGCTATTTTTACCTCAAACATTTTGTATAAATACACTTGTTCGTAAATTGTATTTTATCAGTTGATAATCCTCGCGATAAGTTAAACCGGTCCTGATAAAAAATATATTGTGGAAATAAATACTAAAAATGTTATTTTTATTATTAAAAATAAGATTGTACTATTATAAACAGCAACATTAACAATTTGATAATAATTTGATATTTAATTAAGTGAAAAAATACGCGTAATGAAACGTTCCCAATGACGAATAATAGTAAAAAATGAGACAAACTTTCCCATTCATATATATTATCGTTTCAACTTAAATATTCATCCCTAATTTAAAGGATATAATTGGTTATTCAATTAACTACGTAAGACTGACGAAAGGTTAATGTGTATACAAAACAAATGACTTTATTTGTAGCAAAATGTATAGTTTAAAAGGATTGTATAATATAAAAAAAAAATGATATTTCATTAACGATATCATTTAAAAGTCCACGATTCCTTTCCTAATTATTTATTACAGATGTTTATATAATGCTTATTGTTCTTTTGAAGTAATTTCTAAATAACTTTTCATAAGTAAAATATTTGCTTATACGAAAATATTGAAGGAAGAAATATTTGTAGAATCTAGATCGAAATGGAATGGAAAGTATTTTAATAAATTATTGAGAGCTCCTAGAAGCTGGACAAACTGTAGAAAAAAATATTGTTTGTAAATGTCTTCAAGCGGCGGGATTCAAAATTGAATAAGATGGAAAAATTTATAAATCCATTTCTACAAGATTCCGACCTCATGATATATAATTGGCAAATCACATTTATATCGACGAATAATGTTTATTTACCGCTTATTGCGTTACATTTTCAGAACGTATAATTGATTTTTCTAAACAACACAAAAAATATTTCAAATGTGTTTATGTTGGAAACTTTTTGACTTAATACAGTTTTTCTTCATTAGAGAATTTGGAGTGTTTAATAAAATTGACTCAATCTCTATCTCGGAAAATCTAGCTGTTATTGGTGCTGTCTAAGGTATACAATCACAGATTTTCTTTATAATCCCAGGAGTTCGATGGCACACAACTGTACAATCCCTGAATTGGATTTTGAGCATATTTCTAGATTTAAAAAATATATTACTATCCGACATTGCTTTCGTTAAAATAATCCGTCTGTCTCTTATTTACGTCAAAAATAATGAAATTATTAACATTGATTGCACAATATAAGTAAAATATTATATTGATTGAATTGGTAGAATTCCATTATAATACGGTGCAAAATATTGTATTCTTCTTCGTCATAAGTCTTTACAAAGCACTATTTTTTTATTTTTTAAGTTTTTCTAAATATGCTTTATCCTTTGTTTTCATTTATATAATTCACGGTATAGCAGAAAACCATATAGGAAATATGTAGTTTTAAAAGAAAGTGACATTCAAATGCTTTCACAATATTTTGAGTTTGAAAGAATTCAGTTGAAAATACAATCTAAATAGGTAAGTAATATTGAAGCCAGGAACAATGAATGTCTGCCGTCCGAGTTATCTAATATAAAACTGAGTGGTTTTATTTGTGTTTATGTCTCGCTAACATTTTCATATTAGCAAGACATAAACGTCTCGCTAACATTTTCACCTACGCTGATAAATTACTGAGAATATTGCAGTAGGAATGACCCTTTTAACATATTTTCCAAGTGGTCCTTTGATATTTTTTACACATGAGAAAAATAGCGGTAGTCAGATAACAAAATTCTCACGTAAAACATTTTAAATAAAATGTTGTATCTTCAAATTAGGCAGTTTACGTAAAATAGTTGGAAGGAGATAGTCAAAACGACGACGCTACCGAATACGAGTATACGTAATAAAATTATTAATAACGACCACACAGTACCTTTTTAATTATTAAATTAGTGCTAAAGCAAACTATCCGAGACTAGGGAAATTAATTTGTGATACCGGACGAATTTAGAGTACTTTGCAGTAATTCAGGATTTAAACGAATTATATTTATTTTTTACTCAATCATTCACAACTGAGATTTCTTCTTTTAAAATCCCTCGCTTATTACAATCTAAATATTTAACATGAATATCCATTTGATATTATTTTAAAGTTTATTTTCGAATATACCAATAAATTCATATTTTTTTAGTTGTTTATATGATTTTTTTTGGCATTTAAATTAATAAGATATAAAAAGATTTTTGTGCATAAAATACTCCTATTATTATATACTAAGATAGATAAAAATTAGTAAATAAAGTTATATTGTAATTCTCTATAGTACTAATTTCACAAAAATATTGCTGTTACAGATTGTGAATATTATTATTAGTCTGGAAAAATTAGTTATATTAAAAAATATGATGTAGATTTATGAATGATACAATAAAAAAGCGTTGATTGACACATAATGTACTCTTTTATTTGAAAACTAGAATCGACTTCAATCAACGAATGAGCTTTTTCAACTAAAAGGTTTTGTTTTATTAAAATAATTTCGTGGATGTATAATATAATACAATCATGGCATCCAATGTAGTTGCACTCACACCATTTTGAAAAGATGCGACAGAATAGGAATCACAATGGTGTGAAAACTCTTTGAACTCATGAATTTGAATTTATTTAATTATGTTTTTAGTTCTTTACGCACCCTCCAATCAAAGACTTATTATTAACGACTCTAATTAATGTATACGAAGAAAAAATTGCTTTTTTTGATTGTATCGGGTGTTTATTTATTTTTAAAAGACTTTACAATCCTCGCTATAAAATTGTTCTCTCCTGAGATGAAAACATTTTCTTGTTGACGTTTTTAATAAGGAAAGTCAGAGAAAACCTTCTGTACACGAGAGGAGAGTGTTGTTGTCATTCATTTGTACGTAAACGAGCTATTAAGGAACCTGTTATATTGAAATGAGAGAGCTTTTGACACAGCATTTGTACACATAACACAGGTACTCAGATTTTTGAAAGGTGTCTAAAATTTTCACTTTACAGTCAATTGAAATTTTGTTATTTTTATTAATTCTTTTATGTATTCTCTTCGTCACACTATTTTTGTCATAAACGACAAAATAAAATAAAATTTAACACAAAACACCTTATTGTAATTAATGAGTACTTTAATTGGCTCTCGGAATAATAGCCTTAATTAACAACAAAGATAATTACAAGAATAATAAGAATTCTATTGTTATTGCGTATACATTGTTGGAGATAATAATGATTCAAATAATTGAAAAGAAATTCGCGTAAAGAAAACGTTAACAAATTCTCATAAAATATTTATTGTATATCACAGACAGATCAATTTTGACTAACATATGTTATTATCATTATCATCTCGCGAATTCGAAATGCTGATAAATAATTTACGGCATACAAGTTAATTACCAATATACCAGATATTTTTTAATATCGGGTGAAACTCTACTCCCGTGAAGGGAAAGACATCGCAAGTAAGGCATTCAATCTCAGACCCTTTTTCTGATCCAAAGGTTTCGGAATTGATCAGTAAATGGAAAATCATGACTTGAATTGCGAAAATTCTCCCCTTAATTTACGCGGTAGATATAATCCATGATAAGACGAGTAAATTAAAACCATCTAAAATGAACAATATTATGGAATAGTTCCGGATGGAAAGCACCTACATGAAAATAGAATAGAAGTGTTACCACGTACAAGAAAGTTCGAAATATTCATTATTAGTATTTACAACGTACAGTCGCAAAAACAATGTGTGTTTATTTAAAAATTCTATGACTAATTTGATTCATTTTACTCCAAGACGTAGCATATTTTTTTAAGTCTCAATAGTTTTTAATGTTCGTTCTGAATAAAGTTTGTGGTCAATTTACAAAGCAATAGCAAGTGAATTATTGAAAAAAATGTCTTTCAACCGATATGTTATCAAGAGAGTTTGTAATTTTATTTGACAAATTTTCTTACGTTTAGAACAAAAAAATAATAATTCAAATATTGTTTGTTATCAAATAACTGAAGATTTTTTCAAGATCCGTCAGTTATTTTGAACACTTTTCAAATCACGATATTAAAAGAAAATTGTTCGTTTATTTTATTCAAATTTTCGAGTTTTTTTCTTTTTAATAGAAAATTTATTAACAATCGTTATTATTAGAAAAATTAGAAAAATATACATTTGACAGTTAGACGACAATATTGTTAAAAGAGATCTTGTTAATACATAATGTAACAAAAACAGTTAATAATGCTCACGATGAGCGAAATAGATCAAATAATATAATATATTATGGAAATAGTACTTAAAAATGCGTTTATATTGTTTAAAATATCATGCATTTCCACGTAGAAGTAACAGTTAATACTTTAAAAATGAATAACATTTTTTCGAAGTTTCCTTTTCTTGACGACTTTATCTACGTTGATCGGAATATTTGTGGAACATGTGTTCCACAAATATTCCGTCAAATGAAAGATTAGAAGTATATCTTTAATATAAAAATTTGTCCAGTATCCATTTGAAGCACAATCACTCACCTATTCAATCGACAGTCAAAATTAGCCAAATACATTTATAAACACATAGTTATTAAATTCGAAGAGAAATTTTAACAAAGCCATAGTACCATAAAATACTCAATTCAAATTTCAAAATAATTATTTATTTGATTTAGTAACTGTTTTGCGGTCCATTTAATTTCCGAATAAAATTAAACTAAATTCGGACGACTTTTGCTATTGTTTTGAACTAGTATTGTACAGTAACGAAATAATATGCTTTGACAATTTTTGATGGTTACGACCGCCCCTTAGATAAAATATCATTGTTGCAGGGTGGTGGCTTCACTTAGAACTGTCATTATCAGAGCTGTGGCAGTTTTTAGGACAATGCTTCATACTCTCAGCATTGCGATAATTTTAAGAATAAGTATTTAAATAAAAAAGGTTGTGCAGATGTAATATAATGAATTTATATTAAAAAAAAAACATTCAAAAGAAGATGAAAACAGAATTAATCTAAAAACCTAAGGAGTAAATTTGAAAATAAAATAAAAAAACGAAATTAAAGCGAACTTTGAAAAGTGTTAAGGAAAATTTTCACTGTATATAAATTTGATAGTTTTGAATAATAAAAATACATTTATTTCATACCTATTTTCACAGTATGATTGAACCAGTTGATAATACTTACAATGAGCGAATCCGGTCCAGATCAAAAAATAAACTGTTGTAATAAGTACTAAAAATGTAATTTATGATATCGACTGAAGGTGCTTGATGGAATTTCAATATAAAATTGTTACAACTTTGTACGATTTCACATGTTTTGTCACTAACGACCCGGGATTCGCCTTTCGGCATCTTCATGCATTCTATCACACGGATGCAACAGAACTGACTAAAATGTTTCTTTTTTTAATATTATGTGTTTTAAAATGGCCCGAAACAAAAAAACAAAATCCCGTTTATATTATCCTATTTTAAAAATATATAAATATTAATTGAAAAATGTCTAAATTCGGTATATTAAACATATTGCCGTAGCATGAATGCTCAAAGTCAGTGGTGGGGAACCTTTTCATTTCAAAGGCCACATTCACTTATTTGATTCAACATAAGGCTGCATTAATAATATCTATAAACTAAATATTTTGATTCACAATATAAATTAGTCAAAATACGATTTAAAAATTCTTTTATGAAAAAATATATGTTACATATATTTTACAAATCTAATTTATTACACTATATATTGTTCAAAAAATGCTATACAATATATATGTATTTAAAAGAATCACTCAAATTGGCATCGGTTAAAAGGCCGCATTAGAATAGCCAAAAGGCCGCAGGTTCCCCACGCCTACTTTAAGTGTTAGAAAAAAAGCTTTTAAGGGCGGCAATAACACTAAATGATCTTTGAAAAAATTCTAGGACGTATTAAATTATTCCAGTTTTACATATCTACTATCTAATATTTACATATATATTGATTATCTGATAAATAAATTATTCGTTCTCCAAGTTATTTTTGATATCACGTGAAGTGTTTGTTTACCAACCTAGTCGTCAAGAAACAAATTCCAGAACACGATATTTCGAGAATATTACCAATCTTCATAGCAACAGAATATTCTTGATTGTTTCATTACCCTTCAATAAATATATACCATCTAAATACATCAAATTACAGCAGGCTACGAAAGCTTCAATAAATGGACGTATCAGTAACGGATTCGTTTTGCCATGGGAAAGTTTGTATAGGGCCTTGCAAACTGATTTACATAATATGATTGCTTTGGAATCAATCGCAAAATATTCTACAGTGCTTCATGCTGTATTCTGATATCAATACATTATTAATAAAGATTTCTAGGCTATTTTTTATAAATTTTGTAATTAATATTATACTTATAATATTTTATACAATACAAATGATTTGTTATGGCATTCTCCAATTTAATGTATAACGACACCTACTTTCATTTTTTTGTGTGATCTGCGTATTTTTATAAACTTTTATTGTGAATATTTAAAGATGAATATGTACTGTAACTATAATTTCTGTAAGTAATACACGCATCTTAAGATATTTTTATTTATATATCGGTTAACCGGTAAATGGCCCATAATGCACCAGCGGTAATAACCGGTAAATTGATAATTTACCGGTTTTAACCGGAAATATTTTTCATCGCGAATTGATGCCATATACAGGCATATTATAAGGAATTTTTATTATGATATATGCATGAGTTCACATTGATAAAAAGTTTTTTACAATGTGAAATTTAATATTTTGAACTCAAAAAAAAATCGTGGCAAATATTTGAAGATTGCACTTCAACATCTAATAACTTGCCGACCAACTAGTATTGAATCAGAACGAATGTTTTCATCTGCGGGACAAATATGTATGTATAAAAATCAGGTCAAATTTAAAAGACAAAAGCATTGATATAATTTCCTTCCTGAGAGCACATTTTAATTTTGATAAATCATTATACCACCGAAAATAACCATTTATTAATAAACTCGAGAATATAATACATTGTTTTATAATATATAATATTTTATTTTAATTATAAATTTATATTCATAGATACAAATTATGCATACATGTATAAAATATATATACACTACATCAATAAGTTAATGGATATTCTAATAGTCGTAATCTAAATTAATCAATCTTTGTGTGGCAAATGATAAATTATCTATTAAAAAAGTACAATTAAAACATACATATTTAAAGTAAATTTTATAACATTACTATTCACCTGAAATGTATTTCAAATTATTTATGTTTCAGTCCAGGTACCATTTTTAGTGAAAGTATCCACGTACAGTTATACTTTAATGATATAATTCACGTCTATTTTTTTTAACTCCCGGTAAATTACCGGTAAGAGGTGAAATTATTTACCGTTTATCGGTAATTGAAATTTGACGGTAAATTGCAATCCCTAGTCCGGAGACAAGAATTAGAATTGATGCATGATTTTAAATAGAGCAATTAGTTAATATATAATAAATAATATGTGATATATTTATTTTATTATAATAATTTTTTGTGTTAATTTTTGTTTCGTAATTTATTAATTATATTCAAGAAAAGGCATAATATAATTATGACATCACGCTCCAAAGGTGGTGAAGGTATTGTCGACATAATATTTAGATTTTTGCTGAACGCTGTCCCTTATCATACAATTTTACATTAGGGAATTAGACATTCACCAGTTGTATTATAACTAAGGTTGGGCATAACGCGTACAGATTCTTTATAACTAATGTAATTATCAAACATTTATGCATCGGTTATAATTACTTTATAAAAATATATAAATAAAAAATTATGGATTCAAACAAAAATAAATGTATCATCATTTATTTGTAAATGATCGACAATGATGAAAAAATAATGTTTTTGTACATCTATGCATTAAAACACGGTGCAAAAATAGCAATGTAATTTAGTTCTACAAAATTTAATGATTTAAGTTGATAGCTATTTCGGCTGACACCCTCATTAGAACTAGTATATATTATATAGAGATAGTTCTGACGAGGGTGTAAGCTGAAATAAATATCAGTTATATTTTTCCGAACAAAAATACATTTCTGTTTTTTCACCGTGTTATAATGAACTTTTACGAAGTAAATACAAATTCAATCAAAGTATAAATTAGTTTTGAGCAAGAAGTATAAAATTTAATGGTTTCATAGATTTTCTTTTTCAAATATTTTTTTTTTCTAAAAATATCCGTTCGACAACGTAACATGTAAAAATGCATTGAATTTAACAAATAATCATACTAAAGTCGGAAAATTACCAATTAAGGGTGTTTATAAAGCAGAGTGGTGCACAACCTATTTGAAACGAGGGTCAATAATCTATTTTCTATTTTTTACGAACTTGTTAAATAATGATTTACAATGTGCGTATCATTATTTCTTATTTAATAGTAAAATAATTTTATAAGCATCTTAAATCACTCTATACTCTAAATTATGTGGATATTTACACGGTGGATTTTGTACCATCTGTAGCAAGATTTCCGACACTGCATTCCGGCATTAAGCATTTTGATGTCGGGTTAAATGTTGCTATCCGTAGTAATGGAAAATCATTGTTCAAGCATTTATGTTCTAATACTTGTTTAGTATTAGTAACGAAAACGCTTGCTTGCGAATGAAAGTGCTTCCGAAAAAAGTGCACCAAGTATAGCCTTCTTAACATACATAGGCCGGATAACTGTTCTTCGGGAAGACATTTGTAAAAATTCTGGCTTAGATTATATTTGCTTTACTACTAAATATGTTGTTCTAATTTCAAATATAGATTTTTTCAAAATCCAATGCAACATTTGGTGATGAAAACTAAGTTTATTTTGGGTTGCGTGTGGCTCACAAGGCTGCAAGATAAAAACATCGAAAAATGTTGATAACATAATGTTGTTTATTTCTTGAATTTTCAACATTAAATGTATAAATATTTTTATGTTGCAAAATCAATGAACTTGTTATTTGTAATTTTTGTAACGTGTATATTTTGTATAAATAAATAAATAAATAAACATACCAAAAAAAGAGTCTTCGACTCAAAAACCGAGCGGTATTATATTAGGAACAATATTTAATTTAAAAATTTAAACAAAAGTTTGCAGTGAAAATAGAATAAATAAAATGAAATCGTGAAAAAATATTGTAGTTTTTTAATAATTGACAAAAATTGGCATATTACTTAAGATATATCTTAAAATTGTGTACCATGGAAACGTTTCGGTAACTTGTAATCGCCAAAAGGGCTGTTAAGGAGGCAATAAAACAAAATCACAGACGTAGGCTTTAGTTGGCTGTTATATTGATTAAATTTTAGTAATTAAAATTTAAATTGTTTTGTAAGCAATCCGAGCGACATAAACGAAAGGAAATAAGTTCGCACAAATTAAAAAAAAAAATGAATTTCTTGTACTCAATGTTTCTCGCACAATGGAACTAGTATCAAATTCATATTACAGAGGGGAAGTAAGTGCGAGATAGCAATCGACAGGTTTCGGGCCTTGGCAAAGCGGTGAGAAGGGTCCACAAACAATACCCCGGGCAAATTATTCGAACGTGGGTGCGGGAGGTACGTTTCAAGCGAGCATTTTGGCTGGCCAAATTAGCACTTCGGTGAAATGTGTTTATCGGGTTATCGAACAGCGTAATTAAACACCAATATCGAAGCGGTTATATGCATCTGATTAAATAGAATGTCCTTAATTAGCTGTTAGCCATTCAACGTAGCGTCGTTTTATTTCAGTATAGCGTACTCATTAACAGAGGCATGTAAATTTCATCCTGTAAAGGGTCTATACTTACTTTCAGAAAATATTAAATTTAAAATAAGAATTTTAGTATAATACTGAGTTAATAATTTCTGGTGAAGCTACTGTCTACAACGCGGTGAAAAAAAATTTTAGTTCCACAATTTTTTTATAAGATATAGTTAGTAGCTATTTCGGCTCACACCATCATCAGAACTACTGTCTAGACTTACGTACTAATCCTCTTCATAATGGAAGGTACAATTTTCCATCTATTTTCTTGCATTGATTTTCTAGATTAAAGATGAAACACGTGTCTCAACTAGCATAATAAACACAAAATTAATAAAGTATTAATTTAAAACTTCATCTTGAAAGTATCCGATAAACCCATTGAATTTATTGAACTTTCTCACTAGTTGATTAATTTTGTTAATCTACCTAAAGAAATGTTGAGGAAAAACAACGAAGAAAAAAAAAGTAGACAAGAAATAATTGATAGTTTTTTCTTTCTTCGGATGAGAAATTTAAAAATATTTTGAATGGAATAAACAGGAATAAAAAAATGCATATCTTATAGAAAAGGATCCGAGCGCTCGAATTTTTTTTACGAGCAATTCTGTGGGAATTAATAAATAAACCGTTTGGTGTATTTATAGTTTAAAAAAAGAACTCAAGATACATAATCGTATGAAAGTAAAAAATATTTGGGAAGTAAAGCTAAGACAGTAGCGTTTCATAATTTATTGAAATATCTCTGAATTAAGTAAAATTATTTAGTTGTTTAAAGGAAGTAATTTAATTATTTTTCAATATCGACCACCTAGACGAACGCTTTTGTAAACGTTGATTATGCAGATATTCAGTCAACAACAGTATTGAAAATATTCCTATATGTACAAATGCGATGAGCATTTCAACAGTAGTTGTTTTTAGGTTGTAAAATAATATGATTATAAATATAATTAAGAATATTTTTGTGAACAAGTAACATATATATATATATATAACACATTAGTATTTGAAATAGTCCAGAGACGTGCATTGAAAAGTAATAGTGTTTTGGACAATTTTACTAACATACGGTATTTAATTTGTTGAATAATATTAAATATTCATAAAAGTAATTTATGATATCGACTGAAGGTGCTTGACGGAATTTCAAATATCAAATTTGAATTGATACAACTTTGTATGATTCCATATTTTTTTCACTAACGACCCGGGTTGTGCCCCTCGGCATCTTCAGGCATTCTATCACACGGATGCAACAGAACTGAAATTTCTCAGTTCATGAAAGTATTGTCGTATACATTTCTGAATTTATCTAAAAAAATATAGACAGAAAAGAAAAAAAATAGTACAGGTGATGAAATAATTTATATCGTTTCATTGATGCATGATTTTAAAATTAAATTATTATTGTATGAATAAAGCTGTTATTTGTATTCTGGAATAGGTTTATGTCTTTGTGCCCTTGTATAGGATATGAAAATATTTGTCATCTGTGGCGCGTACACTATTGTTTCGTCATCACGTGCGCCTCTGTATTTCACGATTCTATCACTGCAAACTTACTTATTATCAGGTATTCATGCCAAACGAAGATCTTCTCATTTGGAACGTGAGCACGCGCCGCCACTGTGCTGGTGCTGACGGTATCGGGGGCGCTTTTGTTTTACGACAAATCAATACATACAGGGTATGAAAAAAAAATTATTTGCCCATATCAATTGCCGTGTATTGCGTATTCCTCCGAAAACAGATTTCTCTACAGAATTACGATAAATTGTTTGAATTTTATTCGGCTGTCTTTTAGCATTTACTTTCGTCAAAACATTTGTCAAATGTTATTAATTACTTTTATATCAATTCAAACATAAATTTATTGATTGAATTGGCATTTACTTAGCTAAAAAATAGCAATTTATTTTAGTCCTACAATTTTTTTATTAGATATAGTTGATAGCTATTTCGGCTCACGCCATTGTCAGAATTATCTTTAAACGAACATTTGCTTATCTTTATATAGCTGTGTAGAAAAAGTAAATAATAGATTTTCTCTCCTGTTTTAACGACCTAGCTTATTTCCTGTTAATATTGTTTGTTTTACCTGCCAAATGTAACTAAGATGATTGAATTTGAATTTTATTGGTAGAACTCCATTTTAATACGGAAAAAAGTAGCAATATATTTTAATTCTATAAATATTGTAGGGTGTATGTATAGCTATTACTGTTAACGCTCTCATCAGAACTATCATAGTTCTGATGAATTAAACTATATTTTTCACCGTGCTAATAGGTTAATATTATTCATAAAGATAATAAAGTATACATGCTTTATTACGACCAATTACATGTATTAAGAGAAAACTGGGATTTTTGTTTCTTCATTGATTAAACTTCTTCGTCACATTGACCAGAGCAAATATTCATTCATTACAGTGTTTAGAAAATTTCAAGCTTATAAAGTGTAGAAAAATAATGACTTTAATAAAAATATGATACAAATTTTTACATAAATAATGATTGACACTACCGATGACTTTTGAAGATGAATATTGAATCCAATTGACTTCTTAATGTTTCTAAAATTTGCCGACACAGTAGTTTATGATTTTCAATGTTCGATGCAATAATTTAACACCTTCATCCGCGGTTAGCGAGTGAATTATAAATAATAATGATAAATAGTTGACGAATGACAATTATGACAGATCAAAAAAATTCAAAATAAAATAAAAATATAGCTAAAATATCACATAACGTATAATAGAAAATTATAATTACCAGCAGCACTATACCTATTGATAAACTACTAGACAGAAACTTTCCAATATTTTGGTAATATTACGAAAACATGATTTTTATAATCTCCTTCTTCGACGATACATTGATCATTTTACTGGATTATGAGCCATATCTCTTTAAAAAAATGAAAATAGCTCTTAAGCTAAGGTTAAATTAAAATACAATCTTTTCTCAAATACAATACTTGTGTTCAAACAACAGTTTTTATCGACATTTTTATCCTTAAATGTAAAAAGAATACACAACGAAACCCCGATTAACAGTTTATCGCATAATACCCCGGATTTTCCCGGATAGATCGTTTATTTTATATAGTCCCGTCAAATACCCATAAGAACAATGTTTAAATGATCTCATATTAACCGTTTCCCGATTTATCGTTTTCCTCGATCTATCGTCTTAATATTATGGTCACGTTTCAAATATTATCCCGATTGATCGTTATTGATAGACAAATATTTCTACCTAATACAATTTTTGAGTTTGAGCACATTAAATCTTATATATTAAACCAAAGAAATTAATGATGAAATAAATGTATAGTTATGTAAATATATAGTTCGCTTAAATGTCTTGAGATTTTCTTTAATAAAGAATTTCACAAGAAGAAGCTTAAGACACTATTCGATAATTTCAATTAATAAGATTTAATGAAAAAATCTTACAAAAACTTAGGGGTATAATTTATTTTTAAATCTTACTTTTTTATTATTATTTAAAACTTTTCCTAATTCCTTGTTTTCCGCATATTTCGTTCATTTTTTATGATCCCTTAAAAAACGTAGATATGTTGTTAATATAAAATATATTTACTGATTAAATTGACATTCACGTAGAACTCCATCATAACACGGTGAAAAAAATAGCAATGTATTTTAGTTCTACAAAATTATTTTTAAAAATATTTTTAAAAATATAGTTGATAGTTATTTCGGCTCACGCCATCGTCAGAACTCTGCTTAAGCTAAAATTTTCTTATCTATATATATAGCTGTGTAGAAAAGGTACATAATACATCTTCTCTCCTGTTTTGACGAACTAGTTTGTTTCCTGTTCGCAATAAAACTAACAATTGTAAATGAAACTAAAAAGGCGGCTATATCAATAAGTTTTGTATATGGCACGGAAATGGTCCATTACAGAAACAAAGAAACACCCGCAGAGGGACCAGTAATGGTGACCGACATATATTAGTTTGTTCGTTAAGAATCCTTTGTGATAGTTGATATTTATTGATCTCCAGCTGTTCCAAAGTCGTCATCCTGCGATCCTTACAACGAAGATGCAAACACTTAGGCGCTGAGTTTGAATTTATATTATGTTATTCCTTTATAACGTGATTAGCGAATTGTGAATCTTTTTTTTACTGTTGAATGATCTTAAATGAATGAATGAATGGTTGAATGATATAAAATATATTTACATTTGAATTGCAGGGTACAAGAACCAAATTTTACAATGTCTGCATTAAAATCATAATTGCGCTATTTTCTTTACTTTCTACTGTTTGGTTTAAGAATTTGTTAGATGGTGTCTTGTATAAAAGCATATTTTTATGTAGTTTTAGCTGGAAACTGTTAGTAAATGAAACGTTAAAAGAATTCATTTGAATTTAATGCCTGATTTCAACATGAATCTTCATCAACACAAGAGTGACATTTTCAAGGTACCATTAATCAATCTGAATTCAAATGCCCAAAATATAACCTACTGACACTAAAGTAATACCTTTTACGGTGTAAAATGTCACTTACTGGACGGGAGGGATCATATTTAAAATAGTAAAAAAATTATATATACTTTAATAAAATATCTCCAATTTAATATTATTATTATGAAGGCCGGTCCCGCTCATTGCGAGCACTTTTAAATGATATAATACAGATTACAAAAAAAGCATTATTAACAAAATTTATAGCTTACAATTAACAGGTATACCGAGCGAAAAGTTTAAGATCTGAAAAAATAATTCACTGTTTATCATACAGTATATATCTGGAATTAAAAAAACGGTTAACAATTAACATGTGAAGTATATCTCACGATGAGCGAAATCAGTCTTGATCGTAAAAATATTAAACAGTGGAAATAGTACTAAAAATAGTATTTTATTATTGTGGAAACTTATATTAAAATTACATTTTTAGTATTATTTGACCAAGCCGGTCCCGATCGAAAAATATATTGTGGAAATAGTGATAAAATATTTTTTTATTATTTTAAATATCATGCCTTACCTACAAGAAGTGACAGTTAACACCATAAAAGTGAGTAAAGTTAAAACATTTCCTTTTTCTGACATTTCATGTTTACGTATGTTGGGAAGTATGGATTTTTTTTTTAATATTTCAAGAAACAATCTGTAAGTCATCAATGAGTATTGCTTAATTCTAATATTACCGGATTACTAATTGCCCGAGGTTCCGGGATTGTATACTTTCAATTCGTAAGCACTCATGCTTGAGATAACAAATCTTTAATACAAACAAAAAAAGTGATCGCAAAATCAGGTTGCTACGCAAATATGTTAGTGTCAAATAATTGATTTACGATTACTATCCCTCCGATCAGAATATTTGTGGAACACATTAATGAAATATTTCTCAAGAAAAATACATACCAAAATGTATTGCTAATGTTTTTTTATTCCATATAATACTTAATATTTTCTCCTACAATCGATCGAAGCACAATCACTCACCTATACAATATTGAATTTAAAATTGGAATTGTTACAACTTTTTACGATTCCGCATGTTTTGTCACTAGCGACCCAAGCTTCGTCTTTCGGCATCTTCAGGCATTCTATCACACGGACGCAACAGAACTGACTCGTACAAAGTTGTAACAGTTCAAATTCAATTTTGAAATTCCCTCAACCACCTTCAGTCGAAATCATATATTATAAAATATTGGTAGAATTAAATACAATGCTCTGTGTTACTTAACCTTTTCAGAACTAACGTTTTTGTGTTTTTGAGAGTTTTCGTTTCTCTTGGAAATACTAGACCATTGATATTAGCAGTGGCTAAAATTAACACTAGTTTTTTTTTTTGATTTCAAATTTATGGAGCGTTAAGATATATGACAAGATAGGTCTCCTTCATCTCTTATATATATATATATTTTAATTGTTGTGTCATTGCTGACAAACTTAAATCGCTGCAGAGCTGAGTAATCCACAGTGAATCTGGTTCACGCGGACACCACACGCATTATATTTATATTCATCCCCCCACAAATGTAATATGTAAGAGAAATAAAATAGGAAAGTCATTTTCAGATACCGGGGTTGTCCATGTTGAGATTAAGATCTGTAACAACGAACCTATAACAAAAACATTTGTGATGCAAATATAGAATTTAATTTCAAATTTGAGTGGAAACAAGTAAGTTTGCTAACGAATCTCTGAACTTATTGGTTATGAATGAGTTTTTGTAATCCAATCGCCGGTGAGTAATGTGAGAGTCTCTCTTTATTCTTCTGGAACTATTCCAATAACCGTCTCCGGTCCATTATAATAATAAGTCTGCCAGCAGCGTATACGATTTCATGGAATATTATGTTTTAACAGAACTTGACTGGGTCGTTAAGAGCTCTTCATATTTTGACCCTTGGTTATGAATAGTATTCACAAAGTTATCGATATTCAGATCAATTATTATCAAAGAGGGTATAATTAGCCAAAGAATTCTTCTTGTGTTTTATTATCATCCACGTAATGAAACCGGTTATTCCATGAAACATTAACTTACTTACTGCACACTCAACATCAAATTAAATTACGTAATTTTAAATTAGATAGGTGATATTGTATATGTATTGGAAACGAACACAAAAAACACACTATCATTTATTATATATATACATTAAACATTAACACTCTTTAGTATAAGTATACAGTGGGTAGTTCTGACGAGGGCGTAAGTAGAAATAGCTGTCAACTATATACCTAATAAATTATGTAGAACTTAAATGCATGGTATTTTTTCACCGTTTTATAATGGAGTTCTACCAATTTAAAGCCAATTTATTATCTTTAATATCGTCATAGGTGATGGTTTTATATGAAGTTGGATAAAAAAATGATTTTTCGAAAGTTTGTACGATTCCACATCTTTTATCATCAATGACCATTGTTTCGCCTTTTGGCATCTTCAGGCATTCAGGATACAACAGAATTGATGATTATAATATTAGATTTAAAAATGTTTTGAAAAAAATATGTTACTTGCATCTTTTCGTACCAAATCATTATCATGATCATCCAAAATATGGATTCTAGCATCGTTATAATTTTTGGTAATATTTGCAAATCCTTGAAAAGAATTGTTGATTGGCCATATCGATTTTCTTAAACAAAAATATGTATACATAAAAAATGACAAATATTATTTCAGTACATTATAGATCTTTTCCTTAAATTGTATAAGACACTTTTTTACTTTAGTTATTGGATAAGTGCAACAATTAGATCAGTACCGTTTTCGCTTATCGCGACCAACTAATAAACTGAACCATATTGATATGCTTCTCACAAGGATAGCCTACGTGGTCTTCTCGTGTGTCGTTAAACAATACACACCAGACAGACAAACAATAATAGACAAACAGTATTAGACAAGAAATATTATATACCTAAAAGCACTCTGATGGACAGAATTGTAACACAATCACTTTCTTTGTTTGACTGGCATTGCAACGCATGCCTGATACTTCTTAATAGTGTATACACATACTTATATTTCCAATAGAATCTTAAAAAAGTTCTGTTGTATAAGTCACATCAGAACCGTTAAGAATGCAGTATTTATTGTATAAACGAATGCTAGAACTCGAAATTGTTTAGAAAATATATATATATATTATCTTATATATTAGACTGAGATGTAACAAAAACAAACATTTAATGTTTTAATATGCGATATCGGGTGAACTAAGATGAAATGAAATCTCCTTTATTTATTGTTTTTTAAATATTTATTTAAATTTCTTGCTGAAAATTTTCATCCGCAAATAAAGTCTACATATTCTTATTTATAAATATACTTTGATTTATGCATAATTTAGCTTAACCCCAAAAATTTCAAACGAAAACTTTCCGAGACCTAGTTTATCAGCATAATTTATTTCACAAAATAATCCCAGTTTATATAAAAAATGCAGTGAAGAAAATTTCATATAGACGCGTCTCGATATTTTGCCTATAAAGCCTGGCCTTCGTTAGAGAATTTTCAGATGGTAAATCCGTTTATAATAGGCCACGTCTTGGTGACGTCACCCCGTTGGCAGTGACGCGCCACAACGCCAAACTTCCATATTGCAAATGACAGTTTCGGCCAGATGTTTTCACAATGCTCAATGTATTGAAATCAGGGCTTAACATTATTTTTATGCAAAAAAACATATTTTGATTCAAAATAAATAATTTCAAAAAACATAAACATAATTTTTCAACACGGTGAAAAATAGCAATGTACTTCAGTTCCACAATTTTTTTTATAAATAAGATATAGTTGATAGCGATTTCGGCTCACGCTATCGTCAGATAGAACTAAAATACATTGCTATTTTTTCACCGTGTTATAATGGAGTTCTACCAAATAAATGCCAATTTAATAAATAGTTTTTCAATTTATAAATTTTAGACAACAATTAATATGTTAAGATACTTATTTTAATCATTATAATAAATTTAAAAATAAAAGTTACAAATTTTTTTCTGGTAGATTTTAAACTGGTTTTAATAGTTATTTAATTTTTGATAAAGAGTTTTTAGTCAAGAATATTCTATTATTTTAACAATTAAATTTACAGCACCGTCCACTTAATTTAATGCCACAAATAAATTAAAAATAAATGTAATATTAACTAGTAACTTAACTTTACATTTTTCACAAAACAGTGTCATTAATGTTTTTTCATAGAACTTTATTAAATAATATTTTTTGTACGTACACATTTCGTAGTAAAGTTTATTGCTTACATTTAAAATTCTGATTATAATATTGAAGGGCTTTAAATGAACCCAAATTGAACACGAGAACTTCTGAAAAAAGGGTTTCGAAAGCAAAAGCGCACAAAACTCTATTTGGCTAAGTATTATTTAACAATTATTAACCATTTTTTTTTATCCTAGATGGCTCTAGTATTAATGGCTTTTCATTAGTCTCTTTTAATAAATACTAGATTGCGTTATGTTCCATGTTAAAACTCACACGGATTGTGTAAATGTTGACCTATTTAATAGATTAAAAATTTCACACACTTTTTTTGTAATCGGTGTCAGACAGGGCATATTCATTCGCACTTTCTTGGCATTCATTCTTTGAGACAGCAGCAGGACTTGACGTATAGCTATCTAATTGATCGTGTATTGCCTTTACTCTCTTACATTAGCTTTCCATATGATACTTTTAGGTTGCAGCAATTTGGTGAATTGAGACTTCTTTTTTATCTTCTCTCTTACTAGAACCATCTCTAATTGCTGATAACTTAATTCTATCAACGACTATCGCGAACTGCAATTCGAGATTTTCATGTTTGTTTTACCATGTTCGATTCTACCATGGATCTCAAATTGCTAATATATATGCTTGAAAAAAATTCTCAGTAATTAATGTAAAGTTCTCTCACTGTAATGAGCACTCAGCTTACGGGCCCAAAGTATTAAAATTGAAGAATTTAAAGTTCTAGTTATATCCTATGTCTAGCGTATTGGGCTTAAATGTTATCATTGAATAGCTAAAACTCTTACCTTGTATTTGTGTATTTAATGAATAGTTTTCCTTTTATGTATCAACGCAAACTTCGGTTTATTGATTTTTGGACGGCTTAGTAATAATTTGAAAAGAAATAATTTAAAAAATTGCATACTTGTGCTGTGCAAAAAAGATGACACTGTTGTTCTCGTATAGTTCAGCAAAAGATTTTTTTAAATCGGTGGAACATTGATAATCCTGTGTGAATATAATATCATAAACTATTTTTTCTTCATAGAATATTCGCTTATTTTGCCAATGTTTAGCTAAAATTTAATTATTTCACAGGATACATATGTACACTTATGAGATTCATTTTTTTTTTCAATATGCGAAAAAAATTAAACGTCCGTATCTTTGCGGTGAGTCCGTAAACTGCAAATTGTATTAAAACGTACTTACACATGTTTACCTTAAAAATGATTCAATAAATAATAAACTCCTTTTTTCTTCAAAACCGAATTGCGAATAACACAAAAAATTATTTCATTATTAAAACATTCCTTCCATTAATTAAAAGTGAATTAATTAAAGACACTAAATTCCATGATTTTATTTATGTTTTTTTTAACATGAAGATTATTTATAAGCGGTTGTGTATATATTAAGTTATGCAATCTATATTTCAAAACTGTTTATATTTTATAATGAAAAAAAATGTTCATTTTAAAAAAAGCCTCGCATGTTCAAAATAAAAGTTCATTTTGTTCTGTTAATAAAAAACAATAATGAAATTTATGAATATCGTTTCGCTTTTAAAAAAACTTGGTACGTTTTTAAATGATATAACAAACATCTAATCAAAATAGCGTATAGCGAACATATCAATATGGTTTGATTATCATTGAATGAAATTTAATATGGTTTGATAACAATATGAAAATCATACCCATGGATATTTGAAAGCTTCTTCGTAAAGATGAAAGAAGATTATCTATAAGTGAGAGGCGAATTTCCTCTTTCCACCGAGACAAATGAATGCCGTATTCAATTTTATTTTACCATCTAGACAAGATGGTGTTCGGGAAAACTTTTTACTGCCCTGGCCCCTTGAGTTGCCTAGCAGGGGTGAAGTGTAAATTCGATATAAACCCAAAGTTCTTTTATGATTAATATCGATATTTATGAAAAAGTTTGGCGGTGCTTAAAAGTCTTCCGCGGCACCTGAATAGTGTTATATTATGGTTTATTTTTTTATAATTGGTTCACAGATTTCAACGAGAGTCGACGCCAAAAGTTTTATTGTAAAAACAATATTTATTTTGAAAACTTTCAGCTAACTGAATAAACAGAATTTATCAATCAATTCGTTTTGTAATATTTTACTTCACTTGGTTAAATATAAAAAGACTGATTTTAATAAATCTGATTCTATTTTATTTGAATTCATTGAAAATATTGATGAGATAAAATAATAGAGGATTAAATTAGCATTGGCCAGTTCACAATCAATTTGAGCTGTTTTCAGTTCAACATTTTGGATTATGCGCCCGAGTGTTTTGTATGAACGTAATATAATTTTAAATATTTGCTGAAGGTGCTTGATCGAATGTCAATATCAAATTTGAACCACTCGAATTCTACATTTCATTTCCAAAACGTAATTTTTGATCCGAGCTACACCTTTCGGCATTGTTAGATATTATACCTCACAGACGTGTGTAAAATCGAGTCAAGAGTGACAAAATATTTTTTTTTTTATATCGATTTTCATAATACGAGTATGATCAAGAAGTCGTTACTCCACCCTAAGATACTCAGACTCAAAGAAAGTGGTCGTGAAACAAATAAATAGTGAAGACGGTGTAATCTTTTGGTCGAGAAGTGAGCGGCATTAAAGTCTACGATGAATTAAGCAAGTCGTTTTGAATTTTGCAACATCAGCGCCACTTTTAATTCTTTTAGATGGATGCTATTTCGTGCGGTCACTGAGCATTCGAATAAATTAATTACTGCTCTAGGAAAGCTTATTTTATTTATTTCAATTGCAATGTGGATTTGTTTTAAATAAACATCGAACCAAACTTCGTTAAGTATTTTCATTTGAAAACATCTAAGAGACATCGGAATTTATTTGAATGTTCGAACATGTTCTTCATCATTATGGCATCAAACTTTCCGCTGAGATAATAGTATTCCTACAAAAAAAGTCACCCAATTCTGTATTGTGTTCAATAGCATTCTTGGTAAATCACAGAGAACAAAACTTACGACATTTGTTTTGTTTTAAAATATTGCACGTAATACAAAATATTTTTTTTAACTTCAAATAAATGGCTATTATTTGCTAATTTTTTTATTAATTAAGTTTCAAAGAGTACTTCATATTATTTTTAATTAATTAATTTGTGCACACGTGTAACGTGTGGTCTTCCGTAGAAGGTTTCTTAACATATTTATTTCTCGTCAGTTCTATTGCATCCGTGTGATAGAATGCCTGAAGATGTCGTTAAGGCGAAACCCGGGTCATTAGTGACAAAACATGTGGAGTCGTACAAAATTGCAACAATTTAAATTTGGTATTGAAATTTCATCAAACACCTTCAGTCGATATCATAAATAATATTTATTTCAACAAAAACTGATTGTTATTTACGTTACCTTTCAGTATTGAGATAGAAGAATAATGGTTGGCAAATACCTATCGTTATGTCTCGTTTTATTGTTAAAATGAGTAAAAGTGAATTGTAGAGACTAAAAACATCCACGTCTTTGAATAAATATCCAAAAAACCCCTAGAAAATCCACAGTAGATTTTTTTGTGCTGATATTTGATTTAGTAAAACCCATATTCAAGGCCAACGAAGTTGATCAGTACAACAATTTTATTGTAATTATATTAGTTATTAAAATAAATAATAATGTTATTCAACGAGCCTAAGCTAAGTCTGAAAATATGGATTACGGAATAACTGTTTTTTATATGATATTTTATGGTTGAATAAAGAGATGGTAGTTACAAGATGATTGTCACACCTCCATTTATTATTATACCCAGCCACAGTTCAACGATAGCCTTCCATATTCCATCTTATTTCTGAAATATAATAAATATCTAAAAAATTCCGAGAGAAAATATTTATGCAGGGTGTTCACTGGGAAAGTTTATTATTTTATATGATCGCAATTTGAGTAATCATTAATTTTGACAGTTCATATTTCGTGATCGTAAAAAAGTCTGGGTTAATTAACTATGGAAAAATATTCAATAAACTAACATTTTTTTAATTACTAATCTGTGACTTTAAAAAAAATTACGTGTAAATTTAAGGTATAAATGTTTCGCTATCAAAGCAAGTCTTGGCCGCAACGTTTAATAATATCAGATTAAAACACTTCCGCTGATCGAAAGTATTCAAAACAATTCATAAAACCTCAATTTGATACCTTGGTCAAGAAATTGGACTTGAGATAACTAAACTCTGTGGAAAACTATAAATATAAGTTTTCGTTTACATTGGATATTCAATTAGTACAATAACTTCTTCCATAACAAAATTTATAGTTTATTGGTTGAATTGGCATTCACTTGGCAGAACTCCATTATAACACGGTGAAAAAAATAGCAATGTATTTTAGTTCTACAAATTATTTTTTTAAAATATAGTTGATAGCTATTTCGGCTCACGCCATCGTCAGAACTGTGCTTAAACTAACATTTGATTATCTAAATATAGCTGTGTAGAAAAGGTAGACAATACAGTATAGTTTGTTTGTTAAGAATCCTTTGTGATAGTTGATATCTATTGATCTATCATCTATCTATCTATTGATCAATAGATATCAACTATCACAAAGGATTCTTAACGAACAAACTCATATATGTCGGTCACCATTATTGACTCCTGTGACTGATGACTTTTTGTTTCTGTAATGGACCATTTCCGTTCCAAACAAGCTATGTCGTTAAAACAGGAGAGAAGATGTACTGTGTACCTTTTCTACACAGCTATAAATAGATAAGAAAATGTTAGTTTAAGCATACTTCTGACGATGGCGTAAGCCGAAATAGCTATCAAATATATTTAAAAAAATAATTTTGTAGAACTAAAATACATTGCTATTTTTTTCACCGTGTTGAAATTTACAGTGCTTCTTCATGATAATTCTGATTTTCATGAAAAAAATATTATGAAAAATGAGGTCCTTTTTTATTTAAATATATACGTTAATAAACAAAATAGTCTGTTATAGGCAATAGACAATATTCAAATTTCTCCTGTTACCAAAGTGAAATTATGTAGCGCTAAAAAAATTGAATTGAATGGTACCATCAAAACGGTAGAACTTCTCACACAAATAATGTTACAATCACATTATTATAAGTTGTGAACTTTCCCGGCTAACACCCTGAACATATAAATACAAACTTTCAATCGTATATTCAATATATATAAACAGATAAATATTTTATGGAATTTATCGGACTGACCAAGACTTGTTTGTTGTCCTATAATTATATCGCTTGAATTCATATCGCAGAATCGATTGATTGTGACACCTCGAGTAAAACACCTACAAATATATATTTTTGTTGTATCGATTTATTGCTGTCGTATAAGCAGACATTGATAAAATTATCCACCTGATGCAGGGAGAAATTATCCCTCGTTTTATGATAGGCATTAGTTTTCCGATAATGAACAGTTTTCATACGAATCATTAGTAAAATATAACAGATACATCGATCAGTAGTATCACTTATTCAGTATATTATTTAAGAAATTTGTTTTAAAAGACATTTAAAAAGTGTTTTGTAAATGTATTAAGCTCTATACAAATTAAGAGATGTTTTTGTTATTATACAAAGAAAAGTTTATCTTTTTATCAAACTGGAAAAATTATTTGATTAAACGTAGCGGATAATTAATAATATATTTAGATTATATATATATATATTAATCGATACTGCAGTAACTATGTTATCGTTACCAGCAGATTATCTGTCGAAGAAGTAATATATTTTCGAAATATGAACTTTTTATTGAGAGCATATTATTTAAAACAGATCGTAAAGTAATCACGATAAAATACACTTTATTCAAATTGTTTAACATCGTTCATTTATATGTAAGATATTGTTGAACAGTTAATTTATTTATCTCATCTTCAACGGCCGACCATAATAAATATACAAGATAAAATTATTCGATTGTGATAACTTTGTGATTGATACGTGGGTGGATATTAGCATAAAGTCTTTCACAGTGTTTTAACTAAGGTAGATTTATAAACACGTTGAAAATAGCAATATATTTGAGTTCTACAAAATTTATAAGGTATATAGTTGAAAGCTGCTTGGTGTCTTTTTGATCAGAAATAGCTAAATACCATAAATAAGAAATAGCTATCAACTATATATCTTATGAATTTTCACTTTTAATGGTTTAACTGTCACGTCTTGATGGAGAGGAATGATATTTTAAATAATAAAAACACATTTTTGAAATTTAAAATCACTTGAGAACGCTCATTATGACGGAAACCGGTTTTAATCATAAAATATATTCTAGAAGTATGTACTCAAAAATAAGTTTTTATTATTAAAAAAAAAAAAAAAAGCATTTAAATACCAGATGAACTAGCATGTCGATAAATGTATAAAATCAAAGTGCCGCATATTGGAATTTATTAGCACAATATGAAGCTATGATGTTAAAAACTTAAGAGAAGATAGCTATATATAGATTAATTAATACGTACGCTTAAACATAATTCTGATGGAGGCGTAAGCCGAAATAGCTATCAACTAAATATCTTATAAATTTTGTAGAATTCAAATACGTTGCTATTTTTTCACCGTTTTATAATAGAGTTCTACCAATCAAATGCCATTTAAATCAGTAAATTAAATTTTAACTTCACAATTCATAATGGAAGATAATATTGGTAAAATAACCATGGGATCTAATAGATAGCTAACCACCGTTTATATTGAATGTTTAAAGTGTGAATGTAAATGCAATACTGAAATCATTGTGCAAGTGTGTGCGTTTTTAAAACAATAAACATGATTTTCTTATACTGTATATGTTTCAAATATGTGCTTGATGGAATTTCAATATCAAATTTGTAAGATTCCATATGTTTTGTTACTAACGACCAAGACGCCGAAAGGCGAACCCCGGGTCGTAAGTGACAAAACATGTGGAATCGTACAAAGTTATAACTATTCAAATTTAAATATGGAATAAATGTGACATTTTCAAGCACTTATCCATTATCGTTACTGTGACTAATTTAACTGGAGCGTATGCGAAAAAAATGTAATGAAATCACGTCTTTATGTGTAATTAATTACTTTACCGTTTAAATGCTGATGTGTGACGTAATAATAATTAATGTTAACGCACCTCTCAGCCTATTGTATAAACAGAGATTTGATAGATCTGAAAGCCTCTTAGCTCCCATAATGTAGTACGTACGTTCTGCTTGAGCGCTCATTTTATAACCTTCATAAATATTTTGTAGCTGCGAGTACAAAGGTGAAGGAGGGCAGAAAATATGTCATATTAAACCTGCTCAGTTCAGCTTTGATTCATTTGAAAATGTCACTTATTTTAGGTCGCAATGGAAAGTCAGAAGAAGAAAAATGCTATTATTTTTACTTTGCTTTCGTTACCCATTCTTCACAGAGAGCTGAAAATTGGAGATAATACTGCTGAAGGGAATTATTTTGATTTTCGTATGTATATTTCTCATATAATGTAATGACTTCACGCCCCCGTGACAGACGTCATAAGTTCAAATCTCTACCAGTTACAATCACCGTTTTTATTTGTTTTTGAGATCAATTATGTGAACATGTACATTGTAGTTGATCGATATTGAAAAAAAACCGTATTCATTAATATTGAGTTGTTATAAAAGAAAAAGGCTGTCAACGTATTAATAAAAATAATATTGAAAAAAAGCACTTATAAATAATTTTACAATTTTTTTGATATGTTTCATGATCCAATTAACTATGAAAAGTAAAATGCTTAGATGAGAATTGTTACAACTTTGCACAATTCCACACGTTTTATCACTAACGGCCCGGGTTTCGCCTTTCGTCATTTTCAGGCATTCTATCATACGGATGCAACAGAACTGACGTAAAATAAACAGTTAGCATCGTCTATATACCAAAGTTCGTCGTGGAAATTCCATCAAGCGCCTACTATTACAGTCTGCTACACGCCTTTGTCACAAAATTAAATGGAAATACCAATTGACACATTCATATGATTTTGGTATTAATATTTTTATCCTAAAAATAATAGAGCTTCGCTTAACAAATATCACATGAAACTATATTTAAATTATCGTAAGAAATTGTAAAATTCAGCGGTTAATTAGTTAAAATAATTTTTAATATAAAATATAAATTGAATAAAATGTATGCGTAACTCTAGTACTATACACATATGTATGTATATTGTAGATTAGAAAATACGAAGTATGTTTTAAACCAACAAAAATTTAATTTTTATTAAGATGGATGGAATTAATTTGATCCAAGTTAGTAAATATATGTTTGAGAAGCGATAGTCTTTATGAAATTTTCAAAAGAAGACATATTTATTTTTGGAATTGATCGCTCTTTAGAAGAACTTTGATTATGTAAAAAAAAAAAAATTATATTAATATGACGATTTCTGCATATATTGTTAAGTACAAAATAATGCCATGTTAAGAATTTGTTACAGAGAAAGAGACGATTTAAAAAAGAATAAGTCCTTGCAGAAATATATCACGGAATTGACACTATGATCATCCCTTCTAAAGGTAAATCTGTAATAAAACAGTTCATAAAATAAATACCCAATCCTCGAGTCATAAAATTTTGAGATAGGCCTGGGGCTTCTCAATAAAGGAATCGTCGGCTCGAAGTCTCTTCCTAAATAGCTTCTCTATTTATCCGTACCTTTAGACTCTTAAGAGCCGACAATAGAAAGAATAAAATGACATGATGTAATAGTGAGAACTTCTGTAAGAAACCATGACATGCGGAATGATTTATTGAAACATGACGTCAAAGAGTGTAGGCATATCATATCGCTTAACGTGTTATATATTTTTAAATAATATCCACTTTAAATGTGGAAAGCTTGTATTCTGTAGAAGCATTTAAATATTTATTTTAATTATTTTTAACGATAGCTGATTGTAGTACTGTCATCTAAAATATTTAACTAGAAAGAAGTTTTCATCACGTCTCCGTATTTTAGAAATGAATGAGTTTTGGATGGGTTGTGAAAGCACTTCATAGACTTTTGTATAATTTTTATAAATCCTTGAAAAGAATGAAAGTTAATTGTTTATTACAGGATTTGAGAACTTTATAGTGCAACAAAATACGAAAAAAGTCATATAGTTTAACATTCGTTTACGGCACTTCTTAACGCTGTAAAAATGTGTTTTTACTGAAAAGTCATCATTTGCTAATGCATTCTTAAAATAATAACTCTGAAAGGATCTTTTTTTTAATCAATTCTCGTTAAATCTGATTCTGATTCATAGTTGACCATGTACTCCACAATGAAAGGGTTTTGCCTGGAAAAAATGTCAGAGAAAAATAGCTTGTAAATAAAAGTGTAACACAAGCAAATTATCGATATTGTTAAGGGATATATAATAGTGAAGTTTTTTAAATCTCTTTTAAGTTGTTGACTGTCGCTTCTTGACGGAAACGCATGATATTTAAAATAATAAAAAGGCATTTTTAACACTATTTCTACAACATATTTTATGGTTTAGATCGGTTTCGCTCATCGCGAGAATTGTGAATTGATGCAACTGGTTGCGATTGCAAAAATTGGACTATATCTTGAAATATATTGTAAATATACTAAAACTTATGTTTTTATTCTTAATTAAGTGAGCACCTGACAAGCGTTGTAATGTCATTTAAAGAAAGAAGTGTTTGTGTTTCAATTCTGTTCCCTGAAATACTTTTCGAGACACAATATATTTGTTTGTTTTCCGTCTGTTGTGTACACAAATAAATCAGACGTTTTTACGACGGGTGAGCAGGTCACATAAAGCTGTTCATGAGAAAAACATATTACCATAATCCAGTGTATCAGTTGATACTGTTCCTGATATGCAAAACCGGTTCTGATATAATGGTTTTACTAATCCTATTCAAATGAAAAAGCAAATGCTCGCGATGAGTGAAACCGGTCACGATGTAATAATTATTCTTACTTAAAAACTTCTGCTGGGGTGTTCGTAACGATCCATTAAAGTTTCATATCAATCGAATGAATGGTATTGAAACGCATATAAGACATACACACAAATAAACATTCATTTATAGTCTCAAATATCACAAAAAAAAATATTCCGCATTTCTTTGTGATTGATAATTTTTATACATAGTGGCAGCTGTTAAATGATTTATTAAAGTTTAAAATTTATGTCAAGTAAATAGTATAAAATATTAATGGCTTTTCACATAAGTTTATAGAATAAAAATTACGACAGGTTTTGCTCTTTTAAATACCTTTCCATCAATAAGCGACAATTATCATTTCAAAAGTGATTCATACCAATATTAATATTTTGAGCGATACGGATGATATAAATTTCAACAATAAATAAAGTATTGTTATTGAAAACAAACTATATGGACGCAGATCCACATCAAATTGATTAATGGTTTTTGGTTTGAAGTTTGAGGATTACCTCAAATTGAAAATAAATCAGCGTTAAGTCTAACCATATATTGTAAAACGGCGAAAACCATTATGAAACCAATTTATATTCTGTCACCGAATTAGATAATTCAAGCGATTAAAAACCACCACTAAAACATCTGTACACGTTACGCTACAAGAGCATCAATTTGGAATTGAATCGAAAGGCATTCCGAGCTTTGTTTTTCACAAAGGACATTGCTACCGGTTGAAGCTTAAAGCTATATAATAGGTTTTTTTGTCTACGTTTATCCACCTGCTTCTGTCAGCAAAAGTTTTCGCACTCGCTGGCAAATAGTTTTGAATAAAAATACTACTCTTAAATAAATAAGTTTTATCCATACATTATTTGGTATACTTTTAAATATGTAAGAATGATAATGCGATCTTTCAATTGGGGTGTTTGAAATTTTTTGAAACGTAAATATAAAAAGATATGTCTAAGGTATACACTCATATTTTTTTTTCAACTGCAAGTATATTTAATGATGTCAAATGTGGAATACGATGCCATGCAAAGTCCTCCCGCGGCTTTTGCTTAGTAGCACTTATTTGGAAGGTCAAATTTTCAATGACTTTGTCCAATGAATCTGGCTGAATCTGTTGGATAGCGTTTGTTATGATGACTTTGAGGGTGTCAAGCGTTAGTGGTTTATTCCAAAAGACTTGCGATATAAAATGGCCACAAAGAAAGAAGTCTCAAGGAGTTAAATCTCACGATCTTAATGGCTAGTTTTATGTCCTCAAATCTCTCGTGCAGAATGTTCATCCAAAATTGATGATTTGCGTTGTATGTTGTTTAACATTTTAACTTTCCACAGTGCTTTGCCGTAGTCTATCAAGTAATTGACGAAACATTTGACAGATGTCACTTTAACAATATGACTATTATAAATTAACAAATTTCAAGCGTCCCTATTGAAAGACGCTATAGTCAGCTTGTTATCATCATTACATGAAATCTTTAAATGGTTAGACATAAAATGAATTGTATTTTTGAAAATAAGAGAGTAATTAAATAGTTAAAAATATCACAAACTAGAAATAGATATGTATCGTTGAGTGCTTTAATAAAGTTTTGTTCGTAAAGCTTATATTCATCAATATTATACATTATTATATCTTTTGTCTTATTCATTCTTGAGTTATATTATGCATTTGACTAAATAAAATTTACTCGGTTGTGTATAGAACTATAATCGATTGATTAAACGTTTTTTTTATAGTATTGTATGAATATTCGACGAAGACTAAAGTGAACAAATAATAAAATAAGCTTCGTATATTTTATTGCTTTGTCTTTGGTTTGTGTTTCGATTTCTCCATTTGACCCAAAACCTTCTCTTTGTTTCACTAATCATTGGTTTCTAGAAAAATTTAAAAATTTTATGGTAATCCAAATCGTTTGCAGAATTATAATATATATATATAATTATTATCGTCTTATGTCGATATATATATGAAAGTTGTCATTTTTCCAAAATATATATGAAATACAATTTAACAATATAAATAATAATTTATTTTTTACACGATAAAAAAATAGCAATGTATAAAATTTACAGTCGATAGCTATTTCGGATTACGCACTCATCTTATAGTTTTGATGAGGGAGAAATTGTTGTCGATTTTATGCCTTATAAATTTTGAATAATAATGGCAAATCAATCAATAAGATATTTTTGAATAAATGTTTTTCTATAAAAAATTTTTTCCGGTGAGCCTGTAATATTTTTTCATAAACTTACCATGATTATTGAAAATAAATGCAATTTCGCCGACAGGAAGTACTTTTTTCTTTTATTAAAACGTCTAGCCAACGCTAAGATGTTCGAAGATGTTTGCAAGGTGAGGTAATTAAACCCTCAAGCTATATTTATTGTTGCAAAACCTCTGTGAAAAAGTATCATAACATATTTTTCATAAGATATTAACAACTTTTTTTGTCTGTCTTGTCTGTTTCGTCTCCATTTTCATATAAATTTTTAGTGAGATCAATAATACGGAAGAAGATAAGTTCTTTTATATTTTTTTGAAGAATAAAATCTTATTTATGTTATTGTATGACTAATATCAAATTCAGAAAAATCAAAATGGAGAAATCGAAACACAAACCAAAGACAAAGCAATAAAATATACGAAGCTTATTTTATTATTTGTTCACTTTAGTCTTCGTCGAATATTCATACAATACTATAAAAAAAACGTTTAATCAATCGATTATAGTTCTATACACAACCGAGTAAATTTTATTTAGTCAAATGCATAATATAACTCAAGAATGAATAAGACAAAAGATATAATAATGTATAATATTGATGAATATAAGCTTTACGAACAAAACTTTATTAAAGCACTCAACGATACATATCTATTTCTAGTTTGTGATATTTTTAACTATTTAATTACTCTCTTATTTTCAAAAATACAATTCATTTTATGTCTAACCATTTAAAGATTTCATGTAATGATGATAACAAGCTGACTATAGCGTCTTTCAATAGGGACGCTTGAAATTTGTTAATTTATAATAGTCATATTGTTAAAGTGACATCTGTCAAATGTTTCGTCAATTACTTGATAGACTACGGCAAAGCACTGTGGAAAGTTAAAATGTTAAACAACATACAACGCAAATCATCAATTTTGGATGAACATTCTGCACGAGAGATTTGAGGACATAAAACTAGCCATTAAGATCGTGAGATTTAACTCCTTGAGACTTCTTTCTTTGTGGCCATTTTATATCGCAAGTCTTTTGGAATAAACCACTAACGCTTGACACCCTCAAAGTCATCATAACAAACGCTATCCAACAGATTCAGCCAGATTCATTGGACAAAGTCATTGAAAATTTGACCTTCCAAATAAGTGCTACTAAGCAAAAGCCGCGGGAGGACTTTGCATGACATTTTATTCCACATTTGACATCATTAAATATACTTGCAGTTGAAAAAAAATATGAGTATATACCTTAGACATATCTTTGCCATCTTATTAAAACTTACCGTACAAGTATAAGATTGTGAATGCAGCACGTTTTAAACCCTGTCGTCTGCCTCATAGCTTAACGTTTAACTTTAAAAATAAAATATGAAAGACTTGAAATGTTTGCCGTTTGAATAAAATTAGAAAAGCAAAGTTGTCGGTGCCCACCAACCAGAGCGATGCCAGTGAGCAGTTTACCGATCGAGGGGAATTCCATTCCAAGTGTGACAGCATTTTTCGCGCGAACGTCAACTGATTTCCCGCCAAAAAGAATTTGGCATTTAGTGGAGCGCGCGATCGTCATTCGCATACGACGGGAAACTGTGCATTTAAAACTTAGCTAACATTTGGCACGCGACATGACGTTGGTCGAGCGGCGCAGAAACTTTATAGTATAAGATTGCCTATAGGCGAAGTAAATTGTGTGGGTATACGTAATTTTCTAATGAAACTTTGAAACGTGAGGTTTTGCGTGCGCGTTAGTTGGGATCGATAAACTGATTTTATTAAACGTGTTAAGGTGGAATTAATATATGCTATTATTTAAATACCGCGAAAACATAGATACGTATATCCTTGAATAATAGTTTTTTTGGATTTTAGCTGACATATAATGTTCTCATAATAAAAAAAACTTTGTCTTTTTATTAATATAAATATGAAAAACTATCAATTAAGAAAAAGAAATATCTGTCACGCTAAGGTTAATCTTTTTATATGATTATGTATTAACAGAAAGTTACATACTTTTTTGATTTTTTACTTAAATAAAAAATATCATATTTAACATTCACTCATCACTTTTAATGTTTTAACTGTCACTTCTTGATGGAAAGGCATGAAAATTAAATAAGCATTATCAACTGACAAAAATGTATTTTTACTTTTTTAAGCATCGTGCTTTTCTATCAAGAAATGACAGTTATTTAGAAACACATTAAAAATGATTGTGTCGTATTAACACAATACACCGACTTCCACAAAGCTACCGCCGAATCCATTTAAAGTATTAAATTAAAATCTTGTTCCTTTTAAGTAAATTATTAGTGTGTATTAGTTTCCAATACTAACAAAATACATGCTGATTTATAGTTTTCCGGTATATTCATAGCGTCGTTGATAAAATTTTACCAATTAATCGGGTCTTTTAAATAAATAAGCACAGTGCAGTGTCCGATTGAAACATTCAAATGGAGCTCTTAAGCTATAAATCCATTCGATTGCACTAAGTATATTGTTGGCTATCAATGCTTCAGCGATCTCCCTTCTATGAAGTGAAATGTGTAATATATATGTTGTATTCTAATTGTTGATATTTTTGTATACAATAATGACTAAGATATCATATGGTCATAGGATGGTATTAACTGGCTACAATAAACATAGTACAATAAACATAATATGTCGCATGTGATAAATGTTTATGTATTTTAAGCCGAATCAATAAAAAAAATGTGAAAGACCAAACAATTTTTTATAACAAAAAAATATATTAAGCTTCGTCTTCGGAAGGTAAAACAATTGATATACGATACATCAATTATTATATTTATAAAATTTCAAAATTCTTATGAAATAATAAATTTTGTTTAAAAAACTTAATAATATAATTAATTACGCCTTAGCAATATATTCTTGAAAGAAAGGCATTATACTTAAAAAAGAATGAAACGTATTTTTTGTCGAGCTTTATTTAAAAAGAGCTACTAATTTTATTATATTCAATGCGGCTCATATGAATCAGAAAAAAGAGTTAAGAGGTTAATGCTTAAATATTATATTATGTTCATACTCCTACGCCACTGCACCATTTAAATGCATAAGGATGTAAAAAAGCACTAATTATTGCCAGATTTGTTATACGGAGTTCAAAATATTTTTCTTATTCCTTGACGAAAGTGAGTATAAGATACAAAACAAACAATCAGATAAATTGTGTTTTGTGTAAACAATATTCTTGGCTCTGTAGCGTCGTGGTTAAAAGATTAATCATATTTGGAAACGATGCCCAAATGTTCAATTTCCCGTACGAATACGTCAATCAAGTAACAAAATGAAAATTTCATGTTACGATTTCTCTTAATTTGATTTCAAAAAACAAAACAAAAATTTTTCGAAAGGAGTTTGAAATTACTCATACTAATGTGTTTTTAGAATAAGACAGGCATTTATATAATAAAATAATTAAAATTGATAAATTTATTTAGTCTGAAATATTTAAACTTTTAGAATATTAAATAATTTACTCATTTTGTAATACCTTTAATGGATGATTTGTGAATATTTCAATTGATTTAGCTAAAATAAATGTCTATATTTTAAATGCGGTTTGTGGTGCTAAATTTTCGTGTTAAGTTTTTGGAATAATATGTTTACAATAGACTGTTTAAATATGCCCCAAAAAAAATAAATTGAATTATTTAAATGGTCAATTGTTTATAAGCGTTTATTTCCTAATAAATTGGCGATATAACTTGCCCGTGTTTTACACAATATACGAATAAAGTAAATATTCATACTGTACAAAAACCCGGTGTTCGTGGATTATAATTTCGCTGCCATAGTATGCCACACCGCGCGGATAATAAAAGTGTTTTTCAGTGTCATATTGAATTGGCTTACTCTAAAATTTCCTTTAATTATGTCACAAAGGTTAAACAGTGGTAAAGTTTATAAGTCGTTTTTATTTGAATATGTTACTCGCAGCAAAAAGCCAGGGACGATTAGAAGCAAGAAGTGCCACATTCTAATTGCGCATTCACTAAGCCAAAATGAAAATTTCGAAATGAGCTTTTTTCATTACATGCACTTGTGTAATTACAGCAAACTGCGTTCAGTATCCACTTTGAACTTCTAGCTAGTTACCGAATGTGTTGGTGGCCCAATTTTTTGTACCTCTCGAAATAGTGTTTGTATGTATTCGCGATGGCACTAATTAGGCTTCGAATTGCAGATTTGTAAAAAAGTGATTTCATCGTTACTTAACAGTCGCAAAGTATGCTACACATTAAATAAAAATAAGCTAAGGCCTGACAAAAATCCAAATGAATTCAAAAAGAGCCCCATGTTTGTTTGCAATTATTTATAAGAAATTACAAATATTTCTGTGTAATATATGAACAACTATACAAAAGAATGAGGTCCGATATAATATAATGTTGATCAAAATCATGTAAATTTCAATTTAATATGACGCATAATTTTTAGTATAGGGAAAGTGATTGTTATAGAAGAAATATAATTATTTTATTATAGTCACACGCCATTACTGTTTTTTTTAAATTTATAAAATTTGATATTTAATCAAATATTAAAAAAATAAGTCAAACCTTTTGTACGTTACAAAGGGTAAAAAAGGATGAATGTGATATTGTATGATTTCCTTTTGCGTTTCGACAAATTAAATTATTGGATTATTTGTTAAATCATAAAAATAAAATGATTTGCCATACATGTACTTATTAGATCGAAATTGGATGTACTTGCTGGCTTAAGTTATTAAAAAAAAGACATTATTTGTAACCTTGTAAACAATAAAATTACTAATTTGGATTGTTAAAGCTTTGTACGATTCCACATGTTTTGTGACTACGGATGCAACAGAACTGACATTCAGTTCTATTGCATCCGTGTGATAGAACGCCCGAAGATGTCGAAAGGCGAAACTCGGATGGGTAGTGACAAAGCATGTGGAATCGTACAAAGTTTTAACTTTTCAAATTTGATACTGAAATTCTAGCAAGCACCGTCAGTCGATATCATAAAGTATAAATAAAATTACGACTATACAAACATGTTTATGTTACTAATTAACTTTAACCCTCTGACCGCCAACGTCTCAACTGTTGAGACGGCTGATTTTTCTGTGTTGTTAGTTAATATAAATAATATATGAATTAACAGTGGTTAAAACCTTCTTGTACTCGCTAAATTTTGAGTTAATGCATTGCTTGATTTGTCCTGACAAACTCAATAAGACTGTTAAGACCAATATTACTCAATAAATTTTTCTAGACTCTCTTTTAAAATTTTCTATTTTTCTTTAAAAAGTCTAGGTGTTGGAATATCATCAAAACAGCTTAGCAAAGAATGATTTAAAAGATATTTTACAAATTTGTTTTTGTATGTTTAATACAATATAAATTATATTCAATTATATTGAAATGAATTTGAGTTACTTTAGCTTTAATTATAAAAATGTTTTTTTTTACAAAATATACGAAATAACAATCAATTAAGCTCGTCTCAACAAATACTATGCAGTCTGTATAAATTGGGGCATGTTTTGATTGTATTTTAAAATATAAAATGAAAACAACAAACAACAAAGCGCACAGTTTATTTTTTAGTGCGGCTATATCAGAGAGGCGTTAGTCCAATCTCTCCACATCACATTAGACTGCTAGATAGAAGCATGTACTAAAAATGCATGGGGATGATATGTGAAAAGTTTCAGGCCGCTAGTTAAATGGTTACCAGCTAGAACTAAAAGTGTCCATTTTCATACTGGTCCTACTTGGTTAGAGCTAGCCCATCGGTTTGTGGTTAAGTGGACAGGAACAAGACTTGCAAAAGAGAAAACATTGCGCTGTATTATTTTATAGATTCATTAGCATATGCTTAAAACGGGCTTTTCTATGTTGTATTTTTATCCGCAAAACATATACACTCAGCTTATAACTAAATATAATATCAATTTATAATACTTAATCAACTTTTTATGATAAACGATTTTCCATCAAATCATGAAACATTCAGAAAAACGATATATTTATTACAAAAGATATTCATAAACAATCTGCGTCAATAACACTGAAAATTTTTTAACAAATATTTACTTGGTGTAGGTATTACTGTTAGTTATTTTAAATGTCGTATTCAGACATACGATATGGCAAGGTTATTCATTACCAAGGTAAAAAATAAATCTAATTCTAAATTGAAAAAACTAGTGTGGTGAGATTATTAACTTTAAACTGGATGTGAAGAGAGAAACATACGTCAAAAAATAATAATAGTGCGAATAGTTTTTAATAAAAATGTTTATAAAGAATGATTTACTAGGGCCTGGAAGCGAAAATAACAAAGAAAATAAATGTTACACTTCGTCTTACTCTCACAGAAATCAAAGTATTGAACGAGCCATAATTGAAGATCACAATTTAATAAATTGAATATGCGATGGTAAATTACTTGCTTAGTGTAAATGATCTTGTTCGCTTATATACGAAACACCAGTAATAAAAATGCACACGAAATTTTAATGTTTTATTTACGAGAATGTATTGAGCCAAAAACACGATAATGTGGTTGTGAAATACACACAGGCGTGTGTAGGGAGTGCAATGAAATGAAATATCGGATTTGGAAATATGAAAACTTGTGTTAAAACGAATCAAATAATGGAAAATTTGCTGCCAGTTGAATGGCAATACCTGACAAATAAAATAATTTGTAATTTCTTGAAATTTTATGCGATGCATCAGTATTCAAAAAAAAAAATATTTAATACTTCAGTAAGTTTTCATTTAAATATGAAACATATTATTATTTAAAAAGATTTTTAAGCAAATACGATCTAATACTGAAAAAATCATGTTAAAGAGTATTTGCATAATAAGAGTATCAACTAATTGGACTTTTTTTATTTTCTAGACAGGTTTTTCAGTTACCGTAATACCGATATTGCAATCTTTAGCCATGTGTGGAATGCATAGTGGGCACTTAAGCAGCGATCCCAGCCACCGGAGGATTTCATTTTGTCGTTTCACTGGTGTATTGTTTTGCAATGCTGGATTCAGGAATTGGAAGAAAAATAACATGTTTCAAATGCATGAACTATTTTCATATGCAACGATTGAGAGCCTGAGTATTACACTATGAGGTGACACGGCCCTCAAATTCAATGGATGCCGTTTGTAGAATGCAAATAATACTGAAATGCATTTTTCAAGATGCACGCGGATGGTTTTCGAAATGAAAGTATGAATTTATTCAACAGCACAATTTTATTATAGTTCAAATAGAATTATGTTACGCAGCATATCACATAGAAGATTTGGTATTCATACAAAACATACCTGTCCAATCGACCAATTTTAAGGGTCTCATCCCTTCTCATACACCTGATTCTAGACATTAAATAGATTATGGTTTATATTTGTCTATTAGCCCACGTTTAATGTGTTACCTACGACGTCTTGGTGAAAAGACATTTTATTCCAATAAATTAAACACAACGCTTGGGACTTAACAATTTACATTTTTAATAACATTTTTAATAACATTTTTAATATAAAGATCAAGGTCGATGAGGATTATAAACCTTGTGTTAAATTTACTTTAATAATAATTAACTTACAAACATATTTAGAGCATTATTTAATAATATCTGTAATGAAATAATCCAAGCAATTGATTTAGAATATAATATACCTGAGCCTCGTATAACACGGTTATATGGTTCCACAAAAACCTCGTGTAATACAAATCAATGTTATACAAGTTTGAATTTTATACAAAATTAATGTTAGCGTTTCAAAAAAAAAAATCGAAAATAGTTGATATAGATATGTTATTTGTTTTTTTTTTAAATAAACACATATACATTAAAAAAAAAAATTGATAGAAACTTTATAACATAATATACGATTCACTTATAATTCTATATTTTTTACTTTTTTTCGAGATCGTTTGCGAGTTTTCATCATTCTCCGAAATTAACTCCGAAAATATAACACGGTAAAAAAGTAGCAATGTATTTTAGTTCTACAAATTTTTTTATAGTTGATAGTTATTTCGGCTCACCATCGTCAGAACTATTCAGAAAAAAATTGTAGAGCTAAAATACATTGCTATTTTTTCACTGAGTTATGAAGTTCTACCAATTAAATGACAATTCAATCAATAAATCCGAAAATGTAAAAAATGAATCGAGCTAAATTTCAACGAAATGCCTGAAAGGTTGCTGTTCAAATTGTATTATTTTGGCACAACAATTTGCGCTAAGCTAACAACTTGCGTAAGTAGCTTACATATTTATCATGTTTGGATATCACTGGGTTAAAATACACAATAATTGAATAGTTATTAATTAAATAAAAAAATATATTGGTAAGATAAAAAATATTTAAATTATACTTGTAATCCATTATAAATTATATTATAAAGGATAAATCGATTGAGAAAGCAAGCCATCGGTCTTTGCAGTGAAGTATGATATTTACGGTAGTGAAAGTTTTGCTGAAAATTGATAACACTTCGGGCTATGAAGCTCGGGTGTAAATAACATTCTGTTAAACTTATATTGAACTTGCGTCGTGCCAATGTTTGAAAACACTTTTGAGACGCTTTTCTCCTCTTCGATAAACCAAACATGGCCTCTGATTGTTTGCGAAAAACACAGAACTTCTCCTTACTACTCGGCAAAAGGATGGGATGAGAAACTCAAAATTACCATTGAAATTTTTTAAATATAAATATCGCTAAACTATAGAACTGTTAGTATAATATAATTCAACAATATATCCAAAATAAAACTCTTAGCCCGTTCCCTTCTGAGGCGTTTAAAGGATATTCCAACACCTAGACTTCAAAAATTGAATAAATAATATTGGTTTGAAACCATCTTACTGAGTTTGCCAGAACAAAACAGGCAATAAATTAACTCAAAAATTAGAGACTACAAGAAGGTTTTTACCACTGTCATATATTTTCGGGTATCAACTATCAATACAGTTAAAGCAGCCATCTCAACGGTTGAGACGTTAGCAGTAAGATAATTAAATTAAAGCGGTTTTTTGGGATACTGCACATAACAGTCAGGAAAATTGTGAGGCGTAGTAAAGTGTCTTTCAATGAGAGCGCTCAAAGTTTGTTGTTGAAACGTAAATGAAACAGATTTTGGGTGAGATATTTATTGTACTCGTTTTTTTTTTAATTCAAAAATATTTTTACGGCATTGAGTGTGAAATATAAAATTGTTCAAATCTCAGCCGCGGTTTTGCTTAGTGGCACGTATCCGTGGAGTCCAATTTTTAATGACATTGTTGGTTGGCGTTTGTTGGTTGGCGTTTGTTTAATTAACATTGAGGGCGTCAACTGTTTGCGGTTTATTTGCAAAATCTTTCAATTTAAGATAGTGCCAAAGAAAGAAATCTAAAATTGCACATTGTGTTCATTTCCAGGCTTTCAAATCCACTAAAAGTAAGTTTTCATAAGTAATACTATTATGTCAACTTAAAATAAACAATTCAAGCTTTATATCACACAAAGATCAATTTCAGATAGAAATCGAGAACTTACAATCAATATAATAAATAAATGGATTTATAATAACACAGAATAAAAAATGTTTTAACAGTAATCCATAAATGAATCTTAAAAAAGGTTTTCGTGATGCCGTAGACTTTAGAAACGCACGCAATTTAAAAAAAGCTAGACTGCATGTGAGAAATGAATGCGAAGAAAATCTGCATCAAACTCATATAGAAAATTAGAAGGAAACTGAGAGCCCGCTTTGTATAGTTTTTTAGGAAAAAAAAAGTTCAAAATTAGTGTCTTAGTTTTTATTTTAGAAATGATTTACTTATATTTGATTGTAACATAAATTCTGTTCTAATTAATTTAATAAAAATGAGAGACAAAAAATATTTCAAAAACAATTTGTTGTAAAACAAGAAACATTTAGATTTGAATCCATTTCATATACATTTAAAGTTACATTTAGATATACGCAAATTTATATATGAAATGATTCAGATGTGCAAGGCTCCGAGTTGTTGCTTAAAATTATGACCACAGCATCATTGCAATGCAAAGATAACGGAAATTAATGTGAAAACTAGAGATATTAATTGCCAAATATGAAAAGGTACCGCCGCTTGGAAAACATGGAAGGTTAGATCATATTATTCTATCTTAATTATTATTGCAGCAAACACATATATAATTTTTATTATAGCGTTCTTTTGGCCAACAAGAAAACTATCATCCGTTAGCTCTAATTACAATTAAATACGATTGCAAGTTTCCGCAAAATTACCTCCGTTAATGCTACGTTATTAATTTTACTTATCACATACCGTTGCTTGCACGTTTGAATCCATTCTATACATCTCCTTTTTTTATTAATAATTAATAATAAAAAAGAATATTAAATAGAAATAGTAATTTGAAAATATACCAGTCGACTCTTATTGTATTATAACCACCTTTTTTTTTTTGCAAATGTTACCGAACGAAGATTTTACGACTGTATTTGTCACAATACAGTCTGAAAGATAAAGAAAATAAATATCAGTCGTGGTATTTAATACAATAATTGCCAGTGTGAATCTAGAAATAAAAACAAATAGATTCCAATCTAAATGATATGGAGAATTCCAATTCTTTTAATTATAGCCGTCATTGATGTCATAAATTTGAAAAAAAACTATATGTGAGAAAAGTACTAAATGAATCGAAGTGTGTACAGATTTTATGTGACACTTTCACACCGCATCAAATTGCTGTCACTTTTTTCATTTTTTGTCTTTTTGAATCAAAATATTTGAGTGTATTCACAAATAGGATTTCACTAAAAACGGGTGTGTAGCCGTTGGAAAAAAAATCTGAACGGACATCTTATGTCACCACGTGTAGGTGAATCAATCTAGAAATATATTTTTGAAAATTGGGATTGTGGTTCGTAGTGAGCGGATTGAGAACTCTTATTTTTAATGTGCGGGAAAGTTTTCGATTTTGGAAGTGAAGCTGTCATCGTACGGCGTTGCTCGTTTCGTCTTCCGGGAAAAGCGATATCAAGTAAGGTTGATTAATTATTTGTCAGTGCCCAGATAGGGTATGTTTTTTTAGAAAAAATGCCAAGACTTGAATTGCTATAAAAAATAAGGTTGTGTAAAAATTAACGGAACAGGAAATTGCTTAAATTATCGGATCATTAGATGCACCGTTGAGTATTAAACGAATTTTAAAAGACTTAGTATGTATTAAATTTGAATTGAAGATCTGTTGCATCCGTGTGACAGAATGTCTGAAGATGCCGAAAGGCGATTCCCGGATCGTTATCGACAAAGCATATGGAATCGTACAAAGTTGTAACAATTCAATTTTAATGTTGAAGTTCCAACAAGCACCTTCCGTCGATATCATAAATTAATATGTATTGATTGAATTGGCATTTACTCGGTAGAGCTCCATTATAACACGGTGACAAATTAGCTATGTATTTAATTTCTACAAAATTTCTAAAATATATAATTCGAACTAGTTCTTGTGAAGGTGTGAGCCTTAATAGTTATCAACTATATATCTTATAAGTTTTGTAGAACTAAAAGACTAATTATTTCTTAAAAAAGAAGTTTTAACTGATATAGAATAAGAAGTGAATTTAATAAATATTCCTTAAATTAGCTTGTATATATTCAATAGCTTATTACAGTCTTAGCACATTGTAAAAATAGCAATGTATAATATTTTAGTTACAAAAATCGGCTTACGCCCTTGTCGGGAACGCCGAAATAGCTATCAACTAAACACTTTATATTTTTTTTAGATCTAAAATACTTCGTATTTTTTTTCAATGTGTTATAATAGTCTGCCAAGTAAATTTCAATTTGATTAATAAATTACAGTCATACTTGGAACTGAAATTCTAAGCCCCTGTTAAATATTATACAATGGATACTGTTTTTCTTACAAGAAAAAATATTAAAACAGGCGTCATTTACATTATCACTAAAGTTTTTCAGTGTACTTCTATGAAGTCATTTGAAACTTCATTTTTAATGCTTTCGTAGCAGAACAAACTTTATTAAAGTGGCATACTCGGTGGTCGTTGAAAAGATTACACAAATATTATATTATGTTGTTTTGAATATCAAAATCGAAAAAAATCTATCAAAAAAATTAGGTGTTAAAATATTTAGAAATAGTCGAACCTCAAAGTGATGTATTTTATAAATAATCAACAGATATCAATTGTCACACAAAATTTTAAGCAAACAGACAAATATAAATCTTTCGCCACTCCTTAGACCATTGCAAAAGGCTAATGTATTTCTGTAATAAATCATCTCCGGTCAGTATTTAAACTTATTGAAATTGCCGCCTGTTTATTTTAATGAAAATGAAAATTTTAGTTATATTGCTAGCACGATATAAGCTAGGTTTTTAAAACAGAAGAGAATATGTATTTTGTACCTTTTCTACACAGCTTTATAAAAATAAGTAAATGTACGTTTAAACATAAATGTGATGATGGCGTGAGCCGAAATAGCTTTCAACTATAATATATCTTATAAAAAAAAATTGTAGAACTAAAATGCATTGCTATTTTTCATCATGGTAAACATAATTTCTTTATTGATTATAAAAATACGATGAGAAGCAGATAGTTGCGTACACATGTATAAATGTATTCAATGTGTTATTCGCGGCTGCCACTGTCGGTTTAGGATTGAATTTAACTCAGACTTATTTGATGGAATTTTTTTTTCTAGATTCCTTATAAGAGTTGATTATTTTATATTTATTAATATATACACTTAGCAAAAATTATAAATAAAAATTTCATTGCTTTTGCAACGTAAAAATATTTAAACATTTAATGTTGGAAATTAAATAAATAAAAACAAAAAAATAAGGATAGAAAGAAAGTCAACCAAGCAAGCTTATGAAAAATTTTACTTCAACACAAAAAAAAATAGTATTCGCCTAAACTCTCTTTCGTCCGCATGGAATATGTCGACATCCGAAGCAATGCTGTTGAACATTGTTAATACTCTTGCCACTGGCATCCCCATTGGCAGAATGGTTCTACACTTCGGAAGAACAAACTATATCTAAATTGCGTGTTAACGAAAAAGAGGAATTGGTGACTATAATTTACAATAATAGAGACATAAATTTATTTGTAATTTTACAAAAAAAAGTATTTGTTGCGGATGCAATTTAATGCGAATTGCATTTTTACACAGAATCGTTAAATTATCACGGCAGTGTTCATTCTTAATATACGACTGAAAACATAAATGCAGTAATCTCGTGCCATTTAGCATCTATACGACTCCGAGATGACAGACATTTACTTCTCTGTTCTGACAAAGCAAACCTAATGCTCTTCACCGTTTATTCTATTGCGTTGTGTAAACATTTACAAGTTAAATAATTAAGCCATCATCTTGCGCCATTAACCCGTTGGGTGCCGATTCTTGCAGCCGTATATTAAAAGGGTTTTGATAAATATTTAATATTCCATATAACGATCGAAACAAACAATTTTGTGGAATGGATATCTGCTAAATATTCAAAAAATCAAACAGACTATTTTGCGAACATGTTTTTTTAACTGTCTACGCTCTCCACGTGGAACATTTTGGCATATGTTATTTCATAAAATAAATATTTTTATTTTGACCGTCGCAGCTTAAAGTTAAATTCTTACTTTATGCTCCGTTATAGGCGTGTTGCAATGTGAATTTCATGAATATGTTAATAATGTTTTAATATCCAATTAATAAGATTTTATATTTAACTACTCTACTAACCAGCTGTATTCGTCCCTTATACGTTATATAAAAATGTTTTTTATTCCTTTTTTATGCACTTTACTTTGGAAAAAAAAACAAAACAAATTTGAATTGTTACAACTTTCCGTACTTGTACGAGTCCACATGTTTTGTCACTAACGACCCGGGTTTCGCCTTTCGACATCTTCAGGCATCCTATCACAAAGATACAACAGAACTGACAAAGTTCAAAGACAGTTATCTTGGATCCGTGAAATAGAATGCCTGAAGATGCCGAAAGGCGGAACCCGGGTCGTTAGTGACAATTAAAATTTGATATTGAAATTCCACCAAACAACTTCAGTCGATATCGTAAAAAAAAAACAAAACCTTATCAAATGAGCGCTAAACAAATTTCAATTCAGCATTACTTTGTTGTATTGAGAAAAGAGATAGTTTCTGTTTTTATTAATAACGAGAGATTTTTCAAAAAATATTTTTCAAATAATTAAATACTAACAAGTTTTTTGCCAAAGTCTTTTATTACATTTTCACTTTCTTCCCAATGTACCCTTAGTCATTTAACATTTTTATAGTTGTGAGAAGTGACGAACAAGTGTGATTTTATTGAAGATGAATTAAGGGTGTTAAAAACATTTGTTAGAAAGCAGCAAAATATATATATATAGAATACACAAAACGTAAAATATATTTTTAATTTTGTAAAAAAAACTTAATAAAGTAAGCTAAGTTGTTATGAGAAGTTTTTTGCAGAGCAATTTAAATTTTGGTTTATTTTGAAGCAGCAGGATCTAAGCATTAAACAGTTTTACACACACACTGTCACAGCAATGCTATAAAGATAGGTAAACCGCTATGTTATGATGATTGTCAGGTTGAGAAAATCTCAAAAACAGCCCTGTAGCTCAAACGTTTGGGGCGTTACGCACTCAGATAAAATCTCCATAATATACTGGTTTGCTTATACCTACGTCTTTGTACAATTATCATAATCACAATTATGTAGATGATAAGATAATAATAAGGCGGATGGAAGTGGAAGGGATTTGACTGATAAACAAGTATTTGGTTCAATTTAAACACATTTAAAATAGTTTAAAGGCGAAAACAAACATAAATCAAACGTTATATAACTTGATGACAGTAACATTTTAATCATGAAATCGTTTTTTTTAATATGGAACCATCGACACGAATCGATGAGCATACAATTAAATATTGTTATGGATCTATGATTCTGATGTTTAATAAGCGGTTTTCTTTTATTTTTAGTTTATTAAATTAAATTTAAATAAATAAAAAGATTTAGCACTTATAGTATATTGATCAGAACCGGTTTCACTGTTTAAGAGTATTGCCAATTAATACAATATACACAACAGAGACGTTTATTTAAAATTAAGTTAAATTAACGCTATTTTTTGAGAAAATTAAATAAATAGGTAACACATAAATGAAATTAAATATTCTTTTATCAAGAGATTTACGTCATCTACCAAATTAAACTTAAGCAATAAACAAAAGAACATTAATTAAGAGGTGTATTTTGAAAATGGATATAATGAATAAATAAATAATTTGTGATTATCAAAAGTGTAAATTTTGCAATAAAATTGAAAACTTTTCATATCTGTAATCAATCAAAAGTTTAATCAATAATAACTCTGATCGGCACATACGTAAATTCAGAGTGAAGATATTTTGTTTGGAACAACCAAAAGATATTAGATTTTCAATAATACGGTCAATTGTGAAAAGGCTAAACGTGATTGAGTCAGTCTTCATTCCAGAGTTCATTTAAATTGTCTTTATTATATAAAATAAGGTTCATATTTTACTGATTTAAAAATAACTTTTTTTGTTTCTAATTAGACATAGCATACGATGTAACGAAAATTCTTAGATTGAGATAAAGTAGTTGTAAAATATAAGTGTAACGTTTTTTACTAGAACACGAAAAAATATTGACATATACTCTACAAGTCTCCTGTTTCACTTATAACGCTTTTCGATCAAGTATTTAATCACGAATTACATAATTATAAGTATTTGCAGCCCTTAAATTGATGATTATTGTTCATTCTAAAATACAATTTAAATTTAATATATATTTACTAAAAATTATTATCCTTTTTTACTAGCCTAGTTTTGCTTAGCTGAAATTTTAATTCATCAATCATGTTCTTAAATGCAAATCACGGTGTATAATATGTTGTTTTTCCAGAATATTTTTGACAGCTGATGTACAAAATTTATTTTGATAAACAATCAATTGTTTCTGAAAACAATAACATCGCTCATAGAGTATACAATAGAACATTTAAACTACGTTTAACTTCATGATCTTAAAGAGCTTGTATATATAAAACAATAAGTTATTCAAGAATGAAAATTTCAATTGTTGTGATTAGTAAAATAATTTCACTATCATTGATTGACATGAATATTATCTGCGTTGAAAACATTTTTTTCTTTTGAATTGTCAAACCCCTATTGAAATCATATGAAGGAATCAAATAAAACTCGTTTAACACTAAAATGTGGAAGCAAATTCGATAATTGGATGGCAAAAGTATTTTAAATGAAGAGTGTATAGATAAAAATAATTTGAAAAGTAAGATGATATATCTTTTTAAACAAAGATTTTTTTTGTAAAAATGTCTATTTTTTATTTATTTAAATTTAAATTAATCAATCAGTAGGCTAGTTTTTCACTTTAATTATTGATGGAATAACTATTAATAATCACATTTATGTGTATTAAAAAAATAGCAAAAATGAATAACTACGATCAGTATACATCATAATACCAATTGAATAAGCTATAAAATTAATTAATATAAGATGCTCATAAGATAAAAATATCAATAACCAATAAAATAGATTTTCAATGAAATTATAGGCAATGTATTCGGTATTCCGATAAAAGTAAGACGATATACTAGGTCTAACGCGCATATGAGCAGAAGCTAAGATAGAGTGATTCAAAATCAGCAATTAATTATATTTCCATTTTGATATCCCAAAGTTTTGCATTTTTAATTTGGTATATTTGTAAAAAGGTATCAAAATTTGAGTACTTAGCTTTCAAAAATTTGATACATTAAATTTTTTGTGAAAATTTTACTATACAAACTTTGTTTCATTATATTATATATAATAAAATCCCTTCTCATCTGGAAATGAAAGTGTGCGTTTTAAAACTGTTGAAATATGGTGTTTTAGAGCTATTTCGGCAATACCATCGTCAGAATTTCAAATAATAAATAAATAATACATGTTTAAATAAAGCTTAATATTAAATTTGAATTGGCAAAACTTTGTACGATTGTTGTACGGATGCAACGTCAGTTCTGTCGCATCCGTGTGATAGAATGCCTGAAGATGCCGAAAGGCGACACCCGGGTTGTTATAGACAAAACATATGCAAATGTAAAAAGTTGTAACAATTCAAATTTGATATTGAATTTCTATCAAGCACCTTCAGTCGATATCATAAATAAATAAAAAGCTTAACATATTCACTTAAAAAAATGTTCAAATAAAACTAAGAATACATGTAATTTAACTACATTAAAACAATTCTCAATTTGCAAGTCATCTTTCAATCTAAACACATAATAGAGCTTTAGATTTACATCCATTATGCCTACATACTCGTAACAAATGACTTCAGCATGATGCTTCCGAACAATTCGAAAATAATACATTCAATCGTGATAATAATCTTTCAAGCGACCTTATTAATATTAATACATAATAAATACATCAATAATGACAATGAACTTAATCAAAACTATATTTTAATATTATAAGTTTTGTTTATTTATTTTATTATAAAAACATATAGTACTTAAACTAAACGTAAAATGGTTGATGCTAAAAAAGACGATACAATATATAGTGTATCTTTTCTTAAACAGAATATTAAGTAAAGAATTGTAACCTTAATTAGAAATCAAAGGTGTTAACTGTCACTTCTTGGTGGAAACGTATATTTTAAATAACAAAGAACATATTTTGGTACTTTTTTACAAAATATGTTTTATGAACAGGGCTGGATTTACTCATTGCGAGCATTATCAACTGATAAGCGAAACAGATCATGATCATGGAATATATTGTGGAAATAAGTACTGAGAATGTGTTTTTATTAGTAAAATTAGTTAGAAATCTACATACTTCAATATTTTTATCTTATTATAATGGATATCTGCGAATTATATGTCAATTCGAAAAATTAAATAAATACTTAATCACGAACATTTTTCAATTTTGGCAATTTTAAGACTATCTAATATCATGATTGGTCATAGCTATCATGAAAAAGTTTTAAATAAAATGCAAAAATTGTCTTCACATGACGAGCCGTGTGCAATATTAACGATAGTTAATTTGATATTCGATATTCAATTTCAATAATTTGATATTCAATTTACTGAATAAATCACTTGGATAATGATGAAATCTTTCTATTATTTTGTTATATGTAAATAAATGGTATTCAATAGTGATTATAATTGAAAAAAAAAGTTCTTTCTAAATGGATGATTGAAATTTGTTAGGTTAGGTTAGGTCACGTTGTAAAAGTGACATCTGTCAAATTTGTTGTCAATTGCTCAATCGACTACGGCAAATCACCATATAAAGTTACAGCGTTGAGCAAATGCGAAAATCATCAATTTTGGATGGACATTCTGCAAGAGTAATTTGAGGGTTTGGAACTGGTCATTGAGATCTTGAGGTTTAACGCCTTCATTCTTTTCCTTTGAAGTTATTTCAAGTCGCAAAACTTTGCGAATAAACCATACAAACTTGACACCCTTAAAGTCAACACAACAAACGCTATCGGACAGATTCATGCGACAAAATCATTGAATATAACATATATAGTCTAATCTTTGTGTTACTCATAATCATAAGTGTATAAATATAACTTTTTTTAATATTTTGTATTTTATTGTGAGTTTTTAACTGCGATTATAACAATTATAGTATAAATCAAACTTCTGATATATGACTGTCAAAAAAAAAATTGGAATTCTCAAATACGTGCTACTAACCAAAACCATTGCGGATATTTGTACGAAATTATATTTCACATTTTACATCATAAAATATAATGAGTGGATATCTCACACACAACTAGTTTCACTTACACTTCGAACAAATTTCGAACGCCCTTATTGAAAGGCACTATTTTTGTGGTTTTTAATCATGTGTCATTTCTGACATTTCAATAACATTTATTGGTGTCAGTCGTAGTGTAGCGTGGGTGCGCTGTTAAAATGTAGCTGAAATGATTTATTACGATATAAAAACGTTATCCACCAGTAAATATCTTTGTAATGCGTTATTACCCACCTTTTGTGCAATGCTATGTAGAAATAAAATAAAATCATAAAAGTGGTGTTGCGGTAAGTAAGTAGGGCTGGTGGGAGGGAATATTTACGCTTTCGCGTAACAGATAACAAAAGGTAAGTGGGGCGTTTGCTGAACGCATAACGCAATGCTATTTGTTTAGGGTTTCTCAAGACCAACTTGAGGGTTTCTCACCCGCTTGATACGCCGAAGATTGTGCTACAATATGGATGGCCGACCAGCGGTTTCCGATTCAAAATTCAACACGCAATTTGTATGAACTCATATAGTTGTACAGTCATTATGTTACTCTCAGACAGCTTTGAATATTCGTTAAAATACGTTCAATTTCTAATATTAAAACAAAAAAAAAATACATATATTTCATTAATTGTCAATCGAAAATATCAGACAAAAAATATAGCAATAACAAAAAAAACGTTATCAATCGTGGGTGGGCATGGAAAAGTATTATTATAGTTCTGGCGATGTCGTGAGCCGAAATAGCTATCAACTTTCAAAATCAGAAAAATTGTAGAACTAAAATACATTGCTATTTTTTCACCGTGTTATGATGGAGTTCTACCAATTAAATGCTAATTCAATCAACTATTATAAGACACTTAAGTAAAATCAAAATAATATTAATTTAAATTTATTTTGAATAAAATATTTATAAATTGTCACATATCGTAAAATATTTTTTTATTGTATTTCAAACGATAACAATGTCAGCTTAAATTAAAATTAAGAAAAACAATATTTATCAATCGACTGAAGGTGTTTGATAGAATTTGAATTTAAATATTTGAATTATTGAAACCTTGTACGATTCTCTTGGTTTGTGTCTGGGTTTCACCTTTCTTCATATTCAGGCATTCTATCACAAGGATCCGTGAGGATGCCGAAAGGTGAAACCCTTGTCGTCAGTGACAAAATATGTGGAATCTTACAAAGTTTCAACAACTCAAAAAAATGTTTGGTTGGATAGTGATAAGCACTGACAGATTTTTGCTTGATAATTTGTAGGGCGCCATGTTCGAATTGCGGAAATCAAACTTTCAAATATTGATTTCTAAGTTTATTTGAGGACTAACCTGTTTTTAGGATGTTACCATGTTTTCCAACCCGCCGAAATGTAGAAGTTGAGTTAAATGCTTCTTTTTACTATTCGATTCTTATTCTTCGAAACTTTGTCTTTCATCCTTTCTCTAGGCTGTTTGAAAAAAGAGCGTCGGGCACTATCCTAATATAAATTTCACAAAAATAAGTTTCGTGATTCTCCATTAAGAACTTACAAGATTTCCATTAGGAGGACATTTTCAGTTTAATTAATAATAATTTTAAACGAATGTGTATATCGATGAATATATTTATTAGTTCTATCATAAATTTAAATTATAGGTACTTTAACCATCTTTACTATTCATCATTGTGATGTAAATAGAACTGAGTATTTGTAAAAATAACCAACTTTATGTGAGGCTCTAAAAAAACCTTAATATGTCCCTGATATTTGTATCGGTACCGGACTCAAAAAAGAAATGAGTTAAAAAAAACAAGGGTTAGCAACAACTACTCGCTGTACGATCGATACTTCTAGCACAACTCTTTGTACAGTTTAAAAGGGTCTCAATTTTTGTTGACTATGATGTCTTGCTATATAAAATTTTTGGGAAAAGTAACATCTCTAAAAACGAATCGGAGACAAAAAATACAGGGAAAGTCTACAGCGATGAAAACAATAGTCAGTTAATATTTATTTGATTACGCTGAAGGTTTTTGAATTTCTTTCAAAGAAGATCCTACAAATTTTATAGCAAACTAGAATAATAAATTATGGTTACGCCAAAAAGAAAAATTGTATGGAAATAATATTTGTTTCTCGCAGTATAAAAAGCGTTACGTTGTTTTTGTTGTATAATATGCATAAGGTTAAATTGAGAGCAGACATAACATGGTATGGAAAAATTCACTCTTATAATCAGTGCGTAATTATATTATATTTAGATTTCAGACTTCACTCAGAGTTGAGAAGTCATTATAAAAATAAAATACGGCCCCAACATTGAACAACAACGTAACTCTGACCTTTGAATTGTTACAATTTTGTAAGATTTCACATGTTTTGTGACTAACGATCCGGGTTTCGCCTTTTGGCATCTTCAGGCATTCTATCACATGTATGCAAAAAATCTAACGACTGGGTGTAATTTGAAATTCCATTAAGCACCTTCAGTCGAAATCATACATTATATTAAAATAAAAGAGAGAACTATTTTAGAAAACGGAATATAATAAAATAGTATTATCATATCCAAAAAAATCGTTAATATTAATTTTAATTTATATACACGTGTATGCTTCACTATTTAACGTTTAGGTGGCGCCCATGTCCGTTTGTGACATAATGTAATTTGCGCAGCGCACACGGGCAGCAGAGGGCTGCTTCAGGAATGTTAGTACCGATTTCCGGACGCCCGAAAATTTGATAGTATTAAAAAGGATCTCATGCGTAGTCAGATTGAATTTGATGCCTCCAAATTTAAGAATGATCATAAAAAGTAAATATGTATAATAAATTAAGCCTTTTCAAAATGGAGCTGTAATCTAATATAAGCAGAATTCGATGTATGAACGTTTTGTGTAACAATGTATAACCGGATGAGTCGATAATGAAATCGGCCTCTCTGCACGTCCCTATTCGGTTAATGAAGTTGATGTTATTGTAACAATATGGTATTGCAATATTTTATCATGCACATTGCATAAGGTGTTCTCGATGTAAATGAGTATTATATTATACATAAAAATATAATTGAGATTTCAAAATAAAACAATGTCACTTTTAACTGTCAACAAACTTCTGATTGTGGTTGAATTTAATATTGTAACAATAATCGAAATAATATTTTTTTACTGTCGCTATACACTAACGAAATATGTGTTCTAATCGATAAACCTGCAATGTTAATTTGAATCATAACAGTTGAAGGTAATTAAAAAAACAGATTTGAATACAACGTAATAAATTTCATTTCAGATGTCAATTGAAATTGTATAGGACAATATTCTATCCAATAAATTTAAGATAACTATTATTATCGATAAAGTTATTATTAACATATTTGCTCAACGCTTACACTCGTGAATAATCCAACGGATAAATTATCATTTTTTGAAATTAATATTGTATCTCAAAATCATTTAATATCTTTCTTTTGTCATAGTGGAAAAAACTTTTCAAATAGTATCATTTACTTTATATAAGGTATTTTAAGTTTAAATGTTACTTCTAGGTGGGAAGGTATTATATATAATAACAAAATATGTTTAGTACTATTTTAACAGTATGCTTTACTATCACGATTGATTTCGTTATCAACAAATAATGCTCGCGATGGGCGGTTCTGATAAAAAATGTGTTGTTATTATTCAAAATTTTATTATTTAGAATATTTGATTAAAATATTAATAAATGTCTGGTGACGGTGTCAACTCAATTCATTGAAAAAATTCACCAAAAATTTTAACAAATAATAAGATATTTTTGAATGATAATCGAACATTAACAATCAAGTAGCAAGCACAATCAGGGATATTTAAAAAATTTTGAATCGCAAAAATGCCAGGATATTTCCGTCAAGTATGAAAAATTTGTTATATATTGGATTTAAAAAAAAATATCGGTTTCAAATAACAAAAATAATAATATAATATATTGGCAAAATACTTTTAACCGATCTAAAAAGGTGAAAACAAAACTATGTCTTAAATTAATATTGAATTGAGTAAATATAACAAGTATTTTTAAACTTGTCGCTGGCAGAAGGATTTATTTATTCAACGATAAAAATGCTGAGAAAAAGTATTGGTTCGTGATTATGAATTAATTTGTAACACTCCGATTCAATAACAACGTAATTTTCCCTTCTTCGGTATGAATTCAACCTATTTTTTCGTGTTTTGCTTTGTGAAGTGTGTGTACTTGCGATAAATTCGATCTACATTTAAGGCATGTGCGAGAAAATCACTAACGCCTTTTCCCCCGTGGAAACGACCCTTCTACTGTTTTGTACTATTTGATAGAGACTACGCGTTTTTGCCTACACTGCTATACAAAATAATTTATTTAGATATTATGCGTATGTATTAAGTTCTGTGTAAAATTTTGATTACAGTTTCAAATGAGCTTTTTTTAATCGGTTATGCAAGGTTTGTGATTTGATGTTAGATAAATGATATATAATAAATAATGATGTTTTTAGTTTTAAGCTGAAAATAAATAAGTGTCATTAATTAATATTTTTAATCGTTATATTTTGTAATTTGTTCTGTAAGAATTTTAATCTTAAGAAGGCATGGTTTATTTTTAACCAACATGGCACAGTGTGAATTTTTCGATGTACAGTGAAACCTCGATTTTACGTTTTCCAAGGGACCCTGAAAAAATAACGGTAATTGCGGGAAACGGTGAATGCGGGAAAGCTTAAAATAATAATTAACAAGAAAAATCGTAAAAAACATTGATTTATTATTTACTTGTATATACTGTATATTATTTTTTTTAAAAAAAAGTCCTTTATTTTAGTTTGTTTCTTTGTTATTTGGCACTTTAATCGGAACAAAGACTTATTACTAAACTTGTGACTAAAAGTTTGTATATACAGGAATCATTATTACCATGAATTATAACTCTACATTTTTATCATAAACAATAATACGCGTGTGGTGGATTTCAACCCAAAAAATAGCACATGCGTCCAATGCGTGACGTCTAACATGTACAGCGGATTACAACGTGTCTAGACATAAGACATAGACTAGGCTGTGTCAAACTTGCTTGCCGAGATACGGAGAAATATGCAATAAAAACGGTCAATCGGGATAATATTTGTGGCGGGACCAAAATATTTAGACGCTTTATCGAGGAAATCGGGGAATCGGGAAACGGGCAATGCGGGATTATTTAACATTGTTCTTATGGGAGTTTGACGGGACTATAAAAAATTAGCGTTCCAGTCGGAAAAACGTATTATGCGAGAACGGTTGATCGAGGTTCCACTGTATTGTCAAATGTCTGATTTAGAAATCAATTTGTATTGGAAGATATCTGAGTAGAGTTGTATTACCGTCTTGGAAATTTCACAATTCAAAAGTAGCCTTTCGAAATTGTTTCTTTAGTGAAGATGTGCTTTGAATTCTGTTATTGATGCTTGGTCGGTTACTATTAATAGAAAAATATGAAACTATAATGTGGGTACAAAATACATACTAAAGAGAAGCTTTTCATGCCAATCTGTCAATAAAACCTACGTCAATTTGGTAGCTAAAAAGGTAAGAAAATCGACATTTCATTTCAAGGACGAGTATATTTCAATGCAAAAAAATGTTTTTTCATACAATGAAATACATTTTACACACATAAGTGGCAGCTACATTTAAGGATAATTATCGTCGTTCTCAAATAATTAATCGAGAATTTTATATTTAATAAAATTTTGGTACTGGAAATTTTTCATTACATAAAAGAAATTTCTCGAAGAATATTATAATAATGTGTTTTTTCAAGAAAGAATTTGAAGTGTTTTCTCGACTGAATCAACTTTGAACCAGTATTTTGGAGGAGGTTAGTGTTGAACGTTTCCGCCGTTGTAACAATAATACTATTAGTCTGTGTTTGCGTTGAGTATAGTTGTATAAGTTACCTGTGTTTTTGCGACTTCTCTCCCTTTCCGTTGCGACGTTAACCCATTCTAAAACAGAAGTCGTCAAGCTTTGGCAAGCTTTTCGAAGTAAACTTAAATTTGACATTAAAAATACATTAATTTAATATTGAACGAATATTAAAGAGGGGTAAACTTTTACAGCCCTTCACATACTGTTGTCCACTGTTAATCAGCTAACGAACATAATCTGTTTCAAGACTATGCTCGCTATCCTAATTGTTCGTTAGAAACCGATCATCAAAAAATATTAAAAAGCTCGTTTTAGTTCGCTATCCGAATATGTGCTCGTTATCCGAATATAATAGAAAAATCTTTCGTCGTACTGTTGTTTTTCCGATTTGTTCGCAGACCGTACTGTTCGTTAGCCGCTCACATATTTTACTTTAAAAAATACTGTCTCATGGTGTACGACAGAAAACAAAAAAGTGTGCAATATTACAAACAGGGTTCATTTACTTTGTAAATTTTTAAAATGTATTGTGAGAATTCAGATAAATTCTTTGTACGCTATACAAAATTTAAAATACCCAGATTACGCCAGATAAGACCACCGTAAAGCAATACAAAAAATCAGCGATATAATGTGGTACCTAGGTAGGGTTTTTTTTTTTTTTTGGTCAACAGATATTAAGAAAGTTTCTAGCAAAAGTAACACTACAACCACTCTATTGAGTACTGAAGTAAATAAGAATATGATAACAAAACAGTATTAGACGCTTTAAAATAGAATTATTGTAAACAAACCGAGAAAAACTTATAACAAAAAAATTAGAAAAAAATATTTTTTTTTAGTTATTTCACATAAAACGTGAGATCAATAATAAAATGGAAAAGAAAGACAATAAATGCTTATCTTAATTGTTACTCTTTGAAAAAAACAATTTCTTGCCAAACCAAGATATTTTGAAAGTCGAAATCACGACATTTTCGTGTCCTCTCAGAAATATTAAAAAATGATAATATTGAACACGATGAAAAAATAGCGATGTATCTTAGCTCTACATTCTTTTAAAGATATAGTTGATAGCTATTTCGGCTCACGCCATCGTCAGAACTATGCTTAAACGAACATTTGTTTATCTATATATAGCTGCTTAGAAAAGGTACACAATACATGTTCTCTCCTATTTTAACGACCTAGCTTGTTTCTTGCTCGCAATAAAACTAAAAAAAATCAAAAATTGTAAATGAAACTAAAAGACGGCTATATCAATAAGTTTACATATGGCGCAGAGTTTTATTGCGAGCAAGAAACAAGCTGGGTCGTTAAATCAGGAGAGACTATGTATTGTATACCTTTTATTGATTGAATTGGCGTTCACTTGGTAGAACTCCATTATAACACGGTGAAAAAAAGAGCAATGTATTTTAGTTCTTCAATGTTTTTTCAATCAATAGATAAAATTGAATTTTGATGTTATGTATCTAAATATCATTATAGAATGAAAATAATTATTTAAAAATATAATTTGATTTAGTAGACTATATAGCTTATGTTAAAGAATTTATTTGAGAATAATAGAAAAGCAATGTTGATTTACATAATATAAGATAACATATTCCGTTTAAAAATATAGTATAAAGGTTACCGACCACTGCATCAGAAAGATCTTGTACAAACATAGGTATATGTGCAGATATATACTATCCTAAGGGTATATCTACTAGAGAAACTAAAGAACCCTTTAAGGTAAACGAGTTTAAAATTTCCTTTAACGTGTTCATACATCCCATTACAGGATGCATAGTCAGGTATTTCGGTGGAGAAAACAGTAGCTATAAGCAAACGAAAAACCATTATGAAAATTTATGAACGAACGTTAATTAATCGTTTGTTAAATCTATCTCATATAGCGCTGAGACAAATTTCATTTGATTTGTCGCTATTTGATTGAATACATTAAAAATAATCAAAATTTTTGTAATTTACAAAATTTTACACTTATTTTTCATATTTCTCGTTATATAGTCAATAAATGATGTAAAAATTCTTTATATAAATTTCTTTGCCCTTTTACCATTCGTCGTTACATCAATATATACGATTATATCAATTCAGTTGATACGCAAAATGCCTCTATTTTTAATATGAGTTTAGTAATACGGTCAATATTTGAAAGTAAACTAAAGTATTGTTTTCATCTGTTTCCTATTGAATGAATATTTAAAAAAGAAGCGACTCAACTATATGAAAACCTTTGATACACGTATATTGAAAAATCATTTGAGAAGATCTTTTATTGCATTCTCAATGTATATGATGCAACAAAAAGGTCTTCCGTAGAGTAATAATAATTTCATACAAAGCATGGAAATATTGTATGCAATGTATGACTTTACGGAATATACGTGTGTTATTGAATTTCTACTTTGAGCCAAATATACAATAAATCGACATGGCGCCTGCATGTGATATTTCATCGGTTGATGAGAAACTTCATCGATGAATTTGACATGATATGTGTGTATGTTACAAATAAAATAATTAAGCTTAATATAATAAATGTAATAGAAAAAATGAAATATAACTGGATGGTTTTTGTCGGTAAAGTCGTAATCGATTTTCTTACAATCTATTGTATTGTATTTTATACAACCTCAGTTATGTATGATTTTAAAATATCTTTTAGCTTCATGAAAAATTTAAAAAAAAATAAATAAAAATTAAAACCAAATTATCGATTATCAAATCATTCTGAAAAATAAAAATTTCATAAAAAACGTTGTCATAAATATGTCAATATTGTAAAAATAAAGTTTTTATATAAAAAATAGAAAACGTATTTTATGTCAATATTTTAATGAAACTCGTAATTTTATTCACTGAAAGCCATGGAATCAAAGAATAAATATTTGGGCATCATGTTATCGAACTGAAAAAAATTCCATCAAGTACCTTCAGTCGATATCATAAATTATAGAATATGTATTCATTAAATCGGAAATAATATCAATTCAAAGCAAATTAATTGATTCCACATGTTTTGTCACTAACGACCTAGTTATGTTGAATCCGTGTGATAGAATGCCTGAAGATGCTGAAAGGCAAAACCTGGGTCGTTATTGACAAAACACGTGGAATCTTACAAAATTGTAACAATTCAATTTTGATTTTAATTATCGCTAAATCCCATTCGACTGTTCGGTCAAATCTGCTAGTAGATTTTTTATTCCTAATAATTTTAATAAAAATCTTGGCTTAGAATGGCTGTATATAATTTATTTATTTTTCTCTCTTTCTTCCTTTCAGCATACATTATATGTTTTTTTATACATAGCCCAGTATGTATGTAGTATATTTTTGAAATTATATTTACTATCGAAAAACATAGTGAAATATATTATATGGGTTTTGTCAATACTCCACAAAGAGTTCAGATAAATATTTGTATATACGCAGACTTCCAAATGGTAAATATTTTCTCAAAATAAAACTGAATAAAAATATCTGTACATATATTTTCCTGAAAACGGTTGACAGCCCTTTGTCGCACGGTATGACAGTTGTATGAAATAGTTTATCAGAGATTTCCAATAGAATACAAAAATGATAGAACGGATGTTCACTAAAGGCATGTAGATTTATGCCGAAGCATTCGCAAACCACACATGCTGTATGGTTTAATGAAGTTAACGTAAGCCGTTTAAATTTACTGCAATTAGATGAAAGTGGGGTGTTTTTGTAAGGGCGGCACTTGAGGGATTCGACGGCCAAAAACCTCATATACAGATATCGTTTTTCGTATTTTACATTCTATATAACGATAGAGTAGATATTTTTATAAAAATCAAATAAAATCAAAAGTTCAATACAATAACCGTTTATTTTGTAAAAGATTTTTATCACAATTAAAAAGCTCGGCTATTAAATCGATCAACTTTTGTTTTAGAGATACGGTTACTCAGACGAATTTGAGAATAAACGTTATTTGAAAACCACTTTTCGCCATGTAACAGAACGTTTTAAAATCAAACAGAAATATAATAAGCATTTTATGATATCGACTGAAGGTGCTTGATGGAATTTCAATATTAATTTGAATTGTTACAACTTTTTACGATTCCACATGTTTCGTCACTAACAACCCGGGTTTCGCCTCTCGGCGTCTTCAGGCATTCTATCACACGCATTCGTGAGTTATATTGCATCCGTCTAAGAGAATGCCTGAAGATGTAGAAAGGCGAAACCCAGGTCGTCAGTGATAAGACATGTGGAATCGTACAAGGTTGTAACAATTCAAATTTGATAATAAGCATTATATAGATTTAATTTCTTTCAGTATAAATAAAATACATTAATCTTTTTTTTAATAAAGCAATACATTCATTTAAATATTTCAGTTGAATGGAACAAACGTCCAGTAAAATTAACCACTGTTCTTATTACAAAAATTGAATATTATCGATTTTGACGTCAACTGAATTGAATACATTAAAAATCATCGTGCCTTTGTTTTTTTTAAGTTCTTACCTGCTTTGGTTGGATTAGTTTTAGGGATAGATACATTAAAATAATATAGAGTAAAAAAATGAGAACCATATGCTAACTCCAACTCTGAATAAATTATGTCAACACAGTTATATTTCAGTGTTGTCATATTAATTCAGGACGTATTATTGTATTGTAAGTATAAACGGATGTTTTCTACTATTCCTTAAAGGAAAACAAAATAAAGTGGCTTTGCTTAGATTTTATTTACAATATAAATAATGCTGCGTCTGGAAGTAATCTATTGTGAGAAAAGTAAAGTGAAAACGTCGGGAAACTTTCTAGTACTGATGCTTTGTCTCTGGAATGATGACTACTCGGTATAAGATTGCTACGGTGATTTTTTTTAAATTTTAATATAATGTTTTCCTGTCAAGCTATTGGTAGTTTTCTAAGCAGTATTTTTTTTACGGGTAACAGATATAGAATAGTCTGTTGTATAACTATTTTACGATCGTGTACATCGCAATAGACGTAGAAAAGTGTCTGGTTTTAGGTGTGTTCGAAAATTTATTGGCATTGTTGTACGAGATGTCTTATCACATTATTATATTAAATTTATCAGTCATTTTATTGCTAGAATGGTGGTGCTTTTATTTAAAAAAACATTCACTATCGTGTGAAAACAATGTATAAAATACATAAAAGTTATTTGAAATAGTAAAAAAAATTCTAAGTATATTTCCATTTTATCATGAAATTGATTTTAATATTTGAGCAGTGAGATGTTTTCTAATTCATTTGATTTACATGTAGAATTTTATATATTATTTAATAATATATAATAAAAACCTGTACAGTACAAATATAATTGATAACGTTTTAAAACAGTCATTTAAAAGCAAAACTCAGCATGCCTTCTCTGAAATATTAATAGTTAATAACGTTTTTGTGAATGTTTGAAAGTTTTTTAGTTTGAGAAAAGCATATTTTTTCCGTTGTATTTCATTTGATTTTCAGAAAAGTAAACAGTTTTTTATAAATCAGAATTTCATTTATTTTAATAAGCCAATCGCTATTTGTTTGTAACAGTAAAATTTATCAACTTCTTCATGTTATGAATGTTTGAAGTTTTAATTTATATGTTTGCCACGATTTGCATGTAATTTATCATTATGTATTTTAAAAAATGACTGACGACAAATAAAAAATATTTTTTGTCAGTTTGCTAAGATCAGAAAAAGTGTGGATACCGTTTTTACTTTTCAACGCTTCATATAATAAAGATGTAACAATTAAAAAGTTGTTGTATCAGTTATTGAACGTTACACATCACATTTTAAGCAAAAAAGTAGTAAGGCTTTTTTATAAAGTTTTTGAAATCCGCTTTTTATATAGAGTAATAAGTTTTTTGTTTATCCTTAAAAAAATCCGGTGAAGTTTGCTGGTTTGCAGATTAAATCTCTTATTAAGAACTATAAAGTTTCAAAGAGATGTTTTAAAGCTATTCATAATTATTTTTTACAACCCATAAAGGCGAATCGTTTCTGTGAAGACTGATTAAATCTGAATTAAGTTTCGCGATCATTTAATAAATAAATACAGATTTTTGTTGGATAACAAAGTTTTTCAATCGTTATTGTGTTGAGAATGTGTAAAAATCACGTGACGTTTTTGTGTAATGTAATATTCATGTGCGAAAAAAATTATTCATTTTCATCATCAATATTAATAAAAGGTTCAAATTACGCACTACAATTAAGTCGTTTTAATACAATGAACATATTGCTTGTTAATATTTTTTTAGTGATAATATATGTTGGATTTGAATAGTTACAACTTTGTACGATTCCGTATGTTATGTCACTAACTACCCGGGTTTCGCCTTTCAGCATATTTAGGCATTCAATCACACTGATGCAACAGAACAGAAGTAAAATAAACTTTTAGAATCGTCTATATACCAAAGTTATTAATTAAAGGAAAACACTTACCCCAAGGTAAGCAGTAAATTGCAGCTAGAAGAAATTTAATAATACTGATCCAATAATAATTAACACAATTGCCTGAGACAACTTCCATTAACGATCCTGTTAATGAGTCATTCTTGAAAGGGAATTACCACAAATATTATTCAACAACATTAAAATATAAATGAGAGTTTTTTTTATTTTTTCATATAGAGATACCTACTATCAAACATCTATTTTTTATTGCTTTCGTAGTATTTTTCTTGAAATATATTTTTGTAGTATAAAACCGATTTTGATGACTAAAGATTTTAGATACATTACAATATGATTTTATAGTAGTTTTATTAAGTGAAATGAGACAATAACGAGTGAGCTGATACGAGAAACATTGAATTTATACCAAGCACATTTTAATTTACGATTACCATCCATGTTTCTTTTCTCCCCGACCACTAAGCCAAATGTAAGGGTGAACTTAAACCCCATATACTCTCTTGCCTGGCTTGTGATTGATGATTTTTTTACGAGTTTTTCTATATTTAGTTGCAGCTTAGTAATAAAAGCCTGAAATCACCGCTACCTACGATTTTTATAGCTATAGATATCTGACTTCCTCAGTCAAAATATTAATTGAAAATATACCAAAACGGCAAATATGTATACAAAGTTTAGATGACTTATAGATATTTACATTGGTTCGTCTAAGCGTTAATTGATATTATTTTCCATCGATTCTTTATCAGGGTAATTATAAAACTCATCAGAAGCACCATGGTTCAAATTATATATTTAGTTTTTTGCCTAAAGGTCTGGATTTTATCTATATAATTCTTTTTGTAAACTAAACTATCAATTTTATCATACAGAAAAAAATAGCAATGTATTTTAGTTCTACATATTGTTTTGTAATGAGTTCTACCTAGTAATTGTCAATGCAATAAATATATCAATTTTGTGTAGTGAACGGTATTCCCGGTCATGTGGAAATGTATAAAACGTCAACTAGTAAATTTTAAAATTAAAATTCCAATAAGCACAGTCAATATCGTAAAATGATATAATGTTTATAATTAGTACACCAGTCCATTTTAGTTTGTAAAATTTCAAGGTTTTGAATAAAATGTTTCTTATTTGTAAATATGATTCTCGAATAGCAAATATATGCTTGGTGACAAAAAAGCAATGTATTTTTGATTAAAAAAAAAATACCACGTGTATAGTTGAAAGCTATTACCATTATTTTAAATATCTGTTCATGAGAACTATAGTTATAATAAAGTCGTTAACCAAAGCAGTTATCACTTATATACCTTATAAATTGTGAAGAATACATTGCTATTTTGTCACCGTGTTATAATGGAGTCCTACCAAGAAAATATAAATTCAATCAATCAGAAAAAAAATTTGGTTAATATGCAATATTTAAGCAGTTAACATGATGGCCATGCAAAAAGCTTCACAATTTATTTAATCATTTTCTTGATAGTGTCGTGCTATTTGTAGTTGGTAATGATTGTTCAATATGGAATAACCTGCTAACTATAATTTATCTCCAAATCGAGGACACATTTGCATTCAGATCCCTTATAAAGCTTTGGATATAACAGGAATATCATTCTAGGCACCATTACCGTATATCGGCGCCAAAACTATCGAATATGTCTTTAAGTGTCTCACTCAGTTATGAACAGAGGTAATTTCTACCATCATAAATACCATCGATGTGACTATATTATCATTCTGAAAACTCAATCCATTCAAAGGTTATCAAATCAATTATTTACATGTGACTATTTTTTAAATTATCTATTTTTGTGATATATTATATGAAACATACAATACAGGGAGCTGTCCGAAAGATTTAACTTCATTTGGTCACCATTTTAGAAAAAAAACTGGTTTTGACAGTTAATATATGGCAGTCGTGAAACATAGAACCTGGCTAGTTTATTCTGGGAAGAAATAATATGTTATCAAAATTCACTATTTATTGTTCAGTAAATGTGTTTAAAAAAGCTCTATTGCAAATAAAAACAAATTTAGCCTACGACGAAATAATCACCGGAAAAATTGTGGCTATCCAACAACGTTTTCATAAATTTTAGACTATAGCCTTAAATTTTAAAAGATAACGTTATCTTACCAGGTGGTCTCAACAAAGCTCCGAAACATTTTACAAAATCAATGTTTCAATAAATTTACCGATAAATCTATTTCAACAAAAACATATTTTAAGAAATATTGATATCGCCGGATTCAATATTCCGAGACTTCTTTTGATAGAGATGTTAATGCGAATTAACTAGAAACATTTCAGCAACATGAACAATTCTTACCGTAAATAAATTTCGATAAAATTAATGACATTAAATAATCGTTTAAAAAGTGTGAAATTATAATGAAACAACTCACATCAGTGACGGTTACAGAGGTGGAAATTTGGTTATATATTATTTTATATGCGTAATTATAGGAATCTTATTAAATATTTATCAACATCAAGACACTTTGTTTTCATTTCAAATACATTTTATGAAAATACAAAGTAATAGAGAAATATTTGGCAAGCTTCTAAGTATGTGGAAATATCAAAATAAATTAATTCTATATTATTGGTATATGCTCATTCTTTTGTCACGGTGTCAATAGATAAAATGGTGATATTCACAGGTTAATAAACACAAACAATTGCTTATCTTTTACACAATTCACATTATTATAATGTAAAAAAATATATACAGATTTCTTAAGTCATATGTTTACAAATAAATTTATGTTTTACATTGTCTAACAGATGTTATTACTTTATTGAAAATAATGTAGTCCTTGTGTCGTTATTCTGTAGAAAACTAAATATGAGGAAATTATATAAAAGACATATTTCCGTCCCAAGTTTGTTTGTTGAGAATAAAGTTACTACGAGTTTGAGTGCTCAAGTAAATAACTTGCTTACATATGTCTTCTGCTCAGCTTCGTAACATAATTATATAGAGCTGCAACGCTCCAATTAATACCATTATATAATATAAATATATAATATAATACTATCTAGAAGCTTTTAAAGATGTACATGAGCTTTTGATTCTGTTAGAAATAATTGCATTCCTTAATTTAGTTTAACGATAACAATAGATAGATGATAATATTTTATTGTTTTTGCACGCTAAATGTCAATCTTACAACTATTCACTCTTAAGGTGTTAGCTGTCACTTCTTGGTGGAAAGGCATGATATTTTAAATAATAAAAACACATTTATTAGTACTTGTTTCCACAATATATTTTTTGATCAGGACCGGCTTCGCTCATCGCGAGTATTATCAACTGATGAAATATGACTGATCAATGCTTGCGATGAGCGAAACCGGTCCTGATCAAAAAAACATTGTGGGGAAATAAGTACAAAAATGTGTTATTATTATTTAAAACTTAGAGCTATTGTACATTTTTACTCTTCCACTTAATTTAAAATTGGTTTATTTTTTGTGTTTGTATAAAAAAATATTTGACCTACATTTTTGAGAAATTTATTTGCAAAATCATAAAAAAATGTTTCTTTTAAAAAACTTGAAACTTTTGTGATAAAACTAGTTGTTTTGAAAATACTTTATTTTATAACTTATACCCGTTTTTGTGACAAAATGTGTGCAATTACATCTTTTTATATCGGTTAGTTTTGCGTAAGTAAGAAACCAATTTCAAAATAAAGAGGATACACTGTATCATCAATAAAAATTTGAAGCTAATCACAGATACATGCAAGGCTTTTACCATATTATCGAGAATGACGTTAGGCTTTAAAACACCTTCAAATGTCACATCGATCATAATTCAAACTTTCAGATCTGCTTGAAACCTTCAAGGCAGCTATGTTAGTAAGCATACAAACATATTTTTGCAATTGCTTTATTTTTAATCATATTTTTGTAAAACACTTTAAATAACTGCTTTAAAATGTTATTCATTGCGGGTGTACAAATTAAATAAAGCTAATTTGAAAACAATGATATCCACTTTATACTGGTTTAAGTGTAATCAAGCAGCAATATTCAAAATTTTAAATATTTAGTTTTTGCAACCGATTATATAGCAGTGGATAAACAACAGCGCAAAAAACAAAAATCGAAAACAAAATCAAAGATGTAGTAAAAAATATTTTAGCACGGTGAAAAAATAACAATGTATTTTAATTCTACAAATTTAAGATATAGTTGATAGCTATTTCGGCTCACGCCATCGTCAGAACTATGTTTAACGTATATTTACTTATATATATATAGCTGTGTAGAAAAGATACACAATAAATTTTCTCTTCTGTTTTAACAACCTAGCATATATCGAATGAACAGACAAATATCGCCGCTCCTCAGACCATTCAGAGGCGCTAGTGCATTTCTTAAATAAGCCACCATTTTTATTGATATAAATCAATAAAAAAATATTTTGTTTAAGAAACAGCAAAAAAAAACATATCGACAAAAAATATTAATTATTAAAAAGTAAATATTCACAATCAATCAAGTATAATTAATATCTTATTGACAAAATGCAATCACTAAGACAATGTATTTATTACTAAATAAAAAACCCAATTAATTCTTAGCATAGTACATTTATACAGGGTTTCAAAGATTGCAAATTGTCCATTTCGGGGAGAAGGCTGATGTACGATGTCCTTTTCCGCAACTAACAAAGACAAATAACTCTACAAGAAGCGATATCCTTTTGGAGAAGAAAGTGAATTGTTTGCACCATAAATACTGCCCAAAACTCTCATCCCTTACTTGAATGTTAATTAAAAAACCAAAGAGCTTTCTGAGGGTGAGAATTTCACTAAATAAAAAAAAGTTTCATATTCAATTCTTGGCAATGAACTCATTTTATTCCGTAAAACTTTAACTATTTACCATTTTCCATTATCTCTAAGATATCATTTTAATGTATCTGGGGCATAACCGATTATAAAAACTTTATTTCTCAATTTAATATCCTTCTTGGTTGCCAAATATAAAAAAAAAACATATCAACAATTTTTTCAGTGAGTTGAACAATGTTGTACAACAATTCCAAAATAATCAAAAAAATGGTACACCTATCCCTCGATTTACATAGTATTTGTTTTACACGTTTTCACTTTACTCGGATTAAAAAAAACCAAATTTCCTCGAGGTGTAAATGTTTCTACTTCAAACTTCGAATTAGCACAAATAATTTCAAGTGATGAAAATTCCACTAACCGTTGCATTAATTTTTTTATGAATCTTTTGGATTTCATTTTTTTGTTTCTCTATATATGCTTTATGTGTATTTAATTAATTAAAGAATATGTATATTTTCACTTTTTAATAATATTGTTATATTTATGTATTTCAGAAAACAATCAAATTATCCGTTTTTGTGTACTTTTCGATTTACATGGTTTTAAATTAAAAAATACACAACTTCGATATACACATTTTTCTCAGGAACCTGTCTACCGTGTAAATCGAGGGATAGGTGTATTGACGTTTTATAAAAAAATTCTCAGTAATGCTCTGAAGAAATGAAAAAAATACTTTATAATTTTTTCAATTCTTTGAATATTTGGTAAAAAGAAAAAAGGAAACCTTTTAAGCATAAACGTATTAAAAGTTCTAATTTCTTGATATCATTCATACGCTGATAGATATCTAATAAATATTTATAATAACACTGTTAAAAGACTTCAGATAATCTTTTTCAAAATAGTAATAAGTTTCGACAAAAAATAAAATAAAAAACTATAAGGAAAATATATGAATTTGGAATTAAACTGGTTCTGTATATAGTAAAAAAAACTATTTTAATAATCTGCTAACATTTTATTGCACTTTAGTGACCCTCACATCCTCGCATTCATGTTCATCGCTATTTCGCTTTATCGAATTTGCAGTAAATATGGTTTAAACGAAATTCATGTAAATTCTTAGCTCACTACTGAAATACGTTTAACATACCGCACAAATAACGTTAGATGGTAAAGCTTCAGTTTAATTTTATAGATAAAAGATAGCTTTATAATGTTAAGTTCAAAATAAAAGCTCATTCAAATTATTTTAAATAAAGAGTTGATTAATTTCATAAAAACAAAAACAGTGCTACAATATTCTTTTAATTAAATGAGCTTAAATAAATTACATTGAGACAATATAATAATTTTTTATTTAACGATTCTAATGATACGAAATTTTGAACAATTTTTTTTTCAATAAAGAAATATTACAATATTATAGATAAGGCTAACTTTTTTGTCTGTGGTAACAAACTATTCTGTTGCATCCGTTTGACGGAATGCCTGAAGATGCCGAAAGGCGTAACCAGGGTCGTTAGTTGCAACAATTCAATTGTGATATTGAAATTCCAAGCAAGCAGCTTCAGTCGATATCACAAATTTAATCGTACAAAGTTTCAACAATTGAAATTTAAGAATTTTCTTATAATGACAAACGAGGGAATAAAAATTTAATATCATTTTTTTTAAATCTCATTTTATTTGCAGTAAATTTTGCTTTGATTAGGCGATGTAAAGACGATAAAAATGATGAATTAAATGTTATAACTGTAATAGAATATGATTGTGGCTGCAAACAGAGACTGGAAGCCAAAAACAATGTTGATGAATAATGTTTGCACCTCAGCCTACACTTAGCAGATCGCGAACGACCAACAGGGAATTCCACTTTACCGAGCCGTAAACTTTCGCGCGCATAACACAAAAACTTCATTTCATAACTTCTCACAATTTCAGAGCGCTTGTGCTTTTTTCAATGCTGTGTTTCTCTTTTTCTTTCGCGCCTTTTTTCTTATCATTATTTTGCGCGGGAACTCGTCGAGCGGTACGTCATTACGCCGAGTGTGAACCGCTTTTTCGTTTCGATGCCGAGCGAAAAAATTCTCTAAAAGTCTTGCCGAGAGCCGTTGATAGATGGAGGCACTTGCGTGCTTCGGAAATTTTCTCCGAGTTTTGCTTAATGACAGATATGCCTTACCAAGTTCTTGCGTTCTTCTTCTTGATTATTTTTTAGATATTCTACTTTGAAAAATTGTGTTGATGCATCGGCCTTTGCCAAATGTTAAACATGATAAATACAAAACTTTACGTAAATATATAACATAAAATTTTTTACATGTGAAATAAAGTATATAAATAAATTATACTAGATAAGAAATTATTGGTCATTTAAGATTTTTATGAAGTATTTACGACATTGAACAAACTTATAGGATAACTGTATTTATTCCAAAATGTTACTTATAGTAGGTCATAATATTTTAAAATAATATAACACATTTTTTAGTTTGAATTCTCACAACTTTGTACGATTCCACATGTAACAGAACTGTTATTTCTGTTGCATCCGTGTGATAGAATTCCCGAAGATGTCGTAAGGCGAAACCCGGATCTTTAGTGACAAAACATGTGCAATCGTACAAAGTTGTAAAAATTCAAATTTGATATTGAAATTCCATTAAATTAAGAAAAAATTAATTAAAAATTAAATTTTTAGTACTTATTTCCGTAACACATTTTTTGATTAAGACCGCTTTCGCTCAATGCGAGCGTTGATCAGTCATAATTCATCAATTGATAATGCACTGATCAGTTTTTCATGATAGCTATGACCAATCTTGATGATTGTTAATCTTAAAATTGCCAAAATTAAAAAATAGTCGTTAATATGACTTTATTGTATTTTTTGAATTGATACATAATGCGCATATCTTAATTATAATAAGACACAAATATTAAAGTATATAGATTTCTAACTATTTTTTTGAATAATGAAAACACATATTTTACAACATTGTTAAAACATTTATTTCCACATTACATTTCATGATCATTATCGGTTTCGCTCATGTGTTGATAAGACTCACAATGACTAAATCCGGCCCTGTTCATAAAATATATTTTGTAAAAAAGTAACAAAAAATGTTGTCTTTCATATAAATTTTTAACGAAAAATTTTAATTGGTTATAATCTTTGGATCAGTTAAGTAGTGATATTTTGATTATTATAGGTTTTTTTTATTATGTAAAAGGCTACTTTTTAGGTTTAACACAATTTCTTCATCGAAATGTTTTAATGAATTTAAAATTAAAATTAAACAAGAAGTCTTATTAAATGTTTTTCACAGCAACATAAAATTTCATTATTTTATTTGTTTCATAGGAATATAAGCTGTATGCGGCAAAAAAATGAAAATAACACATACAATGTATAACCGTAGAAATTGTATTACATCCTATGTTTGTATAAAAAAAGAAAAATACTGAACACAGCAAACAGCAGCTAACGAACGAAAAAGTAGAATGAAGTTTAATCCTCTAATCTAGGTGGACTCTTGAAAAACATATGTTTGAATACAAAACTCAGTTTTACATTGCAAATTAATTCCATTTAATTTTTCTCTCGTGTAATGTTAATGAAAAAGGGAATCTGTATGGTGTGCGATTAACAAAAATAAGTGCACAATATGTCTAAAAAAAAATGAAAAAGGAATAGAATAGAATTTTAATATATTTCCTAGGTATTCTAGTAGTATAGTTAATTTTTATGTAACATTAAAAAAAACTATTCTCATTCCACGTAGCCAGCCGAAGGATTTTAATCGTATTATGCTTATATTCATGTGTTGGTTGATTTTATGAAAAAAAAGCCATATGAGACCAAAGCAAATCGCTAATTGAATGTAATTGTGTTTCTTCAAATTGATCTTGAGTTATTTAAGTTGAACTATCGATTTGTTGTTAAAGGATAAAGTCATTTATTCTTTAATATGTTAAATCAGATGTGACTATTTAAATAATAAGGTATATACGTGTATAGTTTCGTGAATAAAGGACTATTTTTTCTCACATTTGGAAATGTATATCGTAGAGGAATATTAAATAAAGTAAATTAACACAATTAATGATATCGACTGAATGGATTTAAAATATCAAATTTGAATTGTTGAAACTTTGTACGACTTCACATGCTTCATCAATAATCCGGGTTTTGCTTTTCAGAAACTTCAGAATCATTCTTTTACACGGATGAAATTTAACTGATAAATTAATATCATCCATTCTTACATTAATATCGGTGATTATTTGGAGAAAATCTTTTCCATATAAAAAATATTCTTTCATTTAAAATATGAAATTTATGTATAAATATACGATTTTATGAAGATGATAAAAGTTCCATTAAAGTTACATTTTGACGTGACAACGTCTTATAAATCGATGAACGCCCGCTGCACGCACGAAAAAACATGACTCATTGTCCCGTTTGTCGCGTTACGCCGAAGGCAAGCGTGCGAGCGAGAGCGCGGATAAGCGATAGAGAGGCACGATCGGCCTACCGTTCGGATTGTGCCGCATCTATCTCTCTTCCACTCGATTGGTCGATGCGTCTGAGTAGAAAAGAGACAGCGGCAGCACACAACTTATACACCTACAGTACATACACGCGATCTGTTTACAACTGTTTATAAAGTGAAGTGAAATGTTAATGTGGTTTTCATTGTTTATATTACAACAACAATTGCGGCAATAAAGGTAATTAATTCTTGCATATTAAAAATCTCATTAACGTATAACAAATATACTTTTAACAATAAATTATCAACGATTTCTTTCAGAAAAAAAATTGTAGATTTCATTTCAGTCCTTCTTCGTATCCATACAAAATAATGATAATTCAATAAAAATGATTCCATTTTATTCATAAAAGTATGCAATCATTTCATCAATGTTTTCTTATGACGTTGTCACGTTAAACTATCGTCCGTAAACCGACTTTACAGACAACCAATTTTTTTTGTGTAATTTTAAATGATAAAAACACATTTTTTTAGTACTTATTTCCGCAATACATTTTTTTTATCAGAACCAGTTCCGCTCATCGCGAGCATTATTAACTGATGAAATATGACTGATCAATGCTTGCGATGAGCGAAATCGGTCCTGATCGAAAAATGTATTGCGGACATAAGTTCAAAAAAATGTGTTTTTATTAGTTAAAATATCATGCTATCATCAGTTAACACCTTCAATTTTTTTTTATGAAAGTATGATTTGACTTTAAATGATACATCCCCAGCATAAGCCTTGTAATATGTTAAATTTATTTGCAAATAAAAATGAGATTAAGTTTTTTTCTCATTGAATTTTAGTATCAATATTTTATACATGACAAATTCTCAATTTGTACAGATATTTAAAACATTTTGTTTTTATTCGTTTGTATTTTACTACAAAATAGTAAGTACATTAATCAGTAAAGATTTTTTTTTGAGTTGCTTATCGACGAAATGCTTTAATTATAATCAAATCGATTCGACCTCAGACGAAATGCGGTGCATATATCTCCCTTTCGTGTCACACTGAAGTCACACCGCAGACGTCTATTGGCTGGAAGAAATAATACGAGCGACAAAAAATCCAAACACTTCCAGTTTTTCAGAGCGCCCACAAGAGAAAACTTTCCCCAACTACAAGACCGCCAGATTTTACCGCGGAAGGCTTTTTAGTAGTCCGCCAGCCCAGCGGAAACCAATATCGTTTACAGCGCCTCTTGCGTCCGCCCCAGACTTTTTCACTTTGCCGAGGACGCGTGTTGTTACGAGTCGTCCACTACTTGCAAAACATTGCACCAACAAGCCAGTGAAAAAAAACACAGTGACATTTTTCTCATCGTTTTAATGAAGACAATAGTTAGACGATGTAAATATGCATGTGAATTTATCCTAGCTGATTCATTTATTTTATATAAAAAAAGAAACATAGAAAATTAAACGAAAATAAGCTTTCTGAAATAAAGATTATGAACCATTTAAAATCAGCGCCTACGTGCTTACATCTTTGTAATTAAAATCACAAGATGATTACTTTAGAACAGCTGGAAATCAATAGATATCAATTATCACAATAAATTTTCAACGAAAAAATTAATATATGTCGGTCGCCACTCCTCAAGCCATTACAAGGGGCTGTTTCATTTCCGTAATAAACCATCCCCATCCAATATACAATTTCCGTGCAATATGTAAGCTTATTGATATAGCCGCGTTTTTAGTTTCATTTACATTTTTTTTTTAGTTTTATTGCTAACAAGAAATAAGATACGTCGTTAAAACAGGAGAGAAGATGTATTGTGTACCTTTTCTACGCAGTTATATATAAATAAGCAAATTTACGTTTAAGCATATTTCTGACGATAGGGTGAGCCGAAATAGCTTTCAACTATATCTTATAAAAAAAACTGTACAACTAAAATACATTGATATTTTTTCACCGTGTTATAATGGAGTCCTTCCAACTAAATGCCAATTCAATCAATTAACAAATTATAATCCATTTTTCGAATAATCAAAAAACTGGCAACTGTTAATCCATTTGTGTCTTATATTTGTCTTATAAGTCTTTCGCCGCTCCTCAGACCATTGCAAGGGGCTAATGCATTTCATAGTGCACATGTAATAAATCATATCATGCTAGTATTTAAGCTTATTAAAATGCCGCCTGTATATTTTAGTGTAATTAAATTTTTTTTTTAGCTAGTACGATTTAAGCTAGGTTTTTTATAAGATATAGTTGATAAATATTTAGGCTCACTCTATCGTAAGAACTCAAATACTGATATCAACAGATATCAATTGTCACACGAAATTTTAAGCGAACAGATAAATACAAGTATTATTATAATTGAGGCTTATTGAAATTGCCACCTGTTTATTTTGATTTTAATTGAAATTTTAGTTTTATTGTTAGCACAATATAAGCTAGGTTGTTAAAGCATAAGAGACGATGTATTGTGTACCTTTTCTACACAGCTATATATATAGATAAGCATACGTACGTTTAAACATAGATCAACTATATCTTACAAAAAAAATTGTAGAACTAAAATACATTGATATTTTTTCACCGTGATAAAAACACTTTATATTATTAAAAATTTATGATATCAGTGTTAATACAATCAAACGATTTGGAATATCTGACAAATTGATAATCGTCACTGTATTGTGCTATATGTTAACTCAAAATAAATTTATATTAAGCAAGTGTAGAATAAAAAGAATATATTTATTAGGGACCAATATGCTATAGTTAAAATGATTGAACTGACAGATTAGTATAGAAATATCACGTTAACGCATGTCGTTCGTGTCTTTATTCATTTGAATCATGTTTGTCCGTTATGCATTACTACACCGTTCATCCGATCGATATGAAACTTCACCAATTTATTGAGTACACTTCCACAAAGGTTTTGGCGTACCATCATCTTCTAATTTGATATGGAGCTTCACGAATTTCTCAAGTACACTTGTGTTAAGGTTTCTGACATACCACCCCTTCAAAAATAGTCGATTTATAATCTTAATTTCATCTGTCTATCAATAAAAAAAAATAATTTATTTGTAAGTGTTTGTTTTGTATTTTCAAGTTTCCCGCAAATGTTTTCAGCATACCACCCTTCCTCAACCCCCCCAAGCCCACAAACAGGAAGCAATTAGAATTAAAGCTACACTATTAACAATTAAATTGTTTGTTATCATAACGAGTTTTCACGAATTTCCTTACTCTGAGATCGTAGCAATGCGTGACGTGTCAGCTAGTAATATTATAATATATTTTTATCAAACAGTTTATGGACAAAATTTGATATACCAACCTTTCGACACTAGCAAGAATTGTAAGAACTGTATGAAGTGACGACATTATTGAACTATCCAATACACTTAACAGTTTTTTTCACGAGTGAAGTAAAAAAAAATATTTTAAGTATTCGTTGTGTCTGTTGGAATTGTAATATTTAAATGCAAACAAGCCCGCAACCTGGGGATTAGCAGATATTTAGAGAAAGAATGTTTTCAATTGGAAATTGAACTATTTATTAACAAGTATTTATTACAAAGTTTAGAAAATTATCTATTCGATGAAATATGTCAAACATATTAAGCCGGGCAATACGAATAATTTGAAAAGTTTTAGTTTTCCTAGTTTCTCCACTGTACGCTATACACGAAGGCGCTGCTGTCGCCCGGTAAACTTCACCATGTTAAATAATGGCTGTATCGCGTCCGGTCAACGGCAGTACATCGATATAGGCTGGCCTTTAATAAACTTACGAATTTAAGAAAAAAACATATTTTAATTACTTTACGGATACTTATTATTGAATTCATCACTTTTTTTTAATAGTGTATTTAATTTGTTTTATAAATAAAGGTTTACTTTTTTATACGATTGAAATTAGAGTTAATGAATGTCATCTCAATCTTATGATGGCTCTTCAGCAGTTGTTTTTATCTGGAGCCATGGCGGCCAACATGTTCCAGAGTAATCTGTTTTTTCAAAACAAATTTATACCACTGCGGCCACGAGACATTTACATTGGACCGCTGATGTTTTTAATGCGGCTACAGTCAAAATATACATGACAGCCACTCCTCAACGGTAGTGCCATATATTTTATTGAATGGTATAATCCCAGCATTTTGATATTTTTGTTAATATACAATATATTGTGTAAAATTTTCTAGAAATTCTACCGTTCTTTTTGCACGTATGATCGACATATGACACTTTGTATAAAAGATATACAATATTTATTTTATAATATTTTTCCATTATTATGTGATGTCATATTACATTAAATCGAAAATACAGGCATTACTAACAAAGCTTGTTTTTAGCTCCATGAAAAATAAAATATATTATTGTAACCTACTACTAAGTATTTATGTGGCATGTTCTGTAAAGGGTTGTTAGCAATTAAACTAGTGTTTAATGAATACATATTATAAAAAAAGTAAAAAAAGACACGCTGTATTCGTGTTTTGTTTACACTCAAAATAGTAAAATGAAAAGCTTGAAGTAGAAAGTCGAAGGACCGACTTTTCGTTAAAGAAAATGATACAAGAGGGATGAGAGAATTTTCTTCGGCCAATAGTCGGTAAATTATTCAGTAGATGAAATAAAAACTTTTTTATTTTGGTTAAGGGTTCACAGGGTATTTTAAAAGTGAAACCTTTGGCAATATTTGAATGATCTTTTTTATATATTACGAAGAATGAAGAAAAAAAGACAGATTACAATTTGAACTGTTCATTTAAAATTTTGTTTTTTGTTAATGTTTTTTCACTTTAGAATCGGATTTTGTTTTAGTTATATTTAAGCATCCTATAGCACGTATGTTTTCGATCTAACCCTACGAATTAACATTTTTATTTTAATGTGTGATGAATTTACGAAATTCTATACCACACATTCAGTGGATACTTTCAATAAAAATTATGTTTGTTCAGTATGACTTCTACATAATATAGTATAATGATCAAGACGGTTTTGCTCATCGTTAGTATTATCAACTGGTAAAATATTAAACTTAACAAACCTATTTATGAGAAATTGATTCTTTATTGAATAGTTATTAGGTGTATAAAAAATGTGTCGACAAAAATTAACACTTTATTAAATTCATTATGTATAATTTTTCACAAATAAAAGGAAAATACTTCTAAGACGGTAAAAAATAGCAATGTATTTTGGTTCTACAGTTTTTTCAGAAATATGACGATGACGTGAGCCGAAATTGCTATCAACTGTATCTTATAAAAATATTGTGGAACTAAAATACATTGCTTTTTTCATCGTGTTATATTGGAGTTTTACCAAGTAAATGTCAATTAAATCAATAAAAAAATACTTATATTTATTAACAACAATAACAAATGAAAAATTTGACCTTATATTTGTGAATTATTTAAATAGTTTTGATAATAACACATTTATTTGGTAATTAATATTCAAACTTATTAGGTAGCACAAAGGTTAAGCACGATCGAAAGTGATTTTGATTCAACATAAACAAATTAGAAATTTTGCATAATCAAAATAAAGAAAAAAATGTATTTAAATTTTGTCTAGCGAAGGGTAAGAAGAAAAAGTTACATAATTATTTTATTATGTAAAATCAGTTTCCTGTCAATATAGTCTTCTTGAGTATTATTAAGTACCGGGCATAAATTGTTTTTTCACTGAGAAATGGCAGTTTCAATGTATAAAAACGACTGATTTAGGCTAAATTATTACTGCGTCAGTTTTCTTGGAAAAGTTTCAGTTTCATCGGTTATGGTATTTCTATGTCATTAAAACATTAATTTTAATGCCTTTCTTTTGTACAATTATCATATATTACGAAACTGCAAAAACGATACCAAGGTAATTTTTTATATCAATGGTAAATTTTTGTTTTGACATAAGTAAAGTTTTATGAGAATGCATTTCTATCTTAGTTAATTAATAAGGATTTACTTCATAATTATACAATATGCATATGTATTCATTCTCGATATTACAATTTTAAATTTGCATATGAAATAGCAATGGTGAGTGGTAGAATTAACCAATAATACATATTTTTCACAGCAATCTCTACAAAATTAGAATTAAACGGTAGGAGCACTGATTTTTATTCTGAACAGGTTTTTGTGATTAAATTGATAGAGATTTATATTCATTAAAATTTGTTGTGAAACTTTTGATGAGGTGAGTTAGTGATACTCAACGCAACACGACGCGGAGTCTAGTTTCGAATACAAAACTTATTTACAAAATATAGAAATGTGATGTTGAAATTTTGCCGACTGAACTTTTCGCCGCTGTTTGCTAAGTTATTTTCAGAAAAACACATTATGCTAAAATTCAATACGCCGCTTGTATGATTCGTTAGAACTTTTGTATTTTTGCTCTATGACATATTTACGTACATGGACACGGGGAGTGGGGGTTTTTATTTATTTAATTTGACAATTTATGAAGAAATTAATTCATTTTATGATATCGACTAAAGGTGCTTGATTTAATGGTGCTTGGTGATGAGCGAAATTAAATATCAAATTTGTTCTGTTAAAACTTTTGTACGATTCTACATGCTTATTTTCATTAACGACCAAGGTTTCGCCTTTCGACATCTTCATGTATTCTATCACACAGATGCAACAGAACTGATAAAACCAGTTCAGTCGTCAGTTCAGTGGCATCCGTGTGATAAAATACCTGAAGATGCCGAAAGGCGAATCTCGGGTCGTTAGTGACAAAACGTAGAATCGTACAAAGTTTTAATAATTCAAATTATAAATTAATTTGTTGAATTTTTCATTTTAAAGAACCTTGATATAGAATTTACCATAAACTCGTACAAGTGCTTCAGGTTAAATATCGTATGAACTTTTTTTGTATTTAAAAAAATCAATTCGCTTGTAAATCGCACTCATTGCACTCAAAAAAAGTTAGCAAGAAGAGAGCAATTACCGTATATTTATTTTTTCAGCATTAAGGATTATCTGAAAGCGATGTTAGTATTAGTATGGGCTTTGTTTCAGCACTTATATTGAGTCTTTATTTTGATACAAGCAACGATAAAATATACTAAAAAAAATAATAAAGAAAATACATCTGGTATATTTTTTTCCTCTCTATAAATGAGTTATGCATATTTCGTTTTAATATGTATGCTGTACTTATGAGCTGATTCAGAAGTTGTTAGAAATATGATTCCCGAGATATCACATATTATTTGTGCTCGTAGTTGGCATTAAAAATTAAAATGAAAAGTCTACACGTATACATAGTATTGCATTGTTCGAGTTATTGGCTATCATGCTATCGCGCATTTTTATTTGCAGCGGTTATTGTTGCTACGGGACGCATATTTTCATTCTGCATTGCTTAATTCTGTATAATGGTAATGTATTTTGGGGCATATAATGAAATTAGCAAAATGGCCAACAGAATTTTATAAAATAATAAATTTTGTTATAAACCCATCCCCGCGCAAAAATATCGTGCAATTAAAGTCTATGTTTATTTTTTCTCGTGCAGACACTCTAGTCATGTGGGGTTTTCACAATTTACAGTATACTTGTGATATAATTTTTACGTATATACATTAAACTGCAGATAAGAGATATATTTCATTAGGCTAATAAATTGTTTCACTAAATTAGTTTCACAGTTTTGTGTTATTATATTATATAACTTACTGGCATTCATAACTTTTAGTATTCATTTATATGTTATATTTGTGTCTCCTGGTGATAAAATTACATTAAGTCGGATTCAAAGATCATAATAATAATAATGTACAAGTTATTCTCAGCTTACGACCGAGATACGTTCCTGGACGTTGGTTGTAAGCCGGATTGGTCGTAAGTCGAATTTCATACAAAATATGTGTGTACTTACTTAAGTTTTTTCCCAAGTCTATTGCATTCCTCTATTTTTTTGTCACATATTCTCTGTTTGCCAGTCATTATGGGCACGATTAATGTGTATCTATGTCTAAGTTAAAAATACTATTTTAACTGAATTATGTATACATATTAATTATTAAGATTAATTAATTGACCGCCGTGTCGCTTAGACGTGCATAAGCTGTCTTAACCCTTTTTTGTTATTTAGTGATACGTGTGTTTCACTGCTATTATATTGAATATGTCGTGTATTAGTGAACTCGTGGACTTAGTGCGTCAGCAGGCTAAGGTCATGGAGGCTTTGCTTTTGAAAGTGGAAACGATAGAATTAAAAATGAAAAATTGCAAAGAGTGCAAACTGACAGTTCTCACTAATCAAAATGTCATTAAGACTAATGACACCGTTGCGACCGATGCCGCAACAATAAACAAATCATTACCGACCGATGTAGTGAACGTTACTACAAGAATTCAGACTCGATCACAGGTGAAAAAACAGGACAGCCCAAAGACACAAGCAACTAAGCAGCATCTGAAAATGTCCAGCGTGGGAAAGTGTCAAGATGCGATTTCGCATACACCTGATGTAGATTCTACTCCCGGGACGGTAGATGGGTGGTCAACGATTGTGAAAAAACGCCGTGTTGCTGTTCGTGGAAGTATGGGTGAACGAAGGGATAATACTAACGAAGTGAAATATTATCAATAAATATTATCAAAAAAATAGCGATATATTTTAGTTCTACAAAATTTTATAAGATACAGTTGATTGCTATTTCGGTTCACGCCATCGCCAGAGCTAATAGTTCTGACGATGAATTTCGTAGAACTGAAGTATAATACATTGCTATTTTTTCACTGTGCTTAATTTATTTGTTGATTGAATAATTGCGATAAGATTAACAGAAAGTCATTTAAGTAATCATTAATTTGTATAATATTTTACTAAGTAGAACGAATTAATTTGTGTTTTATTGTTGAAAATACGAATAATGTATTTCTGGAATACAGCAAACATATACATCTACTTTCTGAAGGCAAATCGTGTGCTGAGTGAATGTTGACTAGTTCCAATTTTACCTAGATTTTGTCGTATGAAGTCTTTTCAATAGATAGAGCTTTTTTTCGCTCTGCAGGCAAATCGTGAGCCATGAACGAATGTCCACAGCTGGTAGCAATTCAATCTAATATTTAAATCACTAGTATGCAAATAGTGACAGAACTGATTAATTAAGAAGTCTCAATATTTTCAAGATCAGTCACATTCGTCAATCGATGGTATCAAACAAAGAATTCGAAGTTTAATCAGTATATATTTTCTGATCGAATCAGATATAATATTCAAGTGTTGGTTTGATCAAAGTTAGAATATTTAATATATAAATATATTTTACACTGCGTCGTTGTGCGTATTTTCAGTTAGATAAAACTGTGTTGTGCTACGAGACGAGAATTGAATATAAGACAATCATTGGATAAAAAAAGTCACCAAATGGTATAAAAATACATTGCGGTTCTGCAATGTCGACCAAAAACTGGATCAATGAAATAATGAATATGGTCTAAGAAAGTTGTAAAATACTTAATTAGAGCTGTTTGAAATAAACTAGTCTATCAGTTTTCTATAGAACTGTTTACCGATGGATAGATGTAGATAATGTAGTCGAATTTGAATCAATTAGATAATTTATGTTACGTATGTCAAAGCTTTATTCCAGTGATTCTCATGTGTGACCACCAGAGAATTTTGCTGCGGCCACCAACAGTTTTATAGTAAATATTGATATTTAAATAAAATGTGATTTTACAAATGAATTTGTAAATTTATTATTATTTAAGAATTTGATTGAATAAACCTGACTTATCGAGCATTTAGTCGAGTTTAAGTAAAGGAATGTTTTAATAATAAAACTATTCAAAAATTTTGGTCGAGGTTATATATTGACTATAGTCACTTTAATCAAGTCAATATAAAAAATTAACAACAATTATATAATTAAATTTGTCGATTTTAACTACAATTCTATATTGTGAAAGATCATTCAGTGTAATGCATTATATAGAAAAATAATATCAAAGCTATATTTATCACATTTGGTGCGGCCACGAGACAGTTCCATATGGCTGATGATGTTTATAATGCGGCCATAGCAAAATTTCACGTGAGAACCACTGCTCTTGGTCATACGCTTGAAAAATGTTTTATGTTTAGATATAAAAGGTTTTTCCTGTGACAGGGAGTGTAATATAGAATGAGTTATTAAAAATGTATTGCTAATATGTTTATTATTCGTAGTTATATGTTTGAAGAGTTGTGACTTCATTATGTCAGCAGTATATGCTTATTTGAATATTCCTTTCTCTGGCACTAACATCAAATTTGCGAAGTAGAAAATTGTGATACGCAAACATTTTATTCGCAGTTCTTTTTTATGAAAATTTAAAGTGAAATATATTTTATGCTGAGCAAAGGAATGCGAATGAATCAGGAGAGTGATATATTTGAAAGGTGGAATTTTCAGTGTAAGGAAAAACAAAGGAAACATTTGTACAAGAATGTTAGCATGTAGAATTCAAGATATGTGAAACGAATATAGGAATGTTTTGAGAATCAAGATTTCCTTGAAATATTTACATATCATTCACAAGGGAGAAATCATACGAATGACTGCGTTTTATCAATATCTGAAGCCGATTGTCTTGTTTTTATCACACAATTTTTAAATTATATTATTGGTGAAGGGAATTCGTTTATTTTTTCATAAAATTTACTTAACCCCAGAATTATGACATTGGAAACTTCTACAGAAGTGATTTTTGCATCTTAAGCCCGATATTTTATATTAAAATTATTAAAACGTTTTTTACGTCATTCGTCTATATTTATATTCATCTATAAAATATGACTTCATCAAATGCTTAAGTACTATTTTTCTTTTCATATTTTGTTCTCATTTGAAATCAAAGATAGCATATTGAAATCAGTCTACGTCATCTATAAATAAATTTGAGAAAATACCATAGACTAAAATGTCTCTATTTAACATTAAAAAAATATTTTTTTTCAAGAATTCCAATGTGCACATGCCTATACTAAGATGATCATTTCTTCTCAAACTTATTTTTAGTTTATGTTAAAATCCATCTCTTATACATTTTTAAAAATAAATATTTTATGCTGTTTCGCATATTTTTATTATAACAGAAATAATAATAAATAATATAAAAAAATTGCATACATTATTTTAGGATGAATTGTCTTTTCTATATGTTAATAATTCTGTATGTTGTATAAATATAATTAAAGTCCTCAAAATCAAATATTCAAAAGAATTTTATTTATACTGATATTATTAACTCCATTTTATAGTTAACGTATCGACTGAAAGTGGTACTTGATATAACTTCAATATAGAATTTGAATTGTTGAAACTTTGTATGATTCCACGAACGACTTGAGTTTTGCTTTACGGAAAATTCAGGTATTCTATCAAATCGATGCAACAAAATGACCATACAATAAACGTTTTGTATCGGTTATATATAAGACGAAATGTATACGAAAGAAAAACACAGACCCTAGGCTAGAATCCAAATATACATTTTAAATGGCTATCAAAGAAATTTCAGCTATTTAAATTTCTTATTTTATTTAAAAAATGTATGGAAAAAACTACATTTAGTAAAATATTCAACAACAAAAATATCTTTAAAATTTATACTTACTATTATTTACTCACCAAAAGAACGTCTAGGTTTTTTAAAAGTATATTTTCATACGTAATAATGTCGTTAAAACTCGGTGTCTATGTAAATAGTTGTATTGTACAATGTTAGTATGATGTTTGCATACTTGCTGTGAATAGTGAACACCGAAAAAGAGTTTCAGATGTTTTCATCATTCTACAACTCTAATTAAGACACTTTTATTCAAGCTAAGTCAGGTTTCACGCAATTTTTGATTAAGACCTCAAAGAAAAACGTGAAAAAAATATTTTAATTAATATTTGTCAAAGCATCAACAAGATATTAAAATACATCTTTTAACGCAAAAACTTGTAACGTAATTGTACGACCTTTCGACGAAAGTATTTATTAAAAATTATATAATTAAAATGAAAAAAATTAATAAGCGCAGCCTTTGATAGTTCTGGCTTAATTGAAATTAATTAAATCACTTTTTTTTATTTGTGGTTGGTTATTCATATTTTATATTTTTATTACAGCTTTCTTAATTTAATTGGCATGAAAGTAAATTCTATCTTACATAAAGTGACATATTTAAATATATATATTTTATTAACTATATATTATGATTCATTTAATCATATATAAATAAAACTATGAAGATAAAAGAGCTCAACAAATGGTTTTTAAGATAGCAACTTAATATATATTATAAAATTTGTTGATGTCATTGAAAAAGTAAAGGCTTTATGAATAAAACATTTTTTTCTAAAAAACAAAATTTTACGACGTCATGTCACTGATTCTGATACTTTCACTTACCATAAATCGAGTATCGATTTTATTTGAATACTTTAATTAAAATTTTAACGTTTAATGAAGTATATGTATAGAAAACTTGATATAATTTCACGGTGAAAAAATAGCAATGTATTTTAGTTCTACAAAATTATTTTCAACAAATATAGTTGATAGCTATTTCGGCTCACGCCATCGTCAGAACTATTGATATAATTTGCAAATGTCTTATTTTGCTGTAAGCGTACAAATAATGTTTCTCGTGTGCTAACAGAAAACAACGTACCGTTCACTAAATCAAATTCGCCTACCGTAACTGACAAAGGTATCTAAATGGGTATAATCATAATTTGATAGAGCTGTCCTCATGTGCTGGGCAGTTTCATATTGGTGGTGGAGTTTTCTATTGTCATACAGAAGGTTTCCGAACAATCTACATGGCCACAAAGCCTTCCTGAAACAAAAGACACAGTGCACTCAGTCGGTAATACCATTCACTGTTTTGTAAAGCCTGTAAGCGATGAAATCCGGCTATTGTAATTGTAACAGTACTTTATTTTCAACGAATTAAAGCATAGCACATCACTCAGCGAGTTTGTAAGATGACTTAATTAATTTGTTAGGCGAAATTCGATTATATTAATTAAAATTGTCTCCTTCAAAAATCAACGTTGATTTTAATTTGTCTCTAATATTAATAAAACGGTAAAAAATAGCAATGTAGCTTAGATCTACGAAATTTGTATAAGATATAGTTGATAGCTGTTTCGGCTCACGCCATAGTCAGAGCTATGTTTAAACGTACATTTGCTTATCTATATATATATAGCTGGGTAAAAAAGGTACACAATACATCTTCTCTTTTGTTTTATCGACCTAGCTTATATCGTGCTAGCAAAAAAAAAAAAAAAAATTAAATTACACAAAACTATAGAGGCGGCATTTTCAATAAGCTTAAATATTGGAAGGAGATGGCTTATTCCGGGAAGGCAATAGCCCTTTGCAATGGTCTGAGGAGTGGCGATCGACTTATATTTGTTTGTTCATATAAAATTTCGTTTGAAAATTTCCCCGAAGCCGAAATAGCTATCAATTATATCTTCAAAAAAATTGTAGAAAAAAAATATATTGCTATTTTTTCACCGTGTTATAACGGAGTTCTACCAAGTAAATGCCAGTTCAATCAATATCAAATATCAATATTTCTATAAATTTTTAAAGAATGATTTTCCTAACCATTAAAAATACACATCAGTTTCGGCGATCACTTACTCACTTGAGTCATATCTCTTTTCGGTAAGCATTTGTTTGAAATTTACGGACAGGTGATAGTCGTTCGGGTTAAATATGATGAATATGATGCCTAATGATGTAAGTGCAATTAATGCAATTTTGTCATTGTTGCGATCGGCTTGAGACACGGTGTATTGTTTCGGTGAAAAATCACTTTTCCTTCTATATTTTGGGCTGTTTTTCACGATTTCTTCTTCTAAGCGCAATTTACTATGATATATTCACTGTTGATAATTTTTTTTTATTCAAGATAGCTGATGAATAATATTTAATGCGCATCTCGAAACACTTACACCACAACGTTCCCAGCCGACTTGTAGCGTTTTTGGTCGTTTGGACGGCTTTTGTTGTCGCTGTCCACTCAACTTTAGTTGATCCATAGTCACATATCGGGTGAAATTTTTTTTTATGTCGCCTAAACAGCTCCAAACAGTGCTTTGTTTTTCTGCGAAGTTATTGAATGGTGTTTGTATGTTCGCACAAACAACTTTTAATGACTAGGCTGTTATAATGATTAGTGCAACATAACTAGGAGGGCTTACATCACGCTTTCATTATTATTTGTTAAGAAACCTTTCAATTTATTGATAGATTTATTTGAATTCTTTTTGAATACAAAACTGATACAATTTGAGAATAGAATGCTAGTAATAATTTAAAAACTAACGTAACACAAGCTCATTTTTGTAATATCTTGAAACTTGAGTTAATCCGTCTTGGATTTATTATTTCACAGATTTGGTGGAATATATTTTGTAACGTAACGATAAAATTTTCAAAAAAAAATTATGTCTTCATGATCTATATCAGGGGTTCCCAAAAATTTTCGGTTTCCGGCGCCCTTAAAATAACTTTGTAATATTTTTTTTGCGGCGCTTGAAGCCAATGTTACTATTTTTTTCTTAATTTCCAACTCAGAAACTCATTGATAAGTTAATATCTCTAATGTCGTCAACAATTTTATTTTACAAATAATCAAAATTCATTATTTTCTTGAATTTGAACGTTAAGTGCTATTCAACTTTACGTTGACCCAAGTAAAATTATATAAAGTAAAATACTTATAATATTTTGTAAAGAAAAATTTTCGCCACACTAATTGGAAACTCTGATCTATATTATAATATTATTAAATCTATTTGAATATATTTTCTGATAAATATTGTAATACATATGTTTTATATTGAAGATGTTTTAATATATGTAAGGTACTAAAAACTGTTAACAAATAAAAATATCATATAACGCTATTTTTATTCTTAAATTATCTTCTTCATTGAACGTGTAAAGTAACGACAAGTGTTTGTGGATAAATTTTCTTGGAAAACTTAATTTATCAAGCAAAAGATGTTTGATTCTTCGTTTCACACGAAAAATAAACTGAAATAAATATTGATTTGAAATGGTACTAAAACTCGATGCAAAAAAAAGAATTTTTGTTATTAGTATGATAAAATTCAAATTTTTAATTTTGATCTATTTAAAACAAGAAATACACACGTTTAATCCTGTTATCTCGGGAGATGAATTGTCGCTGTAGTCGTCTTGACGGTATAAACCAATTTAGCGTTTACATGTGTCAGTATGAAAAATCACCTGGCTCGAGGGCTATTGTCAAACAAGACACCAATAATTTTCACCATCTTTATTATGGTTTTGAGCTAGGGACAGGAATTGAGACGAAATAAGGCATCGCTGGCAGGTAGCTAACTTCCGTTTTTAATTAGAGCACCACGGGATGTCAGTCCGTGTGTAAATCTGCATAATTGCCTTCATCGCGTTTCAAAGCTTTTTAACTGTCCGCCGCTCTTTGACGCCAGCTTTTGAAGTTGTGCTTTCGAAGTAAGTGCTCAATATTGACCATAATAGACATAGAATGGTTTCATCAAAGTATTTCCGATTCGATTCAGAAAGCTCATTGGAAAATTCATTATGCGTTTAATTGGTTATACTTATCAAAATTATCTTAGATATTGATAACGTTACGTTACAATACGCAAAGATGCATTAACGAAGAAAAAAACTACAACAATTGATATAATTAAAACATACAAAAATATACCGATTTGTTTTCAACAAAACACAAATTTAATTAATTTACGAATCCGTTCATGCGTTATTCGGTTCAGTGATATTGCACTGATATATAACAAAAATTATATATGATGTTGCACTTTAAAGGCATTAATTAACTTTGCTGAAAGAAATTCTATGACAATTATACGTGTAACAGTTTTAAATGATCTATCAAAAGTTTCGTCATATACTAAATCTCAAGTAAGTACAGGGAGAATATGACGGATTTAGGAGAGATGCTTGGAAAATTTTACGACTGAATCGTTTAAAATGATGCAGAAAAATATATTTTTATACAAACTTGAATTGTTACAACTTTGTACGAATCCACATGTTTTGTCACTAACGACTCGGCTTTCACTTTTCGGCATCTTCATGCATTATATCACACGGATGCAACAGAAGATATATGTTTAAATATTTTTCATAAAATGTGAATTGTTAACGTAAAAAAGAATTTTATCATACTTTTTTACGTTAAAAATAAATATGTTAATGTTTGAAACAAGATATTGCTGTGGAAGAAATTAGTCAATAGCAAAAATCTTTGATTCAATCAAATGAATTGGACAGTTAAGATATTATATCAACACAGCTGGAGTAGTCCAATAAAATAATATATCCAGGGCTATTTCTAAAGGGTTAAATATCCTTACACGATTATCATTAGTTCTAAGAGAGGTCTCTTAATGTTGGAAATAACCCGGAAACAATAATCACGCACAATAGAGTAACCCAATGAAATAAGAATGTATCATAATTATTATCAAATTGAATTCATTGGTCTCAATAAAATAATGAAAAGTTTTCACGAACTACCAAAAATGAGATATGAATTTTATTATTTCAAAATTTATTTTGAATATATTTTTTTTTTGTTTTACGATTACACTTTAAAATTTATTCAGTATAACGTATTAACTAACGCAAACTTTGCTGAAACAACTACTCATAACAAATCTTCAAAAAATAGTTTTTCTGTAAAAGAACCTGGAACAATTAATTATATCTTTTTTCTCGTAGTATATGTCATATAACTGCAAGGAATTATATTACTTGGATAATATTGTTGTTGGTACGCTTTCTTAGTGAGCAGTAAAAGTTTCATTTTAATATTTTTAATATTATAGCTTGTTTTTTTTTAATATTTCAGCTACTCCATAAGCAAACACATTTATAAGCTGTAAAGAAAATTCTGGTCCTTTTTTATATAATATGTTACAACTCCCAGAAGTCAGCAGTCTTATAGCAAGCTCTCAGTTTATACCAAGAATTTGAATGGTGAGTTGGATTCCAGGAGAGTTAAGAAACATTTTTTGATATTTCAATGCACGCCAGAAACTGGCTATTTTACCACACGAAAAAAACTCGAAAAAAAATCAGAAAACTATCTAAATAATTTCTATCATTTATTAACGACGATTAATGGAAACTAAATTGTGTTTGCGACATTAAGTAAAATTTCGATCATACATAGTTTAAGATTTCGACTGAAGGTGCTTGATGGAATTTCAATATCGAATTTGAACTGTCAAGACTTTGTACGATTCCACACGTATTGTCAGAAACGATCTGGGATAACGATCGCCTTTCGGCATCTTCAGGTATTCTGTTACACGAATGCAACGGAACTGACGAGTCAGAATACGTCAGTCGATAAAAAACCTGAAGATACCGAAAGGTGAAACCCGGGTGACAAAACGCGTGGAGTCGTACAACGTTGTAACAATTCAAATTCGACTATATAGATAAAAGTATGAAATACATGCACTTGAAAATTTTCATCACACTTTCTGTCATTATTTTGAGAATAGTGTTAACGGAAAAAATTGTCAATTTACTGTCCATTGAGTTTTTTTATGTTTATTAAAAAAAATGTTTATATCTTCAAATACTTAATAACTTTTTGACTAAGCAATTTTATCGTTGAACAGTAATGTATTTTTTTTTTGTGAAATGAAATATGTTTGCAGATAATATGTTACACATTACATTCAAAATTGAATCAAAAAAAATATTCATTAAGTCATTTTTTTATTTTGACATGTTGATATCTTAATTCGAAAAGGTTTCGTGTTTCTGTGCGGGGAACGGTGACAGTCTCACTGTTTTTGCCGTACAAGTCAGCTCTGGAGTCCCAACCGACGGTTGGTTGATGCAATTATGCAAATGCTTACGCTATCTCCTCGTACAACGACTAAAAGGAGAGAGCAGAGGGTGAGGTCAGACAATTTTGTAGTTTCATCTCGGCTGTTTCCTAAAAACAGGCTCTGTTTTTTAGACGCGTTGGCTTACATAAAGAAATACTGAATAAACATGTTTTATCGTTAGCTGATATAAAAATCAACATTTTCCTTAGCTTTTATGTAAAATTTCTAAGCAATATAACACAATTTCTGGAATAAATTAATTGAATCCATACATTGATAATAAGGTACTCATAAAAAAACATATACGATAGCGAATAACTGGAACTCAATCATCGATCGATCAATCGATTATCATGGGATTTGTTTTAAAAACATAAGTGTTTTATTTATAAGAATATTAAAATCGTATCATAATATTCTTTGAATTAGACGGTATATTAATATAAATAAACTTAACGGGTATATTTGTCTTCTTTTGTATAGTAATTTTAAAATATTTTTACTATTGTAGAAATAATTATAGTTTTTCAATAGTATATAGCGTGATGGTGTGAGAAGATACTTTTGTATCTTAATGAAATCAAATATAAAATTAGAATTGCCACATTTTTGTCACTTACGACCCGGGTTTCGACTTTCGGTATCTTCATGCAATCGATCACACGGATGTAACATAATTGACGTGCAATATACGCGTCGTCTATATAACAAAGATAAAAAATAGTATTAATTAACCCCAATGGCAGCTAAAAGAAATTTTATAATATTAATCTAATAATTATTATCACAATTGCCTGTGATAATTTTCATTAACGATCTTATTAATGAGTCATTCTTGAAAGGGTGTTACAACAAAAATGCAATTACGTTAGTGACAAAACATGTGGAATTGTAAAAAGTTGTAACAATTCAAATTTAATATTGAAATTCCATCGAGCACTTTCAGTCGTATTATAAATCAAATTTTAAAGGTTTGTTTATTATGAAAATCATGAAAAGTTCGGTACATATATTATTTGTTTTCAAACCGGACGACTTATCTATTTCTTGTTTAGGTGTCATATTTCTAACCCGGTTACTGTTCTAACTTCAACATATGTTAATGAAAGATTTTCTGACTGTATGTTGTTAACAGTTTTGTCTTCAAAAACCGTAGTAAGATAGCAGTATTAAAAAATAGTATTTGATGTAAGACGAGCGAGTGTTTCGTGTATAATGAGATTTTTTTTTCGCTAAATACGATTGCTATTTTTAATATAGTTAAAAAATCATATTATCCTTCAGTTAAATGTTGCTAAAAACATATTTAATGTAAAATTTAACAACGATACACCACCAACGCTACTACCATCAGTGAGAAATTAGAAAAGAATGTGTGTTGTTTGATATAAACCAATGATTATCTTAGAGAATGTTAAAACAAGACATTAAGTATTTTATATATGAGTTTTTATACAATAGTACTATGTTGTTCAACTTTACACGTTAAAAAAGTTTTTACTCTTAATTAGTGCTATCTTTTAAAGATTTTATTGTGAACTGAGTTCAATTTTAAATAATTGTACGAGTAACTTTAATTAAAGGTAAATAACTTCATTACGATTTTTATAATATAATATATATAAATATTTCCAAATAGTTGATGGGAAATGGTTTATTTCATTTACTAGATTAAATTATATAAAATATCAAATAAATAAATTGTATGCAAAGAAAATTAATGCAGCAAAATATTGGAGCGTTCTTTATGATGTTTTTATTTTGAAGAAGTATATCATAATAACATTAAAAGCTTCCAAAGGTATGCAGTGTGTGGCTTTATTATCTTTTTCTATATATATATATAAATGAATGTCTGTCTGTCTGTCCTTTATAAACTCCTACACCATTAATCCAATTGCGATAAAACTCTGTCGAATTATTGCTTAGACTACCGGGCAAAAGATAGGATACTCAGAATTTGATTTGGTTACAAAAAATAATTGAATATGTACGAAAACCATGTTTTCATACAAGACTATTGTAATACAGAATGGCCATTTATGAAGCATTGTATCCATGGCAACGCCGAAAACAAAATTGACGCAAATCTGTCACATTCATTCTGGAAACAGATCGAGTACGCATAGATCGTACCGGACGTACTCTGCCTGCTGATTTAAATCATAGTGCTTTCCATTACGATCCTAATTATGGTTACAGTCTGCACTCAAGTGTTGTTATTGGAAAAATGGACAAATAATGCATGTATTGTAGTGCCTTTAAATATAAAAATGAAACACTGGGCTGCGCAGTGGAAAAGTGAAATTGCCAGAATAACATTCGATGCCCGAACCTTTATTAACGTTGGTATCGGGTGATACAAGTGAATCAAAACATTTCTTGACAAACATACGAAAGTACAATTCAAGTTTCCAAATGATATCTTTTGGTGCAACAAATATCGTGCGCGAAGATTACATGCCAACATTTAAAGTGCAAGAACAAATTTATCATCGTGCTGGATCATTACTACCACTGCCGAATGCAAATCATAAATTTCTTCAAATTTATTTCTTGGGAAACACTGACAAACAAATTGACCAACGTTGTCAATTCAATACGGGTACTAAACGAGAAATAATTGCTCAATACCAACTTTATTCGATCAAAACAACAAATTAATTAAATTATTTAAAACTGCCCTCAAACAAATGTCATCTGATGATTACAAAGTTGTCGTTATAGTTGGTGAAGAATTTAACTCGCGTGATATCATTCTTCATCGTAGAATGAGTCATGTTCAGCGAGTTTCAGAAACGCATCGATCATACGATGGATTGCAATATCCGATTTTATTTTGGCAAGGAGAAGACGGATACCATTTCAACATCCCGTCGAGGAATCCACAAACAGATGCGGAAGCGAATAAGAAAGTCATTACCATGAATTACTATTCATATCGATTGATGATTCGCGACAACGCCGAAAATCATATCTTAAAATATCGACATTTGTTCCGTCAATACATTGTCGATATGTATGCGAAAATAGAAAGTGAACGACTCCTCTACATTCGATTAAATCAAACAAAGTTGCGTACCGAAGAGTATATTCATTTACACGATGCAGTTGTTAATGATGGCAATGTGAATCCCAATGATTTGGGAAAAATGGTCATACTCCCTGCCACATTTACAGGAAGTTCACGATACATGCATGAATACGCACAAGATGCAATGACGTATCTTCGGGCATATGGCCGCCCAGTTTTTTTATTACATTTACCTGTAATCCGATGTGGGAAGATATAACACAACTTTCGTTACCCGGACAATCATCATCAGATCGTCATGATATTTGCGCACGAGTGTTCAAACAAAAACTCAAATCCTTAATGGATTTCATTGTCAAGCGTCATGTTTTTGGAGAGACACGCTGTTGGATGTATTCGATTGAATGGCAAAAAAGAGGATTACCACGCGATCACGAAAAAACATTGCACTAGCAATCGCATCATCTAGAATTGCAGCAACTCTTTTGGATGGTGGCTGAACAGCAAATAATTGAGACACCAACATGCAATATCAACAAAAATTCTAAAACGGGCAAACCACTCACATCATGTAAAATCATTGTATGGGACGAATGTACTATGGCACACAAAAAATCATTGGAAGCACTTCATCGCACACTAAAAGATTTAAGAGGAAATGAACAAATTTTCGGTGGCGCACTCATTTTATTGTCGGGGGATTTCTACAAACTCTACCTTATATATCACGTTCAACAGTGGCCGATGAACTTAATGCATGTCTCAAAGCACGCGTTTTATGGCGATACGTACATAGATTCACTTTGAAGACCAATATGCGTGTACAACTACAACATGATGCATCCGCTGAACGTTTCGCAAAACAATTGTTGGATATAGGAAATGGGAAAATGGCAATAGAGGAATCCACACAATGTATCACATTGCCAGCGAATTTCTGTAAAATAACCGCAACGATAGACGAATTGATTCACAAAGTTTTTCCAAATATTGCACACTATCATTAAAATCATCGATGGCTCAGTGCATGTGCTATGTTAGCAGCCAAAAACAAGGATGTCAATGTAATCAATTTCAGCATACTAAATGAAATACCTGGAGAAGCGACAACGTATAAGTCAATCGATACTATAACGAATCAAGACGAAGTCGTCAATTATCCAACAGAATTCTGAGATGGGAGTAATATTAACTACGTTAATAACATTCACGTTCCGCGCGTGTGCGAAGTGTGTGTGTGTGTCCGTCGTGTGTTGTATTGCGCGCCGTCGATGATTTGTGGCGGTGGCGGGTGATGATGTCGTTTCCGTCGTCATTATTATTATATTATTAACGTAGCTTTCGTCGATCGATGTGTACGATGAAGAAATATGCGAGCGAGCGAGCTTAACCTCCGAAACCGTACAGAGTGCGTCCTTGCCTCTTGAATTCACTTTATTTGCCAGGCACACCGCCGCATGTTTTAACATTGAAAATTGACGTGCCTATCAATCTTCGAAACATAAATTCCTCACGACTTTACAACGGTACCAGGTTTACGGTAAGAAAAATGATGAATTATTGAAGCTACAATTTTAAATGGAAAATTCAAAGGAGAAGATGCACTGTTGCCACGCATCCCAATGATTCCGACAGATATGCCATTTGAATTTAAACGTCTGTAGTTTCCAGTGCGAGTCACCTTTGCAATGACCATGAATAAGGTACAAGGACAATCGTTACAAGTGTGTGGACTAAATTTGGAAAATCCAGGCTTCTCACATGGACAACTGTATGTGGCCTGCTCACGCGTTGGAAAACCTTCTGATTTATTTGTGAACGCACAAGATAGAAAAACAAAAAACATTGTGTATCCAAAAGCACTCCAATAAATAAAAATACATACGACCGCCACTGTCAAAGTTAGGTAAGAAAAACATAACCTAAGCTTATCGCTTCTAATTGGCTCTGGCCTCGCCTCAAGTCCGACTTATCCAATCAGAAGGCGAGAGGCTTCCAACGTGGCGCTTCCATAAAGTCGCGGTTTCTTTTTTTTGAGTGACATTGCAACGCATGCCTGGAACACGCGAGTATGAAATAAATTAAACGATTTTCAGTATGTACGACTCTTGAAGTGGGGGTAATTCATACTGGTTGAAACAAAACTTTTACGTTTTGATGATTTCAAATAAATAATTAATTTGTTTTGCGTCGAGAGTTCGTGACAACCGATACAGGTTTCACATTCCGGCATCTTCAGGCAAACAAGTGGACGAACGAACGTCGTTTATGTTTACAATCAACATTTTTCATTCGTAATATAATGTTAATACACCTATCCCTCGATTTACACGGTACTTGTTTTACACGTTTTTGCTTTTAAACGGATTTAAAAAATGTTGAAAATAGCTGCCTGTAATTAACAGAAACAGTGTTTTCGCCAAGTTTGTGCGCCTGTGTGCCGAGATATTCGTTTGGACGAGTTCATTTCTAGGCGAATCCAACTGTATGCATTCCACTGCACATACGTCTCATCCCGCCATTTGGCGTTTATCCTTGACCACTTTGAACCAGTCGCAAAGAAGAGATTGACAATGATTTGTGATAGTGATGAATGATAAAATCTCACCAACTGTTGCAATATTTTTTTTTATGAATCTTTTGGATTTCATTTTTTTGTTCCTTTGTATATGCTTTATGTGTGTTTAATTAATAAAAGAATATGTGTATTTATACTTTTAAATAATTTTGTTTTATTTAGGTATTTAAGAAAACAACAAAATTATGCTTTTTTGTTGTACTTTTCGATTTACACGGTTTTATATTAAAAATTTAACAATTTCGATTTACACGTTTTTCTCAGGAACATATCTACCGTGTTAATCGAGGGATAGGTGTATCGATGTTTTTGTTTGTTTTTTTGTAATAAGCTTAGGTATAGAATATAACAAATTCCACAATGACATATTTTTGGAGTTTTGGTATTCCTTAATGTTTGCCATCGGAACATTGACATATTTTGGAGAATATTGCTTTATTAGTCAACGCCTCTTAACGGACAGCTTACTGTATCTCCCGGACAGACTATTTGCTTGCAATCTTGTTATTGTGAGAAATGGTGTCGAGCTTCACAACTGATAAACCAGCCTTAAACAATAAGTGGATTAATCGTCGAGGATTAGTGTGGAACCCGTTTGGTGAACAGGCGACACGAACAGTGGATTAAGCGTGATCTTAATCGAATTTAATACTTAAATGAAAATACATCCTTGCTGAGATGGAATAATGAGAGTGTAATTATCAATTTTCTTGACTCTACATACTAAATCACGTAGTTGCGTTGCCATATATTATATTTCACATAGCATTCATTGCCAACCAAATATTATTATATTATACAATGAAAACTTAAGAGTAAAACCTTTCATTTATTTAACATATTTTATTTAGTTAAATAAATAACTTTCAATCTCTCTAATGAACATAAATATGGCTTTTTCATACGGGTGGATGGATTGAATTCACACTTGAACCTTTAAATATAAATAGCGATTAGCTATCCATTAGATCCCATGACAATTTGAAAAATATTATCTTCCATACATAATTGTGATTTGAAATTAGAATTTATGATTAAATTTGCATTTACTTGGTAGAACCCATTATAACATGTTGAAAAAATAGCGATGTATTTTAGTTCAACAGAATGTGTAAGATATAAAGTAGATAGCTATTTCGGCTTACACCTTTATCAGAAATAGTTCTGTAGAAGTAGGAGTGTAGAAATAATCCTGATGAAAGATAGATTGCCTGATGGTGTTGAAAGGCGAATCCCGGGTCGTTGGTAACGAAATATGTGAAATCGTACAAAGTTTCAACAGTTCAAATTAGATATTCAAATTCCATCAAGCAACTTCAGTCGATATTATAAATTGTGTAATTATTGAATATATTAAGTCCTTTTTCCTACGATCGCTTTCTGTTTAGAAAACGAAAACTGCAAATGGCCTAACTAAGAGATGTGTTATAAAAGCTTATTTTAATTCAAACATTTATCGTAGCATTTCGAGATGGGTAGTTTTTAAAAGATGTGACTTGTAATTAGCCAAATTTTGAACTGGGGATGAGAGAGAAGGTATGTTAAACAACACGAATTTTCTGCTTTTATACACAAGCTTCCCGTATACGTACAAATCCTTCCCTATTGTGGATTCGAATCTTAAATTGTGTAACCTAATGGAATACACGTTTGACAGCGCGCATCAATTAGAGTGCAGAAAATAAATTAACACCAGCTTCACTTTATTATTTTTAATTTGATTTAAAATACAAAACTTTTCGTTCAATTTTGTTCAGCCTATGAAATATAAAATCTTTTTTTAACATTATTCATCATTTAAATTTTTTGTTACTTATATTCATGAATACTTAACTATGGTACAAAATTAATATACTTTTGTCAATAAGCCAAAGCGAATTCAAGGAAAAATTAAACAAACGCCAAATTTCATCATAACAATAAAAAGAATATTCCGTGAGCATCCCCTAGTTTGTGCGACAACTTGCTTTTATTATGACTTCAAGCAGTTTTAATACGCGAAAGCTCCAGAAGAGTGCTTTTTAAAAAGCATTCCCATTGGGAGAAAAATAAAAGTTTCCAATCGTTGTATAAGAGTCCGACATCAAACGGTCATTTGTGAGACCGCTGTGCTATTGCAATAAACCGAGCGTACAAAATTCATCGTAAATTTTGCAACAACTATCAACAACTTTCATGCGATTCCCCTGATACTTTTGATTTCATGTAAAGAAAGTAACCTTATAAAAGACAAATTCATTAAAATTTATATTATGACTATTTCCCTAAAAATAATTGTATAAGCAATGAAAATATGGTTAAGTTCATATACAAAAGATATACACCCAGTCCTTTTTTTACGCGAATTCGATTATACGCGATTTTTTTGGACGGTAGCGCTACATTTTTTTACGCGCTTCACTCGTTTTTACGCAATTTTTCCCCCAAATTTGTTGTAAAGAAGACATTTATATATGATGCTAGACATGTTCGTTTCATTATTTTTTTAAATAAAAAAAATGTGTATTAAAATAAAATTAAAAATTGTAACGATTTTTATTGTTATACAAAAGATAATTTGTTGGAAAATTGTTAATAGAAATGACGATATAATAAACACAGTTACTTTAAAAGCACGTGTTTTCATTTATTTTCTTCTAAAAACAGTCTTTTGCCATCATAATAGTGGAATGCTTGGGTATTTGAATTTATGGGCATTGCTTTCATTAGCCGTATATAATTTATGGAGGAGTAACGCTTTCTAAACAAAATTTCAAACATTAAGTTTGAATATAAATATAACAACAATATAAAATATAATATATAGATTTAAGTCTATACTTGCTTAACGTTGAAGTAAAACAACTTTTGGATAATATTTCTTAAATCATTTTACACGGAGCAAGAAATTTTGACACAACCCGGAGTTTTTATTTATGTTTATGAATAACTGTGTTTTTATTTATCGTTTACAGCCAGTTTCTTTCAAAACAACAAGGTAGATTATCCCAAGAAATCACTATCAATATATCATTTATTAAAATTTTTGATGCTATATTCTGACATAACATAAAATTTGTTATAGCTGTACTGTGTTATATAGTAAATCTTTTAACTAGCAAGGAAAAATAGATATATCAAGTCATGAGTTACTCACTTTTAATGTGTAACAGTAAATTTTTGATGGAATACCATTATATTTGCAACAATAAAAACACATTTTTAGTGCTATTTCGACAATATATTCTATGATTAAAACATTTGGACGAATTCAAAATTTACTGATGTTTTTATATCCTAAATTAATCAGTTTTCATTTTTTGTGTGCTAAGTACAATGTTATCTAAATTATAATGCATGCAATAGTACAATTTTAAATAATAAGAACACATTTTTTAGTACTTATTTTCACAATAAATCTTTGGATCAGGACCGGTTTCGCTCATCTCGAGCATTAACAATTGATAAAAAAATATATTGTGGAAATAAGTACTTAAAAATGTGTTTTTATTATTTAAAATATCATGTCTGCCCATCAAAAAGTAATATTCTAGATATTCCGAAACCGGTCGTAATCATAAAGAAAATATTGTGAATATAATATTTAAAAAAAACATTTTGTTATTCAAAATGTAGCACAAAAGGTAAGATTTGCATCATTAATTTTAGGGAAATATGTATTTATTAAACTAGAAAACAATAATCATTCTAAAATAGAGTTTTAAAATAATGAAATATTTTTTTTTGTCAAATATATTGTGCATTAATCAAAAAATATTTCGGTGTAACTTAAAACTTTATGACAGAGTTCAATTGTAAATTCTTATAAATATACACACACATACCTCGATTTACACATTACTTTTTTTACACGTTTTTGCTTTTACACGGATTGATAAAGAATTTGAACAAGAAGAATAATAAAATTTATTAAAAATCCTTAACTTCATAAAATCCTCCATGAAAGATTAAAAAAATCTTTCATTTTTATGGCAAACGCAAACTAATTATGCACTTAAATTTATAACAAATTTAAATTTTAATTTTATTGTGTTTTTTTTGTTTGTTTACAAATAGAATAATATAAAGCTGGGTCGATGATATGCAGTATTGCCATATGTATAATATGAAAGTTCTTTAGACACGATAAAATTTGTCAGAGTGTACTGCTGCCGAAAACTCTGCGAATAGTACCACCCAATTACAAACATTCGGACGAAATTTTTAAATGGTGCGGATCAAACCGATCAGCTCTTTTCATTACCGGTTATTGATAAAAAAGTTCACTTTTACTGAAATATATTTTTATTACATAATTGAGAAATACGAACCACAAATCCTGTGGATGAGTAGCAGGAAGGAGGCTCTGTGAAAAAACACAAGCTTCGTACGTTTCCGATTAAATCCGTACGTTGGTTTCATAAATGTTAATACCCTACATTTCGAATATGTTATGCCACAATCGGAAACTTCTTTACGGGCAGTAAAAAAATAAATAAATTTCACACTATCAGATGGGAATTCGAATCGGTAGTAGTTAAAAGCGTTGTTTTTATTTTTAAGGATTCGCAAAAGTAATTTCATTACCGTTTATGCAAGTTTGGATATGGTTTGTTCTGATACTATGCGTTATCTTGTTATTTAAATTCATCCAAAATATGCAGCTTAAAAAATGCATTTTTACTGCTTTGCGTAGATAAAAAAGGTAGTAAAATATATCAAATTTGAATTGTTAGAGTTTTGTACGATTTCATATATTTTGCCTCTTGCGACTCGGGTTTCTGCTTACGGCAACTGCACAAAATTTCGACAGGTGAATCTCGAGTCGTTAGAGACAAAACATGTGGAATCGTACAAAGTTTCAACAATTGAATTTTGATATTGAAACTCCATCAAGCACCTTTAGTTGATATAGTAAATTAAAATAGTAGTAAAGTTTCAGTTATTATGTAGAGGGATATTTTCATTCTTCTCAAAAAATTTCATAAATAATAAAATAAAATAATTGCTCCTATAGTTTCAATTACATTTTATTTGATTAATTAAATACTTACTCAGATAATTTTGTAACACATTTGTCACTTTCAATTAAATATCCAAATTGTACAAAAAAAAGAATGTTTCTGAAAGTTATAAAATAAGCTTAAGTTCATAACTTCTGTCGTAGGCAATAAAGCGTAGAGCCGTAGACAATATCATAGGCTGAACTATGATTTTTAATGAGATTATGGAAACTCTTTTAGCATGCACCGAATATCAAAACAGCCTTTGGTTAAAGTTTTATTTCACGTCTTTATCTGAAAACGTTTTACATCGTAGATCGTCATTATAAACGTACTGTATTGTTTATTATCCAAACTATTTCATATTTTATATTATTCAACCCTGAAGATTTATTATGCAATTTTCGATAAAATTTTTACTCAAATAAATAACAATCTTGAGAACAATTTTTCATAAAAAGTTTTTGTTTTTAAATAAACATAACGTCGAAAAAATATTCTAATTTTTACGAAAAAAATGTTTATATATTTCAATACTTTCATGTATTGCTTATAAGTGAATTTCGAATTATATAGACTCAAGTCTATCAGCTTAATTCAAATTTGAATATATTTGAATAATTTATATGGAAAAATGGTTTATTGATTGAATTGGCATTCACTTGGTAGAACTTCATTATAACACGGTGAAAAAATATATATAGTTGATAGCTATTTCGGCTCACGCCATCGTCAGAACTATGCTTAAACTAACACTCGCTTATCTATATATAGCTGTGCAGAAAAGGCACACAACACATCCTCTCTACTGTTCCAACGGCATAGCTTGTTACTTTAACACAATGATACAAAATTTTCAAAATTCTAAATGAAACAATAGACGTCTATGACAATAAGATTATATGTGGGACGGAAGTGGTTCTTATGGAAGCAAATCAGACCACCCCAAGAGGTAGACAACTCCATCAATTTCCTGGACTTAACCATTAGCAGAGTTAAAAACAGACACACTTTTAAAAATTTTAGAAAACCTACCTTTTGTTATACCACAATTCACGCAAAGTCCCTTCACTTATGGAATCATAAGCTTGCGGCTTGTAACTCCATGGTTCATATGCTAGTAACTGTACCTATGAGTCAGGCAGATTATGACAAAGAACTGCATACTATAAAATGCATAGCCCGTAATAATGGTTATGAGATAACGAAGATAAATAATTTATTATATAAAAAACAATTAAATCTAGCTAGAAAACTCATTTACCCGAACCCAATATAAAATAGCCGCTTCTATAAATCTATTAACTACCTAAGTAGCATTAGCGAAAAAATTCATAGGGAGATTAAAAACTCAATAAACGTAGCTTTCAAGGTCAACAACAACTTAGGCAGACATTTTAAAAATAGTAAAGATAAAATCAATAAACTGGACAGAAGCGGTATTTATAAAATGTCCTGTGGCTCATGTTAATCCGTTTATATCGGACAGACAGGTAGAAGTATATCTACACGAGCTAAGGAACATGTAAGATCATTCAACAGTAAAAAAACAGATTCACAATTCGCTATTCACGTTATTAATGAATCACATAATATAAATTCAAACTCAGCCCCTAAATGTTTGCATCTTTGTATGTTTACATGCATATTTTAATAAAAAAAAATATATTGAAACATTTTCGTATGTACTCAATAGTCTCTTAATTAATTTTTAATATACAGCATTTATATGAGATGGTATTTGATAATATGATAACGTTTAAATTGATACTGAATTTAAGTAAATACAGATAAAACAAAGATAATTATTATCAAAGAATTATTTTTATATAAACTTTACAGAGTAGTTTGAATGAAAAAATCTTAAATAAACACGACTATAAAATTGAGATTAGCAATGTTTAAGCAGTATTGTGTGATCGAAATATAATTGGATATGGCCAGTACTAGTGGTAGAACGATCTGACTGAATCGATCACAGTTACAATTGCATTTAATGGTTTCTAGCGATAGAGCGATCTAGCCAAGTGGTTGCAAAGTTGGCATCGATATCAAAAGTTTACCGTACATATTATGAAAAACTCAATAAATGCGTTATTTAATTTGTTACTTAACACTGTTATAAAATAGAATACAGAAGTATAAATAGAGTACATTTAAGTATGTAAGTATCATTTACTGTGGGTTGACTTTAATGTACATAGGTAATCGGTTAACGAACAGTTCAAACTTCGAATAAATCGGACAGAGAACACTTACACGAAAAATTAGTGTTGATTTTTCTAACACATATTCGGATAAAATACTGAAACGATCTTACTGATCCATATATTTTATGTGTAAAACTAAACGAAGTTTGTATGATTGATTAACGAATAATTCAAATAGCGAACATAGTCGTGGGACAGATTATTTTCATTAAGTGATTACCCCCACTGTATTCAATAAAGGAATGCAATATGCTTGGTGTTTTTTCACAATAAATAATTGTAGGAACAACTGAGAACATGAATATCTATATTATATTCGTAATAATGACATTACAAAATTTTACAGAATTCAAATTTTTTGATGGATATGGTGATAATTTTGAAGAAATTTAAAAAAATGATATCCTTTTAATATATGTAACTGAAGACGTACTTATTGATTGAATTGGCATTCACTAGGTAGAACTCCATTATAACACGGTGAAAAAAATAGCGATGTATTTTGGTTCTACAAAATTATTTAAAAAAAAATATAGGTGATAGCTATTTCGGCTCACGCCATCGTCAGAACTATCCTGTTCTTAACTTGTTTTGATCTTAAACTATTTTTATTTCACGTTAGTTCAGCTGATTACATTAAATACTGCTAAATAAGTTCATCAATTTGATCATCAAATCAAAGCGAAGAAAACATATTTTTTTACGAAAGTTTTATAATGTTCAAGAATTTTAAATATAAAGCACTGTAAAATAGCATGTATTGATTTTAATTTTGTAGTAGTGTTTGTATAATCATTATATTTACTAAGATGATTGTTGAGATGTATACATATATATACACAAAATCAATCATTCTATCCATGTATATACAATACTCAATTTTTATTTGATAATACAAAATAATAGCATGGTGACAGGATTAAGTGTTGTTATTTCTGTTCAACAAAAACTACACGGAGATTTGCTAGTCAACAAAATATTCATTTATTCATACTTGAAGAAAGTAAATTCAAAATAATAAAAAGCTTTCTATGAAAATATAAAGAACTTGTAAAAGCTTTCGTTTTCAATTGTGTCTCAAATGTTCATAAACTTTCACTCATAGCTGTTTAATATTGGTGACCGAATTGCGAACTATCAAACAAAAACGTCTGTAATAATTTACGCTCTTTTACAAAACAATATTAAGTACAAACATTTATATCAAATAATGTCCCAAGTCAACAAATAATAAGGACGCAGATTAACCAAAGCAGTTAAAAGGGTCTTTTGAGTAGAAAACAAAATATTTGCTTTGGTTTTGTAAACAACATTGCTACGAGACTACTGTGAAAATTTTATGACCGATTATTGACTTCCATAATTATCACACTTTCATGAAATTTCTAAGATCGTTATTAGTATCTCTCTGTGGGTCTATTTGCATGAAATTCATTTGAAAACGTGCCACCACGGATTTATCGGAAGGAAAATGTGAAGGAGAAAAAAGGGTATTAAAATATAATATAATAAAACATTAATTTAAATTGCGACGATTTCTACAATTATAGGGTCTTCTAAAAGGCGTGTTCTAAATTAGTTAAAATGTAAATAAAACAAGTGATGTGTTAGATATCCGCTATTTCTTTTTCATTTTTAAGTATGATTTATGATTTTAAATGTAGAATACAATGTCATGCAAATGCCCGCAGAGGCTTTGCTTAGTGGCACTTATTTAGGAGGTCCAATTTTTAATGACTTTGTCTGGATCTGTTTCAAAGCATTTGTTATGTTGACTTTGGTAGTGTCCAGTGTTAGTGGTTTATTTGCAAAGAATTGCGATTTAGAATAGCTCCAAAGGAAAAGGTCTAAAGGCGTTAAATCTCACGATCTAAATTACCAGTTCCATGCCCTAGAAACACTCGTGCAGAATTTCCATCCACAATTGATGATTTGCACATGTTGTTCAACAGTGATTTGTCGTAGTCTATTAAGCAATTGACAAATTTTTTTACAGATGTCACTTTAAAAACATAGCTGTTGTAACCTATCAAATTTCAATCATCCCTATTGAAAGACCCTATATAAAGAAAAGTGCTTTTGATAAGAACGACGAGAGTCATTTCTTCTACTTATTATTGGGAAATAATTAATGTTAAAATAAAAACTCTATACAGTTATTGGTAAACAGAAGTGGAGTATTAATTTAACAAAATTATTACAAAAATATAAATAAAATAACAGCAATTTGAATAAATATAAATTTTTCACTGCAACAATTGTTAACAAACAAAGGTTACAAGAGAATTTTTTCCCTTTGATATATAACTAAGAATGTGTGAAAGCATTTTAATTCAGGAAAATTATATTGAATGAAAAACAAAACTTAAGTACATAATGAATTACCACTCAACATAGAAAGCTGTATTTTTAAATGCGATGTTTTTTCTGGATGTAAAAATGATGGTTGTATCGCAATTTAGCATTATTTTCCCAAGAAATGAAAATTATAAAAATAAATTAAAAATGTGGCTGAAAAGTGTGTATTATCTTTGTTTGTAATATTTTTCTAAGCATCTCATTTTGAATAATTTTGACTGTAAACGAAAAATCAAACGTAGCGTAGGTCGGTAAAACAACCTCTGTTTTAGAGAGGGGCGTTTTGAGTGAGATTTGCGGTTATTAAAACAATAACCATTAAAGTAATAATTCTAGGAAACGAAGATAGAATGGCCATTGTAATTGATTAAATTTAAAATCCACATTACTGGAATATTATAAATCACTATTTTCTCAAAATAAAAGCGTTAGAGTAAGAATTCAAAATGTCAATTTAACTCGGTGTCTTGAACTACGAAGCATTGTTTTCAATCAATTTTTAAAACGCCAATCCATTAATATAACAATTTATTTAAAAGACTCAAAACAACTACTGAATTTGAATTATATCATATAAAAAAAACATTGAAAGTGGATAATTAAATAAATAGTCATTCAATAAGGACGTTCGAAATTTGTTTAAACGTAAACAAAACAAATTGTGTGTGGTATATTTTTATTTCATTTAAAAGCATATTTTATGACATTAAGTGTAAATTATATCGCCGATCAAATGTTTGTCGTGACTTTGCTTGGTGGTACGTATTTGAAAGGTCTAATTTTTAATAATTCCATAGCATAAATCTGGCTGAATTTTTGGAACAGCGTATTTTATGATGACTTTGATGGCGTTACTTACTTGCTGTTTATTTGTGAAAATTTTCAATTTATAACAGTCCTAAAGTAAGAAGATTAAAGGCAGTAAATTACACAATTTTGATAGCCAGTTCCATCCCTTCAAATTGTTCATGCGGAATATCCATCCAAATTTTGACAATTTGTGTACGTTTTTCAATGTTATTATAATACCTTCCATAGTAATTTGTCATACTTTACCTAGTCGTACTTTACACGAATTTTTTTAGACGTTACTTTAACAATACGGCTGTTACAAAATAACACATTTTAAACGTTTTTATTGAAAGACTTTTTATAAAAGATGCTCATACCAACCTGACTTTAAGTTCGATTATTTTTATTTCGAGTCACACTTTTTTAAAGTGATTAAAATATTTTAAATAATAAAAACACATTTTTTGGTACTTATTTCCACAATATATTTCTTGATCAGGACCGGTTTCGCTCATCGCGAGCATTATCAACTGATAGAATACACTAAAAAATGTGTTTTTATTATTGAAAATATCATGCCTATCCATCAAGAAGTGTCAGTTAACATCTTTAAAGCTGATTAAAATAGTAGGTGATATGATATGAAAATCGGATAAAACATAAGTTGCTCATAGATGATAAGTAAATTCAAATATGTAGCTCCTTTGAAGTAAATAAGAAAATAGTAGTGGTTATCATATTGTTTTGTTTTCGCAGAGAGTTGGTGAAAACAAGAGCACAAACGTTTAATGTCATGAAGCCGCTATTATTATATTTAGTTAAAATAATTTAAGTTGGACGATGTGTGCGGGAGCGTTCGATAAACTAGCGCTACAAGGCTCATTGGAGGCGAGCCAGCCATCGTTATCGGCGTGCGGTTTTCGTTTTATACGCCGCGTCCCGTCCCGCGCGCGCGAAACTTATATTTTACGAGTGTTATTTACAATTTATTTATCGGGACTTCCCCCGTATGCCTCACTTTACTCGTTGCTAGTTTTTCGTCGTGATTGTAGTAACTAACTGGAAGAGGCGGCAGCACATACCAAACGCTTCAAACGCGTATTGGTTCGTGCATATATATAAAGTTTTCCTTTGTATCATTTCAAAATTAAAAGCTCTTAAAGTTCGTTAACAACACACTATAATAAAATTTCGAATGTTTTTACTATTGTTTGATTTTGTGTTATTTAAATTAAATACTTATATATTTGTGTCATAAGAAATAATTGCGAATTTTGGAATGAATTCAAATAAACGATATTGTATCATGCTACATCGTCGAATATACCCCCTGGAAAAATATAAATAACATAAGCACATTCTTAATTACAATCCTAATAACTTAAATAATTTGGCTGAATTGGAATCAAAAGATTTATGATAATAGTTATATAGGATGTTTATCGGTAATGTTAAATACTTTAATTTTGTATTACTTTACATAATATTAAATTTTTTTTTTTTTATACTGATAAATATGTTATTGAATTGAAAAAAATACGCTTGTATACACATATCAGCTATATGTCTGTCTTTGTTAATCTAAAATACGCGGGTTTTTTTATGACGTTTTAACACACTTCAACCGGTATTTAATTAATTTTGTCACGGTTGTTAAAGTGCTTATAGTCTGATATCATTTTCAGTTTATTGATTTAATTGGTACTTACTTGGTAGAATTCTATTATAACACGATGGAAAAATAGCAATGTATTTTAATTGTACAAAATTTATTAGGTATATCGTTGATATATGTTATAAATATATAAATGTAATGTCTTAATTACGTATATGACAAAATTTGCTTTATATTCTGTTGTCTCGATGACGATATTACGTCTGTTCTACTTCCCTCTAACAACGCTGCCTGAGAACATGATATAGTCTGATTGAACAAAATTTATTCTTGGAATCGAATCTTTGTCGATTGGTTATTTGATAAATAATGAATAATTCATTCATATGCATCGAATGAAAGATAACATTGCTTACAAAAAGTCTAAAATAAAATATAATTTAAAGTGTCTAAATGATTCTATTAAATATATTTTCTAATTTGAGTAGAAGTAATTCAGCCACAGAAATCAATTGGTAAAAGAAAAAATTAATAGAAAGTTTTCCAAGCTTAAATTTTATCTAGAGAAATCTAGAAAAATCAATTAGTTTTAGCACATACACATGATTAATCGAATATATATGTTGATATATATTTTTATTTGGAGACTAATTTCGTGATGTTCAAGACATTTCAGAACTTCTCTGTTGGACACTCAAAGAATATCTCCTTAATGGACACTTTCTTATTATATATATAATTAAATCTTTTTTAAAAGACAGTTATATCTATTGATTGAATTGGCATTCACTTGGTAGAACTCCATTATAACACGGTGAAAAATAGCAATATATTTTAGCTCTACAAAATTATTTTTACAAATATAGTTGATAGCTATTTCGGCTCACGCCATCGTCAGAACTATAGTATAGTATATATATATAACTGTATGATATCTGTTTGTTTTCAATCCTTTATAGATATCCCATTTAATTCGAAAAACATGGAGTATAGGATGGGGTTAACAAACCGTATTTATTAATGAAAATTTGACTTTTATTATTAAAACAGTCAAAGGTAGCTTTTATTGTATTAACTGTCACTTCTTGATGGAAAGGCATGATATTTTAAATAATAAAACACATTTTTTGTACTTTTTCCCACAATATATTTAGTGATCAAGATTAGGACGTGACCAAAAATAAATTGTGAAAATAAGTACAAAAAAATGTGTTTTTGTTGTTCAAAATATCAAAATTTGGTTAAAATTTTGCATTTTTCACACTGAAGAAATACACATTGGACACGTTGCAACTGTTAAAAATATTTAATCAATTTTTCTTTAATACATTGAAATAAATTAACTATTGAAAGTGAAAAAGAAGGAGGTCTGTTAATATTGATGATGTTTTACCAATTATGCAAATTTAATGGGGATTGTTTGATAACATGAGCTAATAATGTAAAAACTTACAAAATATTTCACCTAAAACAGCAAATCAACTTCCTAAAGGAAGGCAGTTTAAACCCTTAACAACCTTGGAGGTGAAGGGAAGTCGATACTAATTGCCAGCACACTGTGTGCTACTTATATATCGTCCAATATCCACATTGCTCTCATCGTTACTATTATAATACGTATAACGATAATATTAGATAAACAGATAATAGTAAAAAGTTATTGTTTTCTCTTCTCCTAACAAGCAAAATTTAGACAGGCTATCAAAACTGTCAAACTACTAACGTACTTTGAATAAAGAATTAATAGTTGGAAAAATTTCGCTTATCTTCTTCTCGGAAGTTAATCCATAATTATTTTTTAATTTAGTCTCTTCATTGAGTTGGAAAAACAGCTCTTTAACATTTACTCGTTGATTTCTTTTTCACATTGTTTTAAGAACAAAAGTTGAAACAATTTAAGATTTTTACTGAACCACGTTTGATGAGAATGGATCTATACAACAACGCATAACAAACAAAAATAAAATTAACAAATAGACAAAAACTATTTTATTGATTGAATTGGCATTAACTTGGAAGAAATCCATTTAAACACGGTGAAAAAATAGCAATGTATTTTAGTTCTACAATTTTTTTATAAGATATAGCTGATAGATACTCTTGCTCACGCTATCGTCAGAACTATAATTTTAATAGTTCTATAATAATACTAATAGTTCTGACGATGGTGTGAGCCGAAATAACATCAACTTTATCTTATAAAAAAATTATAGAGCTAAAATACATTGCTATTTTTTCCCCTAGTTAGAATAAAACTATCTAGAACTTTGATTTCAGCTGCAAAATTCACAATACGTATCAATATATACGTTGAAGAATAGTTACGTTATGGAATGGAATCAATCCTTCATTTATTTTTGACGCTTTCAACTGATTGTCATAAAAAACATATTCATTCATGTGATATTTTATGTCCTGATTATTCACCACTTGGGTTATTTCAGTTTTAAAAGGATGCATATCAATTAATTTAAAATAACGTTCTTGAGACGCAAAAAAATACTTTAACTTCTATTTTTCGATAAAAGAATTTCGAAAAGTTTTATACTTTAAGACAACTCATGTTTTCTTAAAATCGTATTCTTGTATCAAGAAAAAAAATCCGCACATTTAAAAATTCATTGAAAAACTTTTTGTTTCTATGCTATTCTTTCCAATGACTGAATTACGTATTAATATTTTAATTCTCATTAACACTAAATTTATTCTATGAACTTTAATAGCTGCAATTAATTGCGAAATCACAAGTACTGATAATAAAGTGTTTACAGCTTTCAAATTATTAACATAATATATATGCAAATAAGAGGTTTTATGACAAATTTGTTCAGTGAGTTTTATTGAGACTCTAAAGTGGTGGTTTAAATAAAGGAACCACACTATTGTTAGGTTTTACATTTTAATATGGATTTTAATTACAAGTTAAGAATATAATGTTAAAAGTTTATTAATATCATTTGAACAAACAACAAAAAAGAATTGCGCGATGAAAAAATAGTACAACAAAATTTATAAGATATATAAATGATAACTATTTCGAAGAACCTAAAAAAGTCCAGACTAACTCGCATTTTGAGAAATGCATAAAATATGGCGCCGTTTTTTAGACTTTATTAGCACAATATGGAGCTAAAGCTTTAAAACAGAAGATAAAATGTATTGTGTACTTTTTCTACGCAGCTATATATAGATAGGTTAATGTATGTTTAAACATAGTTCTGACGAAGATGTAAACCGAAATAGGTATGAACTATTTATCTAATTAATTTTGTAGAACTAAGGTATATATTGAATTGGCATTCACTTGGTAGAACTCCATTATTACACGGCGAAAAATGGCAATGTATTTTAGTTCTACAAAATTTTTATAAGATATAGTTGAAAGCTATTTCGGCTCACGCCATCGTCAGAACTATGTTTTAACGTACATTTGCTTATCTTTATATAGCTGTGTAGAAAAGGTACACAATACATTTTCTCTTCTATTTTAGCAATCTAGTTTATTTCCTGTTAGCAATAAAACTAAAAAAAAAAAATTTAAATGAAAGTAAAGTAGAGTAGAGTGCATTAGCCCCTAGCGCAATGGCTAAAGAGCGAAGAAAGATTCATATTTGTCTGTTTGTATAAAATAAAATCCAAGTAAATGCCAATTCAATCATTAAAAAAGAATACATAAAAATTCCTTATTTTATAATATAAGCGTATTTAGAAACATTAACAAGTTCAAGAAAGTAATATTTGTTGCACAATAATTTCGAATTTATAGAACTTTAAATGAATAGAATGAACCTAAGCCCGCCAAAATTTGTACGCAGAAATGTTTACCCAATCCAATAATACCTGCCAGGTATTTCCTTGAAACATCCGCATTGTAATGATGCTAGTTTCATAACACTTATAAAACACAAATGAAATTTTAAATATAAAAATCTAATAAAAATTAATACTTTAGTAATGCTTGTTCTATAGCTTTGACAGTGACAGTCCGTTATCTCCATTATCTTATATAAAGTCTCGTCATTTTTTTATTGGGAGATACTATGTGTTGACACTTCTAAGATAAGCTTTCTATTAATTTTTTTTGTTTCGCATACAACAAACGAATTCTACGTATCCCTCTTTTGAAAAATAAGATATTCACATTATTATTTTGTGACGATATTTCCGTTTCTTGAAAATCTATTCAGAATTATTTTATCAACGACCTAAAATTATTTTGCAAAACAATCCCTTAAAGTCTAACAAAAATGGAATTTGTATTATAATTTTATGAAATAAAAAAGGCAAATTTGATTAAAAAAAGCTAGCAACTAAATTTCAATTGGCATATCAAAATTGATCTAAGCACAAATCACAGTTCAAAAACCGATTTATATATGTAAATTGAACCAAAAGCTGTGAAATATACACTGTAGAATATTTTTATATTTATACAGTCAAATAATTTCCGTACATGCAGTACTGTAGTATTGTGAAAACAATTTATAGAAACATATTACGTTTCTTCCGCTAGGAATAAAGCACCTACCCATGTTTAAAGTATTAAATCGAAACTAGCTTGTATGTTTTAACTCGCTCCAAAACGAAGCCAAAAGGAATAAATTTATTGCTTTGTTGTTTAGACAGTTAGTTGCAAATATTTGTAACGCTCTGAGATTGGTTTGTACACATTAAAATAAATTTAATTAAGATGCACATCTTGTTTCAATAGTATTATTCAAGCCTAGGCGTAAGTCGAAGCTAATTTAATAAGTAATCCGCGAAGTGCAATGTAGCGAAGCTATATTAAGCCTATTAATATTAAATTTCGTTACAATTTAAACCTCCACCCTTTCAGATTCTATATTTTAAGAAAACTGATTATATTGAAGTAAACAAAGCCCCCGTAAGAAATCGGATAAATTAATAAACTTAACAATCGAAAGTGAACAAATCGTTCCGAAAGAATACCGAATAATGTTCAAAGCATTTTGACTTTTTCTATATTTATTCGATATAAAATTAAATTTAATCTTTAATTTCGTCATTACCCTCTATCTAAAATTAAAACCAAAACAATAATCCGTTTTCATTACTTGGCATAAACACACAAATATAGAACCGACGTATTGTATAATTAGAAAAACGGTTATTTATAGTCTATAAATGTGGATTAATTGCTTAAAAAATCTTTATGAGAAATATGAAAGGTAAAGTTAAATACAATATGCTACATGATTTTTCCCAGTTGAAAAGAAATTGAAATAAAGTTTTGTTTTTCAGAATAATTTTATTTTGGTCACTTGAAAAATATTTTTCTTTTTAATTTAATTCTATTTATATGTATCACAATGTACGATTTTGGAATTGATAGAATAAGACTTCTTAAACAATATTTTTTTATCGTAATAATACGTTTAATTATACAATGAAATACGAAAGAAAATTAACTCTTTTCGATAAGATGAATGAAATATGTTTGTTTCATTGAGTAGATTAAAATAAATTTCACCCTTAATTACGATTTTAGCATTATATTTATATGCCTGTCCTTGATTTATTGACCTGTCTGTAACATTTAATACACCCACTCTTTTCTTCTGCTTACATCAGTAAAGTAAACAGACGGTATTGCCATCATGTAAAAATATCTCATTATTCAAATGAATTATTTTTAAAAAACAACACCTTTATTTTGCCGTGCATATAGAAAGAGTACTTAACACATCGTTAAATTTATTGCAAGCTATTCTATTTTGATGATTGAACTGGCATTTACTTTTAGAATTCCATTGTAACATGGTGACAAAAAGCAATGTATTTTATGATATTTATTTAAGACTTACTATTTACTACTACTAAGTACTTGATATTTGCTATTATTATATGCTATTTTGGCTTAATCCTTCGTAAGAACTATTTATACACAGTAGAACATAGTTATGATGAAGGCGTAAGCTGAAATAGCTATCAACTATTAATCTAATAATTTTTTTAGAACTAAAATACATTGCTATTTATTCACCGTGTTAACTATTTTTTCTTGACGAGAAAGGTTTAATCTTTGCTTTACTTAGTTATTGTATGGATCTCGTTTAATAAAATGCACGTAAAAGAATTTGATTTTTATTTTTAATTAATTTATAAAACAAATGTGAATACATGATCCTAAAACAGACGCCTGTTGCGCCAAGAATTTGGCAAATTAATTAAGGAATTATAGATATAGCAAGAATTATATTGGAAAAAATAAATATTAAAATGGACGAAACAAAAAAATAACAAAAAAACCAAAATAATCTGACGTCAAAAAGCAAAATACGTCAGACACTCATTGTTAAAAATATTCTCTTCCAGGTAATTTTATAAATCGACCAAACAATTTTTCCAGCTCACGATTTATATGGAAAACGGAGAAAAGTTTTGAGAAACAAACCAATATTGTTTGATTACGATGATATAAAATTAATATATTTTTTAATTTAAGTCAAAATATCAAAGCTTATCTTTGATGGATTAAATGTATATTATTTGACGCAACTGAAATTACTTGCAAGCTTTCTATTTCAAAGCACGAATATTATTAATGTAACAATAATCATTGCATTCAACACGAATTTATTATGCAATCAAATACTATACTGGAAGTATCGGAGATAATTTTTCCTGTAGATATTTTATTTCAACAGTTTTATTGTCAAAAAAGTAATTTTTCACGAAGCCAGTAATGTCAGTATTATTTAAAAGATAACAAGTAAAAAAAAATATTTATTTTATATTTGAATCGTTACAACTTTGTACGATTCCACATGTTTTATCGCTAACGACTCGGGTTTCGCCTTTCAGCGTCTTCAGGTATTCTATCATACGGATGCAACGTCAGTTCTGTTGATGCCTAAAGTTATCTAAAGGCAAAACCCGGGTCGTTAGTGACAAAACATGTGGAATGGTACAAAGTTTTAGCAATTCAAATTTGATATTGAAATTCTTTTAAGCACCTTCAGTCGATGTCATAAATTACTTATTTTATTTACAAAAATATCTTTACGAAAAATAATAAAACAAAAATTAGCAAATGATTATAAATATGTACGTAATGAAAGTGATACACACTGTCTTTTTTTTTTACTTAATTTACAACAATCTTAGTTTAACTACTTAACCAACGTTCAAATCCACTTTCTCACTAAAAGTGGATACTTTAATGTCTGAGTAAGTCCAGTACAGCTTTGAAAGAGTAGTGCTACCACGATTCCTTCCGACAAGTACCGATTTCACTTGTCTGGAAAAACATCACATATCTCGTAATATGTAGGAAACATTACAAACACTACCCTTCGGAATAATGAATAAAAACGAGAAAACAATCCACTTTCACGTGATGCACATTGGAATAAGCGCGATAGTTTTTCATTCACGTATACATTGTGCAAACACTATCCTTTTAAGTAATACAAATTTAAATAATACTTCTAAAATATACATAGTTTTCCCGTGAGACTCGAAATATCGATGTATTATTATAATTATTTCCACTACGAATGTGAATCATATACTACAAACAACGCACCACAAAGGTAGTTTTTATGAAAAATACTATCGTTTCGCTAGTAAAACTTTCTTCAGGCGGAAGTAAAGATATAAGAATAAAAAAAATTTACAACCTGATTAACTCATTCCGTGCTCAGAACACGCCCAACGTGTCCATATATATGTGTTCAGGACCCGCATAGCGTGTTCATGTCCGAAACGTAAAATAACAATTTTAAGACTGTTGATATTGTTTGTATTTTTTATTAGCCGACACTATTCATTTCTTATTTGTCACCTTCGGATCGTACCACACGTAAATTTTTTTACATAATAAAGCTAAGTCTACACGTGCCGCTGTGAATATTTTCCTTTTGTAATATTCATTAAAACTTTTTTCATTGTTTTATTGCACTTTTGTTTTAGCAATTGGAATTAAATAATAACTCGACTATTTCTATAACGTCGTTTTGTGAAAAGTTTAGCGCAGAATAATAATTTTATGTAGATTTTGATTATGGTAACTTTCGATTTTGAGGAAACCTGAGTGCTTTTTGAATAATAAAGAATAGAAATAAGCGTGTATGGTATATTTTTACAATCATTAATCAAAATAAATACACGTGTAGACCAACCAATACAGTGTGAACTTGCCACCGATTTATCAGTGTAATATGAGACACAAAAAAACTCAAGTCGAGCTGTTTGTACTTACAGAAAATTGCTTCTATTGTCTTTGAAATAACGCATATTATTAATAATTTGCAATACATTTTTATAATCCATATATGTTTCGCATGACACTATTACATGTGATTTTACATTTACATTGAAGGCGTTAAGAGACCGCGTAAAAAGAAAAGAATAAAAACATTTCATTTGTCAACGCATTCGAATACTGTCCTGTAAATAGCAATCAATAAAATTACCCGTGGGTACTGTATCCTATTCAAATTAACACACGGGAGCACTAATTGATCTGTAACAGGACCGACGAAACACAAAGCTTTGTAGCAATTTAGATGTCCGACTTTCAGTATCTGACGAAACAGAAGTATTTCATTTTGCATCAAATTGCCAATTTAAAATTCGTTTTGGTAAGCTTTTGTTCACTTTTAAGGTGTAAGCTGTCACTTCTCGATGGAAAAGCGTGATATTTTAAATAATAAAAACACATTTTTAGTACTTATTTCCACAATATATTTTTTGATCAGGACCGGTTTCGCTCATCGCGAGCATTATCTACTGATTGAATATAATTTACAAACAAGTCCATTTTTCCAAAATATTTGAGTTAACAGTAGCAGGTTAAAAACCAGTTGAGTATTTAAGAGGGGGCTATTTTATCCTTATTTCCATTATGAGTTCGTTCCGATTGTTTAGAGCTCTTAATGGATTATTGATACAATTTAATTTTGTTTGAATTTTTTTTATAAGTGCTTGTGAACATTAAAATTTTAAACTAATTTACATTATTTTTATTATAATTGTATGATTTTCTGTAAATTGTTGCTTAGTTTTTAAGCCCATGGTTTTGTATACCTGCTACCTTCAACTCAAATATTTTGTATAAATAGACTTGTTTGTAAATTATGTTCTATTAATTGATAATGCTCGCGACGAGTGAAAACGGTCCTGATCAAAAAATATACTGTGGATATAAGTACTAAAAAATGTGTTTTTTTTTTCGAAATAAGCTTTATCATCAAAGGTTTGTTATGATTCATTTTAAAGAACTCCGAAAAATATTTTCGCTATCGTATGTGTGCCAAGTGTAAGTTAATTATGATCACGGGAATTATTCTTAATCGTAAATCTAATGTCTTTACAGTGAAGTATTGTGCGTCGTTCTTGTTATTTGATATCAGAGCACACAAGATTTCTATGACATGGATTTCGTCAACAAAGAGCACACGCTCTCAATGCCTTTATCACCACCTTGTGCCTTAAAGCTCAATACATTTTAAAATATCGTAGTATATATATATTAAATTGAATTCAGGAAGATAGTTCAAAATGTTTCAGCTGAGTTACTTTCAAAAATCAGCAGTCTATAAGTGTTTATTTATGTTATTTATGTGAAAAGTCGTGACATATTAATTAACTGTTTAAAACCGTGTTAAGAAAGACTTTTTTCACACACAGAAAAATGATATAATTAGATAAATTTGGTTATCCTCTTAAATAAAATTACCAGGAAATCGAAGACACGTTTAACTGCCGTTAATAATAGTTTTTTCAGTTAGAAAAAAACTCATATTTATTTCGCAAAAAAACATATTTGTATAATATAAAAAAATATATTGCAGTATAGACATTTGTTTTATACAACAAACAAATGTTTGTTTTGAAGAGTTGCTAATGTTCTAAATGGCATCTAGAGACTGTTATATTAGATTCAATATAAACCCATTATAAAGACATTGGTCGTGATCTCATTCATGAGATGAATAAATCTTTAGATATTTTTCAGTCTCTGAAGAATCTTTTATGAAACAGTAATTGAGTTTCACAGAAAGAAATACGTCTTTTATATATAATAGCCGGGTAGCTTATATACACATATCAGTATATTTTTCACCCACGAAATTTATTAATTTATACGAATTACGAACTATTTTATTTAAAGCTCTGGTCAATCCTGTCTGAAAACAGTATTTTTAATACCGATATTTTTTGTATAGAAAACAAAGATACGGGTTTTTTAATAATACATTAATATTAAGCTCCTATTAACATTTTTAGAAATATGAGGCTAGGCAAATATCAAAGCATCATTAACTAAAACAGAGAAAAAGTGTGTATTCTTTTATAAATTTATTACGGAAAAATACGTGTACGATTACAAAAAAATCAATTACTAATATAGAATTTTTTCCTCGTATAATATATTACTGGGAGCCGTTACGTGATTTAAATTTGTATACAAGGTGCATTTTGCTTTTTACTTCCTTCGTGACATTGGATCTCTCAATTAAGCGCAGACTTGCATTTTAAAAGAACGTGACGCTTACAAAGCGCAGAATACTGTAACAACGTATTACCCATAAGAAGCTAACTATAGTATTACAGTGTACAATCGATAATATGTGCATACTCTTTTATAATAAATTTTGTTAGCATAGTTACTGCAACACCGATTAAAAAAAGTTATGACATTTTCATACATATAAAGCAGTGATGTATTTTTATTTAATGATGATAAGAACATTTTTCAATACAATTTTTACTACCAAAGGACCACTGCTTTCACTCATCGCGAGAATTATAAATTTAGTGCCAATTATGTTTCGTATTTTATTTATAATGAATAAACAATTTGCAACACTGAATCGTCTGAAGATTTTTATAATATGTTATTCAACAATAATTGATATGATATCAAGATATTTTTAAAAATAAAAACACATTTTTTTATCTGATAACTGATCAGTTGATAATGCTCGCGATGAGCAAAACCGGTCCTGATAAGAAATATATTGCGGAAATTAATACTAAAAAAAGGTGTTTTTATTATTTAAAACATCATGCCTTTCCATCAAGAAGTGACAGTAAACACCTTAAAAGTGATATTCAAGATATTCAGAAACCGGTCGTAATCATATATTCACAAAAATATTATATTTAAAAATATGTCTTGTTATTCAAAATGTAATTCAAAAGGTAAGATTTGTATCATTTATAATGAAATATATATTTATTTTATTAAACTAGAAAACAATAACTATTATAAAATAGAGTTTTAAAACAATGAAATAGCGCAGCAAATCAAATAATTTTTTTTTTGGTCAAAATATTTTGTATTAATCGAACAATATTTCGATGCACTTTTAAAACTTTAAGATATAATTCAATTGTATATTCTTATGTATAAAATAATAGGTTAATGAATTTAAAGTTATTTAATTCATAAAATTTACATGAGGATAAAGGATTTTAGAACAAAATGTTATCTTTTTCCTCAAGAAAATAGAAGGTCTGATTAGGTATGTTCTAAAATATGCAAAACACTTGGCGTCAGTCGTGGGTTTCAGAATAATGCTTACGATCGTTGCCAAAACTAAATCGTGCTTTATCTTTGATTTACCCGGAAGAATGCGATACTTATCAAATTTAAAATTTTGTACAGTACATTTAGTGCCGGAATATATTAAAAATCATTATAGCTGAAATATCAATTTGAATAGTACCAGGTAGCTCTTACAATATAAGAACAATATGTAAAGAACATGTATTTTTTAAATCATATGTATTATTGATTTTTGATCAACTTTCTTTTAAATATGTCATATCTAGTTCATTCAGTCAAGTATAATGAAGCCTCGATTTCAAGTTTTTAAAGGGACCTTTAAAAAACAACGAAAAATGCAGGAAACGAGGAATGCAGGAAAGCTTAAAATAGTAATAAAAAATTTAAAATAAAATAAAATTTACTGATCTCAAACTTTTTAAAATTGTATTGGATAGAAAGATTTATCTACCAAAACCGGTCAATTGGGATAAAATTTCAGACGGGACCATAATATTTAGACAATTGATCGAAGGGATCGATAAACTGGCGAACGATTAATCTGGGATTATTTAACATTGTTCTGATGGGTGTTTGACGGGACTAAAAAAATCGAACGATCAACGAGGAAAAACGTATTATGCGAGAACGGTTGAACGGGGTTTCGCTTTATATATATTAATTATTACTTACAGTTAAAATTAAAATACTAAAATGTCTACACAAAGTATAATTATCTGGAACATGATATACTATTGCCTCAAGTTGTTAATGAATTTAAAAAATATAAAAAGATTCAATGTACATTTGATTTAAAAAGCGCGAATGATTGATACGTGCTTATAAATGAGCAAAGTGCATTAATAGCGATACGTAAAAAAATCTTTTTCATAAATGATATTGATTTCGACATACTTCATTTTTATACTGAATTCATTTAACTTATAGTTTATATTTTTTCAAAAATTTTAATCGTATAACTATGTATATATTATTAACAGTTACCTGTTTTCAAAATACATTTTCAAATACAAAATTTATCTTCTAAAAACAGCAAAATAACTTTATTAGACGAAAGAAATGATTTTTAATGTTGTTCGTTTCAATATCAGTATAGTCAGTATAAATTTTAGTCCTGTTGCAGCCGTGTGATAGAATGCCTGAAGATGCCGAAAGGCGAAACCCGGGTCTAGTGACAAAACATGTGGAATCGTACAAAATTGTAACAATTCAAATTTCCATCAAGCACCTTCAGTCGATATCATAAATTATAGCAGTGTAAACATTGTCTATCGTTATATATCATAGAATAGACAAGATTGGATAGTTGTATAATATACAAAAAAATGCAATTTTATAGATTTGTTGATTTTTTAAATGTAAATTATAAACACGTAGACTTAATATGTTATGCTCCTTAATGTTAATTTTCAAATTGATTCTTCATATTTGCAAAGAAGATTGTTTTTCTTTGTTGTATTACTGTTTTTGTAAAAAAATATCCAGCAAAAGTGCCGCGAGCTTGGCATCTCAGTTACGATAAGAATGTGCCAATGTGGAGTGTATAAATATAAACATCTAACACCCCGTAGAGATTAAGTGGCATAACTATTAAGCTTCGTGTGGATATTACACTAAGTCCGTACGTAACAGAAAACAAGCTTTCCATGGTAAAGACAAGGAATCTCCATGCAAATGTTCTAATTACCATTCTAGACACAACTCCTGTTTGCTCACTAAAAGAAATATATACACATATATCCATGGTTACAGGGTGCTTAAACCCGCGTATATTGATAGAGAAATGTATTATTATCGAACGGAGAGTTGCCAATTTAATTTAAAATTGGAAATTAGAGATTATGTTCGATCATTAAAATATTGTATAAGAGAATTTTTTTCACATAGTGAAGGTAAAAAGTAATTTTAAAACAAATTTGAATTGTTACAATTCCACATGTTTTGTCACTAAAAACCCGGGTGTCGCCTTTCGGTATTTTCAGGCATTCTAACTGAAAAAACATGTGTAATCGTACAAAGTTGTAACAATTCAAATTTGATATTGAAATTCCATCAAGCACCCTAAGTCGATATCATAAATTAATTTTAAAACGATGAATTGATTCTTTTTAAATTTTAAATCGCATAAAAGTTTTAATTAAAAAAACAAAAATAATAAATTCACAGTATAGCGTTCAAAATTAATATCAAATGACCAATAACCTTAACACAGTTTTTAGAAACAGTGATTGAAAAAAAATGATATTACAGAATTTTTTTTTCTAGAGTACTTATTTGAAGGACGACCCTATAATATTTTAATATTTTACGTAATATCACTGAACTAATATTGATTTTCTATTAAATTAAATGTTTCAATAATGAAATCACGAATATAATTAACACCCTGTTTCATAGTTTTTAACGGAACAAAATATACAAAGCGAGTCGACTGGTTTCTAGCATCTACGTACAAACAATAAAACCTAGAATTAACTTGAAGATTTAATTATTTTTTCAAGGAAGATTTTTTTAAAGAAAAACTAAAAAAACTTATTATTTGCAATAATAAGTCAAACACAAAATTTCTTCGTTCTATAAAACCTTTTTTTTTTTTTGCAATAATAAATAAACTCTTTGTTTTTCTTAAAAAAATCATGCAGAGCTATATGGCTATTTTTTGCTACATTGCAACAATTCAAAATGAAACCTACGATGTATTCGGCCATCGTATAATGTTGAAATGTTGAAAACCAAAGATTATATCGTGAACACAAAAATATAGCGCTTAAATGAATTTAATGTACTCGAGATGGTTTTTCATTCCAATTTTTGGAAAACGATAACGTTATTTTTTTTTATCATATCGAAGAAATACCGATTTTTCGAAACTTAATGCAATAACGTTTCGTATGAATATATATATAACAGTTTTATAATGGTTGAAAGGGTGTTTTAAAAATATATAAAATACAATGAAAGTGTCTTTATGCACATTTTTAATTACTCTTATAAAATAACACTAAAAAAAAAATATTTTCTCAAAGCAAATTAATTACAAAAAACGATTAATCAACTTTTCTCATTACATATGCTGCAGTAGTTTTGATTAATGAACGATTTTATTAGGTTTTTTTAATTATTTCGTCACTTACTGCTTCCAAATAAGTTAAAATATGAAAAATAAATTTACTACAAAAATTCACATCCATTTCTTCATTACTTTTTTTTATCATGCTATTTTTATCTCATGGTACATACCGATAATAAACTGTAAAGATCGCATACCAAAGAGAAAAGGCACTCTACTGTGATACTGTTCGGTGTAAATAAACCATTTCATAGTATAGTCTAGTTTTTGGTCAGATTCCGGAAGCTGCTAATCAAATTTCTGCAGCAAACGCAAAATAAAGTGAACATTTAAGCTTTTTTGTGTATCAAAAACAGATTCATTTTTAAAACTTATAAATTATATGAACCCAACAACTAAGCAGCTCAAGTATATTTTTTCTAAACTACCACCTCAAAACGGTCTAAATTTACAGCTTGATGATATTATATTAGGCTATTTTAGATTTTAATTTGATGCATTGGCGAGTAATAGCTATCAGTCATCAAGACATCGTTATTTAATATTTTTGAAGACTAAAAACACTTATTTATTACGAAACGATTAAATTTTGGGTATATTACAACAGATTCCAATCATCATTTTATGGTATTTATTTTATGGTACTTCTCATTGGTAAACGATTATTTCATCAAAAAAATATTTTTAAGGTGTCTAATTTAATTTTCGGCATTATTATATTTGACGAAAAAACACAATTACAGTACTATATCTAGAAATTATATAAAATCAGTCTTACAGGTTAGGTTTCGGCCATTGCAAGCATTATCAAAACATAAATATACTTTTAACGAAAAAAAGAAGAATATATATATATATATATATTTAACTAGAATTGGCACGTTTGTTGAACATTTGTTAATTATACACGAGAAAAGAAACTATTTTCAAAAGGATAAATTATTTCAGTAAATCTTTATTTAAAATCTTTTTTGCTGGTTCGAAATGTAAATTTATTAAAAACGTAAGGATTTATAATATCGATTGAAGGTGCTTGATGGAGTTTCAATATCAAATTTGAATTGTTGCAACTTTGTAAAATTCCACATGTTTTTTCACTAACGATCACTTCTGTTGCATCAGTGTGATAGAATGCCTGAAAATGCCGAAAGGCGAAACCCGGGTCGTTAGTGACGAAACATGTGGAATCGTGCAGGGTTGTAACAATTCAAATTTCATTTTGAAATTCCATCAAGGAACTTCAGTCGATATCATAAATTGTAAGAATATTAATTTGGATACAATATTGAAACACATAATATCAGAAATCATAAATATGTTAAATTAATCATTAAATTGCTTTGAATGATTTACACCTTTTACGATATATTTTCTTTCCAATTTATTGAAATGCTTAAAGTTTATTATTTTAATATACTAAATGCATCGCTGATTTTATGTTATTAATTTTTTTTATGTTTTTATCAAACACATAATAAAAATATATTAACATAAATGCAAACACTGAACAAAACACGTGGAGATTACAAACCCATTAGTGTCTTACGTCTGGCACTTGCTGTCAGAATAAAAATAAATTAGTTTTTCTGCTATGTCATTTCTTTCCGTGATATTTAATATCATACCCTGCGATTTTCATATCTAGTCGGAAAATAAGAAATATGCCACTTCAATGACTGCTCGGGCGGTAGTTCTACAATTCTCGAAAGCTCTTTATGTCCTATACTGTCAATCTGTCAATGAAAGAAGATTTTTCATATTATTAAGATAGCCAACGTACTACTACAAGCTATATATATATGTATAAATTAATATACATTTATAATCATAATTCATTTACTAGCAAAATCGAAGAAAAATATCGTAATAAATGTGAACAAAACAACTATGAATATGATAATTAAAATATTGTCGTAACCAAATGATGATTGAAAAGATTATTCGATTTGCGAAATAATGCTTTCTTTCGTCAGTTCTGTTGCGTCCGTGTGATAGAATGCCTGAAGATGCCGAAAGGCGAAACCCGGGTCGTTAGTAACAAAACATGTGGAATCGTACAAAGTTGTAACAATTCTAATTTCATATTGAAATTCCATCAAGCGGTGGGTGTTCAGTCGATATCATAAATTAAATAATCCTTTATAATATAAAAAAGTTACATTTCAAAACTATATTTTGTTTTTGTATAAAGTAAATATTATTTCTTAACAATATTTAGTTACAGTTAGTTACAATAAATAATTCATGGAACGGTAAAATCTTGATTAACTCCACAAAAGCATCAGGCAATATAGTTGTAGCAAGTTTTCATCACAACCTTTATGTTGAAATGAAATTGATCACCATAGTAACACCAAGTTTCTCGCGATTCAAAAAGAATTCATCTCCGACTCGTAATATTGAAAAAATACTATAAAATACAAAAAAGTTTTTGTTACATCAACGTAAAAGTTTTTCGTATAAAAAATGACCAATTCTATAAAAATTTTAGATATTGGAACGAAAAACGCAAAATACATGTTTTATTTATGTTACATACTTTTTGAAGTACTTTTTTATACGAATATCAATTCGTCATAGTTTAAATATATATTGAAAAATAATCAAAATCTGTCGATTTAACAACGAACGTATTTATTGGTATATTCATTCCGCATATATTTTGACTTGTTAGTTACATTAGGGTATAAAAATATTCATTAAAATAATTTTTGAAAATTTTGCCTATTATAAAGTTAACATTCAATAGATTTAAAACCACGACTTGATTTATGTTATTAATATAACCTGTGACATAAAACGATCGTTTGAGAGTACAAAAAAAAAACAAAAACTATTTTTGTGTGAATTGTCTAACATTATTTATTATTTTCTTTATTAGATTATTATGTTTAATTTACATCTCAAAAGCTTTTAAAATGACAATCAGCAACCGATATATATATATTCTTTTAAGTTGGTCTACAAAGTCCAATAATTCGAATTTACTCTTTTGTTTTGTAAGACAGTATTAATCATAAGAATAAGACACAAAGAATAAGTATGACATATGTAATTAAAAAAGTATAATATATAGTCAATGTTTACAAATTGAGGAAACAAATATAGCAGTTTATTCATGGTAAAGGAAAAAAAGATTTTTTGAGAATTTTAAATATATTTTTAAGCGTGTCAAAATAACTTAAGTTTATTTCGGAGATAAACTGGCAGTATGTAGATTTTTCAACTACTGTTGTACCACACACTTAAGAATTTTTCACGGTATTGCAACAATGTATCTGTAAATTTTCATATTAGTTCTCAGTATTAATTCGGCAGTCTCCAGTACATCTTGGTGTCGCGTAGAGGGGGTTGCTTCTAACAACGGTTCATGAAAATCTTGTACACATTATTAATTGCGTCTAAACTTATGTCACAGAATAAGGATTCATCGACGCCTAACTCGACCTCATTAAAACTTCTCCAAATGCTTTGGTCTTCCATCATTTGTTCCTGCCTGAGCTGAGTCGAAACACGTTGAAATTAATCAACCTACATACAAAAGGTATTTACCAACTCACCTGAAAGTTGTTGAGATGTCTTAAGTTCGTGGAAGCCAGATAGATTTTTTTTTCATTTTTCTACGCTGATAAACAAAACTTTTGCTGGCAAGTAATATATCATAATATATTGATTGAATTGGCATTCACTTGGTAGAACTCCATAATAACACGGTGAAAAAAATAGCAACGTATTTTAGTTCTATAAAATTATTTTTTTTAAATATAGTTGATAGCTATTTCAGCTCAGGCCGTCGTCAGAACTATGCTTAAACGAACATTTGCTTATCTGTATATAGTTGTGCAGAAAAGGTAGACAATACATTTTCTCTCCTGTTTTAACGACCTAGCTTGTTTCTTACTCGCAATAAAACTAAAAATTGTAAGTGAAACTTTTGAAAGGCGGCTATATCAATAAGTTTACATATGGCACGGAAATGGTCTATTACAGAAACAATGAAGCACCCCGCAGAGGGTTAAGTAATGGTGATCGACATGTATTAGTTTGTTCGTTAAGAATCCTTTGTGATAGTTGATATCGATTGATTTCCAGCTGACCTAAAGCTGTCATCTTGCGGTTAACAGTTAAATTATGTTTTAGGATTAATTTATAACATTGGTTGGTTTTGTTCCTCTAAATTCATAAACTAACATAGTTTTATTAAAAAAATATACATTAATGTAAATGAATTTATTTGAAAGTAGTTTTAATAAGCAATTATGCGCAAAATTTTTTAATGTATCATGGTTTCAAAATCCACACGCGACTATCTCAAAAAATAATGTTTTATACAATTATTAGACTTTAATTTTGCATCAACCTTCCCGAAAATTTGTCTATCTGATCGTTGAGGCTTAACATAAGAAAAAAGATGATATGAAATTCTAGTACCATTTATTAATCAGTTGTAAAGAAAATAATTAATTACTAGTTTTTTGCAAAAGAAATTCTTTAGTAATATTGCATTTGGATGTTGTATACTTCAAACTATTTTAAAAATGTAGCCAAGAATATGTTTATGTTGTGATTTAATTTGACTGCTTTGTATACAGATTGAAGAGTTCTAAATTCAGAATTAACTCTTCAGCAGACAACGAATAAAGCCAATATAGTAGAGCAACCGAAAAGAAGCTCAATTTTGCTTTAAAAATTACTTTCAACCTCTATATAAATAAAACCAAAAGTTTGGAAAAGTTAACTCAGACCGTATGGAATAATCTAATTTCAGACTTTTTATCAGTGGGTAGGTAACTCTCTTGGTCCCAACTTTCGTAATAACGTCTTGTAAGATACATAGATACGCCTTGACTTATATTGAATTGTTTATGGGGGAGAAAACGTACGAATGCAATGTATATTAATATGTTAACATTGTTGAGAGACACATCCCACAATTTCAGCAAAATATTCAGTTTGACAGCTGATTTCATATTTAATTTCGTAATATTTTACAACAAGCATATTTTTAAGCATTAATTCTTTATTTTTTCTAACAGTTTTTCCGTTCTGTAGCCATGCGGTGAACGCTTGATACGTACAAGTAGCAAAACGGAAAATTTTATAAAATGAATGGTTCAATACAGTTAATACAAAACTATTCGGAAAATAAATACATAAATGTTAGGGAAAACATTTTTGAAGGACAAAAATATTCTCTAATAAACTTTTAGGAAGCAAAGCGAAGAGCCCCGTTAGCAATTTATAACGGGAAACTTTATTTTTTTTTATTTTCAAATAAGCACACTAAAATCTTGATCGTCGGAAATGAATTGCCTGCAGAGTCCGCACGGATAATCAAATCTAAATATTGTAACGATAAGTATTTGTTTGATTTATCCTACTCTTTTTACTATTTCTTGTTATAACTTTCGATCTATTTAAGGTCTGCCTTCATCAAAACACGTCATGCTATACATCAAGTTCTTAGGAAGTACGAGCAGAAGCCAATGCTGTTTGTTTCATGACGATCGGAAATCATTTGCTGAGTTATGACAGAAAAACTATATTTAATGTTTTTTAGTTTTTTTTATTATTAAGATAAGTACTAAATCGACTTAACGTGCTTGATGAAATTTTAATATCATATTTGAATTATTTAAAATTTGTACGATCTTTCTTTTACTAATGACCAAGGTTTCACCTCAACGGTAAGTTCTGTGTGATAGGATTCTTGAAGATGCCGACAGGCTAATCCTAAAATATAAAGTTTCAAATAATCAAAAAATCAAATTTGACTAATTTCCTATTGACTTAAAAAATCTTATGGAACTCATTTAGTTTGAGCGAACTTCTATGAAATTTCGCATCAATCAATACTCTATTCCTAATGTCATAGTCCTCAGGTTTTTCAATTATTCTCACACGGTGAAAAAAAAGCAAAATATTTTAGTTCTACAAAATTGCGCGGCAATTTCGTTCTACAAAATTTCAGCTCACAAGCCGAAATAGCTATCAACTACATCTTATAAAATTTTATAGAACTAAAGTACATTGCTATTTTGTCACCGTGTTATAATGGAGTTCTACGAAGTAAATGCCAATTCAATCGATAAATTTAATTTTTCTGTTCACTTCCATCATGTTGTATTGTTAAGATTCTCAAAAATCATAAACTTAATCACTTTTGATGTGTTAACTCTCACTTATTGGCAGAATAGCAATGAATTAAAAATATAAAACACAGTGTTATTTACGACAATTTTTACGATTTTAGATTATTAATATTAAGTCCGATTTACCTAACCGCGAGCATTATAAACTGCAATTATGTAAAAAGTACTTAATACTGTGTTTTTTGTTTTAAAAAAGGTTCATTTAGCAAATTTTGTTATCGTTTTTTTATTATATTTTCTAAAATCAAACATACAAAGATAATCAATACAAAAATAATTGAAAGTTTACATCATTCATAATTTATATGGCAAATTTACTTGTTTGAAATTTATTTTCATAAAAAAATATAACATATAACCTTGTTATTTCACTGAAATTGTCACCTGTTACGACACGTGCAAAGCCTCACCGAGAAGTACCTTCAGATTTATATTTTGGGAAAGTGTTTGTTTATAACGAATACAAAATTATTCATTTATAATTAAATTCTAGTGAAGAGGGGAAGTTTTGGAGTTTTATGGAATATAATTTTTTTTAAACTATATAAGAATTTATTTCTATTTTGGGTTTTTTATTTTTGATCTGTAAATGGACAAATTAATATCCAAAAAGTTTATAATTTCTTAACTCTATAGAAATCATTATTGCAATTGTAATGATCTCCATTCAGCCGAAAATACTTGCGAAGTGTTAATTGTATAAAATAATTGAGTTTTTTCCATACAAAATGTAATTTCAGGTAGAATGTTTAGCAATTGTCAATATGTTATTTTTATTACGAGTATATTTAATCGCTGGATATTTTCGTACCAAATCATTTTCAAAGAAATTTAATGTCAAGTATACTTACTGAAAATAAAACAAGCGCACCGTAAGAATATTTATTCCAATCAATTATTCGGTCTGGCAAACGATCTTCAAGTTGATAGAATTAACAAATATTATCTGTCATCAACACCGTTGAACGATTTTCTATTTCTTTTTAATCAATTGGAATATTTAAATCAATCACTTTTAAGGTGTTAACTGTCACTTCTTCATGGAAAGGCGTGATATTTTAAATAATAAAAACACATTTTTTAGTACTTATTTCCACAATATATTTTTTGATCAGGACCGGTTTCGCTCATCGCGAGCAGATCAGTTGATAATGCTTGTATTATCAACTGATCTGCTCGCGATGAACGAAACCGGTCCTGATCAAAAAATATATTGTGGAAATAAGTACTAAAAAATGTGTTTTTATTATTTCAAATATTTACATCTCGTAAACACGTTTTGAGCTTATTGATTTGTCCCAATATATTATAATCAACTTAAAAGTTACATTAATAGCTTTACCGAAGCTCATCATTTAATTTTGTGACGGTTATTATAGGCTCGAATTATTGTCAGTCATTAATATGTGGTGCTTCATACCCATTATTTTAAATGATAGATCTTGTGAAATAAAATCACTTATAGTTGAAATAAAAGAAAAACTTATTCTAAGCGATACCAAATTCGTATAATTTCCTATCGATAAAAACGTGCGCGCAAAATAGCTCAATCGAAAATATGTCGTCAAAAACACACTAACATTAAATAACACATTTTTTGTATTTCAGTTGTTGTCATCAGAAGATTCCGGTCGAACGAAATTGTGGGTTTACGATAAGTAAGCATATTTAATTTAATTGACAAATATGTCAGAAAAAAATATTCTCTTTATTTGTTGAATTATATATATATATATTATATAATATATTTTTCTCTCTCTCTCTACTCTTTATTTGTTGAATTATATAATATATATATTAAAATAACGCACTGATACGTGCGCAATTCGCTGCTACATAGAGACTTGAAAGTGCATACGATTCGACAGTTCGTTCGTTAGATTTTTTAAACGCTTTACAGCGATGTAGGCAAACATTATCACCGTTTGACCTCTTATCTATAATACATAATTATGGTGAGACAGTACCGAGTCTTAGTCTCAAAATACACAACCTCAGCACCATCAGGTCAGAAATTTACTTTCCTAGTTTATTTCCTAATTATATACGCAAGCGGGTATCTGTGAGTGCATTTGTATGGATATGTATGTATGTGTAGGCATAGTATGTGAGGATATAAATAAAAATTATAATTCGTGTAAGGTCACCGGATTCGCTATGGATTGCTCAGCTCTGCAGCGAATTATGTTTACTAACAACGACAAAAATATAATACAACCTAATAAATATATATATAAGAGACGATGGAGATTTCAAAAGATCTTTACCCTCTATACGTATCGTATGGGCTCTTTGAATCCAAACCGTTCTGCACGTATTCTGGTGTTCCACAAGGTTCGAACTTGGGGCCATTGCTGTTTACTATATTTGTAAATGACATAGTAAACGTCATAAAAAATGCTAAATTCTTATTATTTGCTGATGATTTGAAACTGTTTTTACAAATTGCCGCAATTGATGATTGTCTCCGTCTCCAGTCTGATATAGTCAATATAGTAAAATGGGGAAGGAGTAATAAACTCGATTTTAATGTAGACAAATGCAATCTTTTATCGTTTACTAGACGGTCGCAGGTGTTATTTTTCCGCTATTCAATGAGTGGCCGAACTCTCTCGCGAATTTCATCAGTAAAGGATCTTGGAGTACAATTCGAAAGTAAACTAACCTTCAATAGTCACATTAGGACTACCTGCAACAAAGCATTGCAAATGTTGGGCTTTATCTTACGTACTACGAGAGCCTTTTCAGGTGTTAAAATTTTAATATTATTGTACAATACCTTAGTACGAAGCAGACTTGAGAGTGGGACTATTGTTTGGGCCCCAGGAGATTTGAAATATGCCCTTATGGTGGAAAAGGTTCAGAAGAAATTTTTGAGACTTCTTTACTTGAGAGCATACGAATACTATACGTGGCTTTATCCAACTGACTTTCTTTTGGGTATGCTCACTTTTATTAGTTTGAAAAATCGAAGAGAAACATATCTAGCCATATATTCATTTCGACTAATTCGAGGCCAAAATGAGAATTCTGCCATCCTTAATAATGTAAATTTGTATGTTCCGGATAGTTTTTTAAGAAATCGTGTGCATAATTTGTTTGTTCTTCCAAAGTGTAGAACCAGTCTGCCAATGGTAAGAGAATTAACAATGTTCAACGGTTTTGCTTCAGATGTTGACATATTTCATGTGGACGAAAGCGAGCTCAGACGAATGCTATTTTTTCAGTTAAAGTAGACATTTCATGAGCTTACTTGGTTGACTTTCTTTTTTGCAATCATTATTGATTGTTTTATATTATTTGTTGAATTTTTATATTTTTATATTTTGTATTTATATATGTTAATATGTTACGGTGCAAAAGCATTGAATTAATAATTTGTAAGTTTTGTACCGTATAGTTGTAATAAATAAATAAATAAAATAAAACTATCTAAAACTATCTCTATCAACTTGATATAAAAAAAAAAATGCGATTTTTTTATCATTGTTAAAATTTAGTTTAACTTATATTTTCCATATAGTTATTCGTTGTAATATAATTTATTAAACGAGTTAATTATTGTTGGAAAAATATATATGAGCTTTGTTGTGTCACTCATATAAGCTTCAATTAATATTTCCTAAAATTATTTGGATGTTTTCCACAAATGCTTCGATATGTGTCTAAATATATCATATTACGTATTTATTTAACTGTGAAATCGTAGATTTGTCGTTTTTCACACAGAACACATGTATAGAGTTCATATGAAGCGTGTTGAGAAAATGATGAAATATGACACCGAGACTATATTGGTATTTCGATCAACACATTATAAATGAAATGTTCCTTTATTGTGTAATATCTAACTATAAGAAAATGCTATTTTGGTTTCTTATGATATATATTAGACATAGTGTATAGACAGTCGTATGAGAATTTTATATTTTTTATTATTATCGCCGTCTCGGGAGAATCGATTTTACCGCCGTCTTGTACTGTTCGTCGCTTCAGTACTGCCGACGTCGACACCCCGAGCTCTAGATTGGACACGACGCCGGCTGTTCTGTCGACGGCATCAAATAAACTGCGACAGCCGTCACTCGCCATATCCGTCAAATCTCTAGTTATACTTGTTGGTTCGCACTCCTCTCCTTTGGGCTGCCAAGGATCACAACTGCCCTATTATATCCTCTACGCGAAGGCATAGCAAAAGCCTGACGCAATAATGAAAACTATATATTGAAATGTAAGCCGAACATTTCATTTATTTAAATTTTTTGTCGTTGATATATATCGTCAAGGAAATAATGAAATACTAAGAATATTATGAACATGCACTGAAGACTATATCTATTTTCGATTTTAGTTGTATAAAAACATACGTTTAAACTGTAAATATCTTTTTTGATTGAATTGACATTTACTTGATAGGATTCTACAAAATTTTATAAGATATAATTGATAGCTATTTTGGCTCACGCCATCGTCAGAACTATCTAAGTTAGAACAATATAGTTCTGACGATGGCGTGGGCCGAAATAGCTATCAACTATATCTAATAAAATATTTTTTAATACAAAAATACATTGCTATTTTTTCACTGTGTCGTAAATTTATCATTAAAGCTAATTTATGCACTACATCTTAATTGCAGACCGTTTCTTTCTTTATTATTAGAATCGTAATTCTATCAATTATATTTATAGAAGAATAATGAGAAACTATCTTTATTTTAGAAGAAAATTTCATAAATAATAATGGAATAAAAAGTCAATTTGAATTCGTAGTAATTCACGATATAAATATGTTACTAGTTGATACATCTTAAGACAGTTAATAATAAAGTAATACGTTAAGAAATCTAAATTATCTGACAACATTTAACTAGAAACTGTTTCTACAAAAATTTTAATCTAAATTTTAGATTTATTGCAGATTGAAAATATTATTTTTATTTATTACAATCAAAAATTTTATGGAAATAACTGTATTAAATAATCAACATTCAGATTCTTTTTAACCTCGTGGTAAGAAAATAATAATTGGTAATTATTTTCATATTTTGAGGGCTAGCAAAATCTTTACTAAATATGGATTTTTTCAAATTGGAATTGTTGAAAATTTTACGATTCCACCTGTTTTGTCACTAACGACTCAAGCTTCGCCGTTTGACATTTTCAGACATTCTATCATACGGATACAATAGAACTGACCCACAATAAACTTTTTGTATCCATTATAAGCAAGAGGATTTAATTACAAAGTAAAATCCTACACGTTATTGACAACAGGTGGAATCATAGTTTCAACCCTTCAAATTTGATATTGAAATTTCATCACGCACTTTCTGTCGATACCATAAATTTATATTAAAAAAATGTATTGAATATTTGAAATACTAAGCAAGGGTGTTAATTTCTCTTATTTCTTCTTAAATAAAGATTTCTTAAGTTACGGGATATTTTATTATTAACATAAAACACAATAAAACAAAGAAGTTTTAACAATATGTATATGTTCGTGCTATACCTTACAACATTTGTCAAATATTTAAATTTATTAATATCGTCTTAAACACTTTTTTATATTAATAAATAATGTGTTTAAATGCCAATGAATAAAAATTCTTAAAAATAATTTTAAACTTAATTTTTTTAGCAAAGAAAATATGTTAAAAAAATAAATGTGACTACAAATTGAATGAATTACTTGAATATTTCTGTGTAATAAAATTCTATACGGTATATGCTTGCAACACACAAAATTATGTACGACATCGCATTGGTTTCGTTTGGAATATGAGATTTTATTCATTCGACTCTTGTATACACTCGTGGAATATTTTATATGCCTATCATTTAAATGGCCGTAAAATTGACGAAGGATGTGATACAAAAGAAAATATTTAAAATTGATATGCAGCTAGAAATTTCGTTCTTTTTTCAATCAACATTAAATATACTTTATTTATTTAACCTTTCAAAAATGTCTTCAATGATATGCGATAATTTTATTATACTATTTAAACATTTCTTTTAATTTCACGGGGAAAAATCAAAATAATCTTCTTTACACATAGTTTGAAAACGACTTGAATATAAAAAGCTCCAAATTTGAACGATATTGATTGTTTTAAATAACAATCACATTTGAATGTATTAAGACAAGAAAAAGTTAATTTTCGATCCCTTTTATTTCATTTTGTCAATTTCTTACACTTAAATCTAAATCATTATTAAATGCCATCACATGAGAGTGCTTGATGTAATTTCAATAAAAAAATTGAATTGTTGAAACGTTGTAGAGTTCCACATAAATTCAACAATATGCCGAATTACAAAACCCGAGTTGTAAGTGACGAAACATGTGGAATTCTACAAAGTTTAAGCAATTCAAATCTAAATATTGCCACTATGTTTAATTTGTCTTAAAAAAATTATTTTCAATTTTTTTTGTCTATGGTTCTACATTATAGTCAGTAGTATTTTTACAACCTACATTTATGACTCAAACATAGCACAATTTTCTATCCACCAAAAAATATTAATAAAACCGAAGACTTATATTGTGTTACATTGATTTGAATATTATTTCAAATTCTTACAATTATTAATCATTCAAACAGTATTAATATAGAACAGAATCATACAAAATTTCAACAATTTAAATTTGACATTGGAGTCCTATCAAGCATCCTGAGTCGATATCATATATTAAAATATTTTTTTATATTTATTGTTGAATACTTACTTTGAATAATTTAGAGTACGCAAAATATGTAGCAATTTTCTGAAAAAACATTGCTATATAGTTTTATGTGATAATATAAATCGTTTTAAGTTGAAAACTTTGCAGATACACAGACAATTAATAAAAACTGTTTGAAAAGGAAAGTTTATAGAGTTGATTTTACATTATGTTATTTGTATAAATAATAAATTTGATATCGGCAGGTGAACAAACATTCGAATTGAATTATAGAATTGTCTTTAACACCTTGCTTTGCTATATTATTCAGTACTCACTATATTAATGCAAATTGGATTATCATTGAAATAGAAAGTTCACAAATATAAATTTTGTATATAATCAAGATCGCTGTATGTTACAATCTTCTCATAAATGTCTCCTTTGTGAAACATTGAATCTTAAATGAATTTAATTATTGGTTCATTTTCAAATGTTGTTAGAAATATGACAACAGTAAACAGAATTCATGAATATAATAATATTTAAGGAAAAATTTTTGATCAGTTACCAAAGCACCTATTAAATAAAAGTTGTGCGTATTTATTGATTGGATTGGCATTTATTTGGTAGAATCCTATTATAATACAGTAAAAATAGTAAATAAAGACCATAAGTTGAATGTATTGCAACAATTAGAAATTATTAGAAATCAGCAATCCAATGGTATTTTTGATGAACAAACAAAACTAAATCTATAACCGCTTCTAAGACCATAACGGAATGTTAATACATTTTTGTAATAAATCATCTCAGTACACCAATAGTGTTTATTCCTAAAAAAATCTATTCTCTCAATTCAAGAGATGCATAAAATGAACGTGTCACATTTGAATTGTTACAAAATTGCACGATTCCACATGTTTTGTCATTAACGACCCGGATTTCGCCTTTCAGCATCTTCAGGCATTCTATCATACGGATGCAACAGAACTGACATAGATAGGTAAATGTACGTTTAAACATTGTCCTGACGAGGTCGTAACCCGAAATTGTTGTCAACTATATATCTTATATTCTACTAAAACTAAAACACATCGTTATTTTTTCACCGAGTGAAAAGTTATGCGATTTTTTTATTGCCGCACTAGAGACATACTTTTTTATATCCTTTTACTGTGAGGGTAAGCAAAAGTGTCGTTTTTTTTTCAAATCAAATAAAAAAAAATTGATTCTTCTTTCGTTTCATTTCAAGATGTATTGCAATAATTTTTTTTTTAGTTTATTACCATGAACACTAATTTAATTACGAAGGCCTAATGTCAACTGATTCAGAAATATTTATTGTTTTTAGATTTATACAAACGTTATTTTTGAAAAAAACAGAACACAATTTATCTCACTATAGTCAAATACTATCAGTGTGGTCATATAAGAAAATTTATTGATTTGAATATTGAGTATTTGTAATGCGATCACACATTAATTATTGTTTCCCGTAAGCGATAAATTATTCACAATTATCTCATGGTATATTTCCTGTCACGCACTTTGTACAGAAATGCATTAAATTAATATTAGATTAATAATGACATAGCAGCAATCACCACTGTTTATTATAACTGAATAATTTTCTATTAAAATGACCACTTTGCCCGTGCATTGGTTTTAATATCTGATATTGTTATAAATGGAAGTTACATATTTTTTCAAGAGTACTAATTAATGAGAGTTACTTTTTTGCCGTACACAAAATAATATTAGTTACAATTATTACGTTTTTGTCGCAATTTTCATTGGAATATAATTTGGGCTATATTTTTATCTAAAAATACAATATTCTTATATTTTTCTTAAAAACACTTGCGTAATAAGAATTTTATGATAGTTATATAACAATAAATAAACAGGAAAAATACGTCTAAAGTGTCTATGATTATCCATCAATATTTGCAGATAAGTTTATTGTACAGGAAGTATTGTTCACAATAATGAATCAATTATAATTTTCAAATTTGCTAGGATAACGTGTCTAAGGATGTTCTTCTTTCAACTGAAGTTATTTTTATAAATGTTAAGTCGAGAGAAAAAGTAGTATTAGAAAGGAATGTATTCGATTAAATTACTTAGAACAGTAAGAAAATACAAAAATACGATAGTTAGATTTTGATATATTCGTAAATTAACATTATTAAAGAAAAATTGTTGATCCGTGTATGTTCCGATTGGATATTAAATGCGTCAACTTTGAACTTTTTCTTGTTTTATAAAGCAATAATTCATAAAAACACATTAAATATTGCTTTAAATCTATTATCTGGATTCGTTTACGCTTTCCTTGCAGTGCTTATACCGAGATATTTTTTCCAAGGCGATGTTTTTCTTGGTGCTTTGCTCTATCCATAGAAAGCAGTACGGGGAGTAAATTTTATTCAAAAAAATCATCTCCCGCCTTGTTCTTATATTGGCGTGTCAAAGATATTGATGTTGAAATTTGAATCGCGCTCACTGTGCGAAAAAAAAATAACAAGACATCTATCTATCTTGAATGCTGTGTAATAATCCATACGAGGTGAGTTTAGTTAAAAAGTATGGAAAAAATTTCAGTAGACACTTCGAAAAAACTTGAAATTGAATCAAATTATTTTTAAGTTATTAACATTGATTTGAACCACTAAATCATTGAGCCCGCTGAAACTGATTCTGGGGGATCAACACGAGACTACGAGAAGGTGGCGCTTAACCGTATGTATCAATAATTATTATTGAGAAGGAGCCCATTGAAAACACACCCAGAAAGAGAATCGTTCTGTTTTATAATATAATACAATATTAAGATTATTTACCAAGAAATCACTCCTTTTAAGATTCACTTGTTTCAAAGAATTCTAATCTTTAACGTACGTGTGTTATTTGGTTATAAATTGTTCCCACGTTATTGTTTTTAATAATATGATAATAAATTTCTGAACGACCATTTGGAAATTTCAAAATGCTCCATATATGTTGAATTACTAGATCATTTGAACGATACTTATTTCAAGATGTATACCTCAGATAACATAATTCGAAGAAATCGGAAAGCGTTTGTTAAGCCATATAATTATTTAAGGGTAGGCCAAAACTTCTTGCCTATGTTAAAATATTCAGAGTGTTTAGTTTTCATAAAGAAAAGTATGTCTCTGTTGGTAAAATTCATAATTAACACGATTTACAGAACTTTATGTCATTTAAAATTGTATATCTTTACGAAATATAAAACAGTTTAACCAACATTTTTTTTACCATATTAACCAAATTTATGTAGAATGATATTTTAATAACATTAAATTGCAAAATCACATTATTTTTTGATTCAGTAAAGTCTGTTTTTGCAAGATTTTGTAGTAAAACTATTTAAATAACTAAATATAATTTTAACATGAAAATTGGATTAAATTTTTTTTTTTATTCAATAACAATCTAAATTATGTACCTTGTTATAAGAGATTGCATTTTTATCAGAAAATCAGCCCTTATCGGTATTTCATAGTTAGTTGTTTCATTACTTTTGGAGAATGATCAATCAATAATTTCATTTCAATTACTTTTATGAAGAACGTTCTTTCTCAAATCATGAACAATACGATTATTGACTTAATGGATAAAATGTGTGTATGTAAAAAATTCTTGTGATGTTGCTCAACTTTCAGAATTTATTCAGCTTATAACAGTATGCTTCGATAGGAAAAACCACAATAAATCATAATAAACGATTATAATTTTCGAGACATTCAACTTTCACACAATTTTGTTTTCAAAAGTTTGGTAAAAAAAACCCAAAATACTTATTTTTATAAATTTTACGAAAAAACAATCTTTAGTGCTAAAACACTTTTTATTATAGAAAAATAAATGAAAATTACAGTTTTATAACGTACTTGAACATGTGACTGATTTAATTTTGTTCATAGTGAAAGATTCATTGTAACAAAATATGCTTTATGCAAAAAATTAATGGTTATGTATTATGGTTAGGTATTATTTATGTATATAATAGTGTTGATACTGTCTATATAAAATTGAATGATTAAACTATTTTTTTTCTCAAATAAAAAACAGTCAAACCATATTCACAGTTTGAATGATTGTATGTGAAAAAAATACATGCAAAGATAAATGAGGATCTTGAGCAAAAATATGAATATAAAAATGAATCATTATTTGTTTGTTTGTTTGTGTGTATGTCATATATGAATCCTATACCATTCATCCTTTTGAGATGAAACTTTAATGTGTTGCTGTGAACACACATGAAAATTTTTTCAAATTTAGAACAACCAGTAAATCAGGATCGATTTTTATCGCTAGCATTTATTTTTTATCCAATCGCGATAAAAAAAAACATTAAGTTGTTTTGTACGTGCTAGCGAATGTTTCTGATTTAGTACAACCATTTGATCATGGCCGGTGGCGCTTATCGCGAACATCAAATGAAACACATGACTATATATACATGATTGTCACATGGGTATCTTTATGTGGTCTGCTCACGCGTCGTAAAAACGTCCGACTTATCCGTTATACCGTACAAATATATTTTATATCCAAAAACACTTCACTGAACAGAATTAAAACACAAATATTTTCTTTCTTTACGTAACATTGCAACGCATACCGGATACTCAATAGTATGATATAAAAATCGCAATTAGTCAAATATACGTTCAAATTAAAGGTTAAATTTATTTTCACACTGAACCATAATACAAAGAATAAACAGAGCAAATTAATTAAATGCATTCAAAGAATAAACGTGCTAAAACGACTAATAAAAACAAAGATCAAATTTTGACTAATAAATGTTTGAACGTGCAGCGAAATATACCGAGAGTAACATGCCAATATTCATAGCATTAACGATTTGAGGTAGAAAATATTCAAATCTAATTTGGCAATTATTACTAACTCTCGTGATCGCATCTTTAACACAAATAATAATTTTCTAAATTTATATAAAACCTTACTGCAATTAAAATATTATTTGAGCAATAATTAAAATAATTATTATGTTGTTGTTTATGATATCGATTGAAGGTGCTTGATATAATTTCAATATCAGACTTTAATTGTTGAAACTTTGTACGATTCCACACGTTTTTTCACTAACGACAAGGGATTTTTTCCCCCAAATTTGTTATTTATAAAGAAGACATTTATATACGATGCTAGGCATGTACGTTTCATTATATTTTTAAATAAAAAAAATGTGTATTTTTAAAACTTGATTTTGTATAGCATTCCATTTTTTTAAATACACATACAATTGCCAAATGTTGAAAAGTGTATCGGATACTATGCGAATTTAAGTTTTAGGATGTGTAAAGGAATATAATGCAATTGCGTGAAATCATTTGTTTTACGCGCCATTTTCTGGAACCAATGTATCGCGTAAAAACAGGACTGGGTGTAGTAGAAAGGAGCTTAAATTTTTTACGCGCATAAGTAACGTGGTCGATCTGTAGGTCAGTTTTGTTGCATCTATGTGATAGAATGCATGAAGATGTCAAATTGTGAAACCCGAATTGTTACAGAGAAAATATGTGGAGTCGTACAGAATTTCAAAAATTCAAATATACTAGAATATATATTAAAACACTGTATGGAAAAACGTAATACTTTTTGAAACGCAAATAAGCTGTTACATATTCTATTTTATTTTATAATATGGGTAAACGATTATTTCTAACGAACTATGTGATAAGGTCTTTTATGATACTTCCGTTATTTACAACGCACGCAAGTTTCAGACAATTGAATAACACTATAGCTTCTAAAATGTTTTTAAACCAAAATACCGAGTTTACGTATTTTACAATTTGCGATTACATTCGTAAAATTTACGTCATTTTATTAAAACTTTCCGTAGTTTCGCAAACACTTATAGAAGTGTACATATTCTACTGTAGTTAGGCCATCTGCGAGCCATTGTTACGGTCTAATATACAGGTTTACAATTCTGGGCATACAATACTTGCTAATGTACTGTAAAGGTCCACGCTGCTATATAGCTATCTTTCTCTTATCCACTAAATCAGGGATGAGAAAACTATTCGGAAAATATGTTGACTATAATAACTGTTTTAAATAATTACTCAATTAGTATCCTTAGAGAAGAACATATTTGTGCAGATCTCCACTGGATAAAACATCATTTTTGTTATTACGTTTGAATGTACGCTTTTTTTATTAATATTACACACACAACACATTTCTAACAAAAAATTTAATCATTTTTTTTATGATATCTACTGAAGGTGTTTAATGGAATTTCAATATCAAATTTGAATTGTTGTAATTTTGTACGATTCCACATGTTTTGTCACCAACAACCCGGGTTTCGCCTTTCGGCGTCTTCAGGGATTTAAATAATTACGCAATGCCTGAAGATGGCGAAAGGCGAAACCCGGGTCGATAGTGACAAAAAGTGTTAGAATCGTAAAAAGTTTTAACAATCCAAATTTGGTATTAAATTCCATCAAGCGTTTTCTGTCGATATCATAAATTATATTTTTAATACTTTTTCCCATTTAAATAATTACGCAATGCCTGAAGATGCCGAAAGGCGAAACCCGGATCATTAGTGACAAAACATGCGGAGCCGTACAGAGTTTTAACAATCCAAACTTCGTATTGAAATTCCATCAGGCACCTTTAGTTGATATCATAAATGACATTTTTAATACTTATTTCCAATTTTAACTTTTAAACCATTAACCGTAGATTTCACTTTTCAAAATCTTTCACAAAGGTTTTAAATGTCACTTCTTGATGGAATGACATGATTTTTAAAATAATAAAAACATGTTTTTAGTAAAACCAAGATCGGATTCGCTTATCACGATAGCTCACGGATTCAGTTGATAATGCTTTGATCGAAACCGGTCATGATCATAAAATATATTGTGGAAATGAGTGCTAAAAATGTGTTTATATTATTTAAAATATAACGCCCTTCCATCAAGATGTGACAGTTATTGCATGAAAAGTGAAATTTACGGTTAAAGATATAAATGTTAAAATTCTCAAAATTATTATGTACATAAAATTTTACTAGAAAAATATGTAATATTTAAAAAAAAATATTTAAAAATGCAAAGTTGGATAATTATAACAAATTATTTTAAAAAGTTATTAAGCACTAAAATTATTAGTTTTTATTTTGGTATGAGCTTGCCATATAATATATCGTCATATTCTGGTTTGTATTTTTGGCAATTCAACTCTACTATAGAAATTTGTGTTGTTTTAATATATTTATTACGGTAAAAGAATCCGTTTCATGGGAAACTAAATAAAAAAAGTGTATATATTACATATTATACGACAAAAATAATTTAATAATTTATAACATTGATCAATGTTCCAAAAATAATTTTTAAATTTGGAATTCTATTGTTTATAATGTATTGACTGAATCATACAATTTTAGGCTCTCAAACCACTACGTCCTTACTCTATTATACCCATATTTTCTCGCATTTCTCGTTTCACTAAGGAAATTGGGTTTATTTCACTGGGGGTGTTTTTGTCTCTGTCTGTCTTACGATTTTTGTATCCCCTTTGTCCTCGGTTTCAGCTTGATTTTAGCTGGCGACAATTCTGTTTTGACTCTGTTACCTCACGGATGATCCTCAAACATTGTTTGATTTTTTTTTTAATTTTATTAATAGACAGCTCCGAAAAATTTGACAGTAATCTTTTAACTGTAGCTGAAACAAAAATTGAGTTAATTTATGATATCGATTAAATTATTAAAAAAAATGTTAAAACTGTGTACGATTCTATATGTTTTGTCAGTTGAATTGCATCTGCGTGATTTTGAAATTTTAAGATGCCGAAAAGCGAAATCCTGGTCGTTTATACCAAATATGTGAAATCTTACAATGTTATAACAATCGACATTTGAAAATTGAGTCATAAGGGTTACAGTCAAAGTCATAAAAAGTGGTTTTCCAAAATAAATCTGGCTGATTTATAGGTAATAAAAAGAACGAAGTTTTCATATTATAGTGTAGAGACTATCTTGATTTAAAAATAAAATGAAAATTATCATTTAGAAAAAAACCGTCCACTAGCCCAATAGAAAAATGTCTTCATCGTCCAACAAAACAGGCGACTAGAATTTTTGATAATTGTTCAGCTGTATCTATATAATAAAGCTTCCAAAAAAGATTTTCTGCAGAGTAAGCTTAGAAATACAGCAATGAAACCAAAACGGTTTGCGAATGAAAGTTGCAACAATTCTAAAAACATCTCAGAAAGTTGTTACTAATTTTGATAAACTACATACCAATATAAATTTGTCGTTATTTTTCCCTTAGTATGTGAAATAATACTGATAAATTTTAGTGATTGAATTGGCATTTACTTGGGAGAACTCCATTATAACACAGTGAAAAAATAGCTATGTACTTTAGTTCTACTAAATATTGTAGAACTTTGTAGATTTTAGAAGAGTTTTGTAGAACTAAAAAACATTTTTAAGGTGTTAACTGTCACTTCTTGATGGAAAGGCATGATATTTTAAATAATAAAAACACATTTCTTAGTACTTATTTCCACAATATATTTTTTGATCAGGACCGGTTTCGCTCACCGCGAGCATTATCACATGATGAAACAAAATGATGATGAAAAAAAAATGATGATGAAAAAAAATGATGAAAAAAAAAACTAAAAAACATTGCTATTTTTTTCACCGTGTTCTGATAATTTTTTATTAATTAATATTTAATATGTAAATGTGATGATAAAATATTTTGTTTTACGTAAATGAAATCTATCCGAACCAAAGTTTAAAGATTTGAGGCGTCAGACAACATGGGTGTTTACGAACCGTTGCAAATTGCAATTGCTACGGCGTCAGGTAATGTTGGACGGAATTTTTCTAATTGGCTTGGCTGTTTAACGTTTTGAAGTTATTTCTTCGGCTATGAACCTTGTTTATTGTTAAATGGACTAACTTGCAATATGGCTTGTGTTAAGCAGGAAAAAATATCATTTTACAGCATTATTTTTACTTATTAAATAATGAGAACGCAAACATGGTTTGGTGTTTTCAACTGCGTTGTAAAAACGACATTTCAGTTTCGAAAGAAAAATACTTTGCAGTCAAGGTTAAAAAAAGGATTTGATTCCTTATATTGTTGAAAAGCATTTCATGGCAATGAAAAGTACTAAAGTAATTACTGTAAAACTAAAATACTTTTATGCGATGACAAAAAATTCTCGATTGTTATTTTTTAAAAAATATTATTTGATAAAAAAAAAATTATATTTGCATTTTACTTAAGGTACATGATTTTAAAATAAACAATTAAAAATAGCACATTTTGTAAGTAAGATAATTGAAATTGGTAGATTAAATATATTAATGACAATACGAATTTGAAAGGAGTAAGTTGTTTACAAAAAATATGAACAATTATATCAAACATGATAGTCTACATTGGTGATGATTGTTTTCTTAAAAAAAATATAACTTTTTATTTATACGGTTGTGTTAGAAGGACTAATACGTGCTACAACTATTTGCAATTAAGACAATTCATAATTACGACTTTTTTTTTGAATTGTATGAAAAATTGTTGCTGGATATGTATTATAAGTCTATTTGACATACTTTAAAGGGGAGTAACCATAAAAATTATCCAACTGTTTATGTTTAAACATAAAAATATGCAATATTTTCAATAGACTGACCTACCCGTCGTTCAATAACTTAAAAATATTGACCTCCAATTTATATTTAAACTTAGAGAACGTTTTTTTGTATACCTCATACAAACTCTGTTTTTACAAAATGGATCAAGATTTTTCTAAAAATAAATGTGCCTAACATATAATATTTATAATTCTGTGTTAAAAGCTAAGCATCGAAAAATATTTTTAAAATCTGAGACACACGCAGTATTGATAAATTTAATACAGACGTACTTGAGAGTAAGTCATTTGGAATCGATTAGAAAATGATAAAAAATAAATATTGAATGTAATTAAACGCATATTTAAGACGGCCAGAATGCCAGATTGTTTTTTCACAAATTGGAAGAATCTTTGTTGCAGACAATCGTTAAAATGCAGTTAATTTCCCGCAGGGCTTTAAGAAGTAATATCTCGCATAAATGCATTTGGGAAATTCTTTTAGATAGAAGAGAAAAGATTGAGCTATCCAAAATATACAATTAATTAATATCTACGCAAAAGATATACGGTAAAAAATTGAAGTAAAAATTGACAATTATATATCCATTAATTTAAAAACGGAAGTTCCCTACCCATATCAATATAACAGATAAAATAATAATTTGGTCTAAATGTTTAATGCATGTGCTATAATAGTGAATTTAAATTAAACTAAAATCATTTAAATAATAAAATCAATTTTTTGGTAAAATTAATTTTTATTGATTGAATTGGCATTTACTTGGTAGAACTCCATTTTAATACGGTGGAAAAATAGCAATGTACTTAAGTTCTACAAATTTTTAATAAAGTATAGCTGATAGCTATTTCGACTCGCACCATCGTCAGAACTATGTTTAGACGAACATTTGTGTGCTTATTGATATAGCCGCCTTTTTAGTTTCATTTGCAATTTTAAAAACTTATTTTATAGCTAGCAGGAAATAAGCTAGGTCGTTAAAACAGGAGAGAAGATGTATTGTGTACCTTTTTTACACAGCTATATATAAATAAGCAAATAGTTCTGACGATGGCGTGAGCCGAAACAGCTATCAACTATACCTAATAAAAATTTGTAGAACTAAAATAGATTGCTATTTTTTCACCGTGTGAAAATAATGCTTATTTGTACAAAGCTTTGAGATAGTTAAGTTTATCTTTAATTTTTTTAATAGCCATGCTATTCGACTGATTTTTTCTTTCACTTATACAAAAGTATTTTAATGGGATCTGATATCTTCACTTGTGAACCACGGATTGTTTTTTGTTACAATGTTTTGTTTAATCAGACTTCTTGCATGATCACCGTCATATTTTTAGACGTCGACTTACCGGGTTGCATTCGTGTTAATTTCAGATAGGCAATTTGTATGACACTATGAACTACGTCGAAAGCAGCAATGCGAAGCGTTGTTGCCGACATAACTAATGTGCCACTCGTTAGTTTCCCTTGTTATGCTTTCAAATATGTGCACATAACTCACATCTTCATTAATTCAAGCCAATATGTGCGCTATAATTTCATCGCCACATAATATATTTCAGACAGAATATAAAAAGGTTAAAATGGATATAAATCTTTTTGAAAACAGACACCATTGTTTCGATGAAGGTTAAATTAATGTGGTTATATCCATTGAATATTACTAAACCCAACAGTTTACAGTTATCGCTTCATCATTGAGAATCTCATTAAACGTTGGGTAATGTTATTGATGATATCGACTGACTTGATGGAATTTCAATATCAAATTTAAATTGTTACAACTTTGTACGAATCCACATGTTTTGTCACTAACAATCCTGTTTAGTTTCGCCTTTCGGCATCTTCAGGAATTCTATCACACGGATGCAACAGAACTGACGCACAATAAACAGTTGGCATCGTCTATATATTATACCAAAGGTAATTAATTAATTGCAGGAAAACATGGACCACAAGGCAAGAAATAAATGGCAGCTAAAATAAATTTTATAATATTGATCTAATAATAATTAACATAATTGCCTGTGATAATTTTCATTAACGAATAATCTTGTTAATGAGTCTTAATTCATAGGGTTTTACCCTGGTCCTTAGTGACAAAATATGTGGAACCTTACGAAGTTGTAAAAATTCATAGTTGTGTAACTTCAAAAAAAATTATTGATTTTATAAAGGATTGTAATTCATACAATAATCAATTTTATAAAAAGTTACATTTGAAGAATTGGTTAAAGAAAATATTCCGAAACTCAAAAAAATTACTTTTAGCTCTTCTAACTTTTCCTAGCCATGAATACAATGTACGTTTCTAAAAAAAATCATCAATATCAAAAAATATATTGTGGAAATAAGTACTAAAAATGTGTTTTTATTACTTAAAATATCATGCTTTTCCATCAAAAAGCGACAGTTGGCACCTTGAAAGTGATATAAATGTAATGTAAATATTTTAGAACACGTTTGAGTAATTAAGGCTTTGACTCGAATAATTAGACTTATCACTAGAATGAAGCGGGAAAGATATAATAAAACATAATAATGTTATTCTAGTATTGATTATTCGAATATCTTTAGTAATCCTTAAGTAAAATTACTTTATTATGCAATATATAGGGTCCGCCATCTAAAGTTTTTTTTTCAACTAGTGCTTATTTCGTCCGCCAAATAACTTTTTTTTTAAAAATGCTATAAAAAAAAAACTACCAATATTTTCTCAAATTTCTCTTTTATTTGAAAGTACAATCCTTCCGGTTAATAATGGAAAATAACTTCATTCAAATGGCTGCCTCGGCTGGCCATGCAGTAGCCTACACGATCGGTCCAATTTTTAAGCACATTATCGATTGTGTGCAGCTGTATTTCACCAATGGCTTCACGAATATTGTCCTTAAAGCGTCAACTGTCTCTGGCTTGTCGGCGTAACACTTATCTTTGAGGGCACCCCACAAATAATAGTCCAACGCTGTCAAATCGCAGCTCCGAGGTGGCCAAACGACATCAGCTCTGCGGCTGATAATGCGATCTTCAAAAACAGGGCGCAAAACATCGAGTGTAGCTTCGGCTGTGTGTCACGTAGCGCCGTCCTGTTGAAACCAAATGTTGCCAATATCTTCTTCTTCAATTTTTGTGAACAAAAATTCGTTCAGCATGGTCCGATAACGATCGCCATTGACTGTAACGGCCACTCCTTGCTCATTTTCGAAGAAAAATGGCCCAATTATGCCTCTGGACCAAAATCCGCACCAAACAGTGACTCGTTTTGGGTGTACCGGCTTTTCAATGTATGCGTGCGGGTTTTCTGTGCCCCAAATGCGACAATTTCGCTTGTTTACATACCCGCCAAGATCAAAATGAGCTTCATCCGAAAAGATGATTTTTTTTTGCAACATTACCATGATTTTCAAAGTAATGTCGCAATATTTCTCAGCGTTGTTCAAGCGTATACACAATCATATTCGTTTAGCGGAAGGATAAAACTAATTATTTGTCAAATCAGACATGAGCTAAGTGTTACCATTCACGAAATAAACACTGGTTAAAAAAAAAACTATAGATGGCGGACCCTATATTTATGTCAACGATGTAAATCAATATGAAAAAATTTTGTTGATTGCTCGCATATTATCAAATCATTATTGCAAAAATAACGCTAAAAGTGATGATAATATATTGGAATAGATATCGTTACGCCACGCCTCACTGTTGCTTAACAACATAGATTCAAATAACAACACTGTAATAGGGTTTTCTAACCCGAGTAAGTGTATAAAAGTTGACCTAAAAGCATTGTCTTTTCTAATACAAGGTGGCTAATATGGATGAGCTCTTACTTCAAGGTGCACTAAGTGCATTTCCTAGAATTAGTTTGTGATCATAGCACACCAATTAAGCCCCGTGCAGTTATGTTGCATATCCGTTATGCAAAGTCTCACGCAGAGCAAGGTAGTATATGTTTATTCCGAAGATTAGTAGACGGATTAAACTGAGTTTAATTGAGAGCCAACGCGGCGCGTTGCGATTAGATCGACTGTGAATAATGTAATTTGAAATTGTTTTGATGGCACATGATTTGATGGTGTATTTAGAAATAGGTGATTATGATGCATCATTTGCGTTAACGTAATACTTCAAAGTAACTTGAATATTAGTTTTCATTGAAATTTAGAGAAAAATTAAAGAAAATTTGTTGGCTATTTACGTTGCGTACCTACTAAGAATGTTCAACATTTTTCCTTTTTTCAAATCATTTTTAAAATACTTTCTAGTTTAGTATAAATACTCCCGGCTTGTTTTATAGTACATTCTAGTGCAGCGGTCGGCAACCTTTTGAGAGACTGGGTAAAAAAATCAATTTCCAAAATTTCATTTCATTACTGGGTAAAAGTAAAAAAAAGTACAATTTTATTATCATGAAATAAAATATATACATACTTGTATGTATGTGTAAATAAAAATTTATCTAACAAAACAAACATATATAAACCGATAAAAAACTTTATTATTTATTCACCTTATTTGTTAAATTTTTGGTAATTTCAATGAATAAACAATTTTATAAGAAAATAAAAAAAACATCATCATATTGTCTTGGTGGGTAATTCAAAATATCATAGTGGGTAATTCAATTACCCACGAGTAGTAGGTTGCTGACCACTGTTATAGTGTATTAGCTGGACGGTATTGTTTTTACTACAGTGAAACCTCGATTCTACATTTTTCCAGGGACGAAAAATGCGGGAAAAGAGGAATGCGGTTAAGCTTAAAATCATAATATATTTTTTTAATTGTTAAAACTTTGTACAATTCCTCATGTTTTGTGACTAGTGTCCCGGGTTTCGCCCTTCGGCATCTTCGGCATAATTGATATAATATATAAATAAAAATAAAGTATAATCTTAAAAAAAAGTCTCCCCCTATAATTTCCGAAAATGGGGTTACACGAAAATTGTTATTTACGAGAGGGTTTGTAAGAGTTACATTAATTAAATCTTATTTATTGAAATAATCGAATGGTTTTTAAACTCCACAATGTGAAATACTTCATTTGAGAAAATCTTAAGACATTTGAGCGAACTATATACTTCAACATTAATTTCTTTGCTCAAACTTAATATATATTGAATAGAAAGATTTATTTACAAAAACTTATCAATCTTTATAATATTTGAGACGAAACAATAATATTTTGACGATAGATCGGAGAACGGTTAATGCGGGATTATTTAGCATTTTCTTATGGGTGTTTAAAAAACAGGACTTTAAAAAATGAACGACCCATCCGGGAAAACGTATTATGCAAGGTTGAACGGGGCTCCACTGTATATAATTCAAAAAACAGTACATCATTAATTGAGAATAAAAATTGCACACTATAATAGTAATAATTATTAATAACAATGTAAAAATTAACTTGAATTAATTTTTGTATTCAAAATATACTTTTTTAAAAATTAAAAAAAATGATAAAATAAATAACGTTTTCGGGTTTCTCTTTTGGCTTCGGAACACATACACAAAAGTTTTTCTTGTTATCGAAAAATAAATAACTATTTACTGATATCGATAGTAAGGTGTTTTTTTTATTTATCATTATATCAATCATTTATCAAAAAGATTTTTCTTAATTTTTAATATAAATTAAAAAGCACAAACAATGTAAAAAATGTTCCACCATTTCTTATTTTAACAACAGTATTTTGTGAACAGGCATCACAATGGATCATCCACCAAATTTCACTTTGTTTTGAAGCCACGATCGAAAAAAATATCAGACTAAAGATAATATCGCGTTATTGAAAATAATTGGTTCGTCGAACTCAATTCTTATCACCTCAGTGATTAATAATGAACATTAAAAAACATGGAAAGTTTCGTATATAATAATTTGCGTCTTTTTAAATAAGTTGCCAGACTAGTTGAGTTGTACTGTCATACGCATTCGAACGTAAAATTGTCTGTATCATTGAATAAAAATATTATCGACATCTTGTCGATAGCGACAGAGAAATAATTTAATCTCACGTCTTGTTAATAAAGTATTTCCAGTGAGTGATTCAGCAAGTGACGCTACCAACTGATGTTGGAAATTGATTATTAAATACAGATGAGTTATTATATTTAATTTTCAGTGATAAATGAATAAACGCACGTCTAGGATAATCGAGCAACTACAAATATGAAATGGACTTTTTTTTATATATCTATTAAAAATGAAGTTGCATTAACCTCAACAAGACTCCATTAGTAAAACAAAATAAGCAAATATTGTTAAATGCTCAGACGGTGTGGTATTTTTCCTTTATTTTGTTTGCTGTAATTTTATGTTTCACGCCACTAGACTCAAAGCTTCCGAGATTCATTACGGTGGTATATTATATTTCAAAAGAAATTTATTTCTGGTCTTTTATACATCATCAAACAAGGCGTGTATCTCATACGAAGCTTCGAAAAAAGCCTTTTATTTTTATCTTGTAAGACTTTTCATAATATCATACTGTTTATTAAAAGATATAGATATATTTTAATAATAAAAACAAAATGATTAAAACTATTTTCAATTTTTTAATAAATTATAAATAAAACAAAATATTGTGTTGTTTTTATTATCGAAATGAATATGTAAATACTTTTTATTATATCGAATGAAGGTGCTTATGGAATTTCAATATCAAATTTGAATTGTTACAACTTTGCACGGTTCCACATGTTTTGTCACTAACGACTCGGGCTTCGCCTTTGGGCATCATCAGGCATTCATACGGATGCAACAAAACTGAAAAATTATTGAAAGTGCTAAAACAAATTTAATAATATTGTTAATAAGCCATTCTTGGAAGGGTTTTTCAACAAATATTAAACAACAAACATTAAAATATACAGGCAACAAATTAAATGGTCAAAATTTAAATCATTTTTCGGTCAGAATTTGAATCAATTTTTGGTCAGAATAAAATATAATTTTTGGTCAGAATAAAAATATAAGTCGTCAGAATAACATTACAGATAGATCTGAATAAAATTATTTTAGGGTCAGAATTGTATAACCATTTCGGTCAGAGAACATTGAAAATGGTCATAATAAAATGAATGATTTATGATAATAAGAAACCTTGAGACCTTTTTGATACAACACATAACACTTAAAAAAATCTCTAATTATGTTTCATCTTACTATTTTTTCATTCCTTACTTATATATCTTGTTTAATTCACATGTCATGTAGCATGTTTTATATTAGTTAAATTATGTATGTATTGTTAAAGGGGTAAAAAACCAATTGCAGATCTGGATGAGACAATTCCAGGATGGTTATTGGAAGGAAAGTAGCCCCTATACATTGGAATTAGGATCTGTATTTTTTTAAAGCTTATAGACTTCTTTAACTAATATCTCCATCGTCGTCTTATGCTTAACTTTTAAATCAAACAATTCCTTTATTTTATTTTTAATGTTACCATTTAATTTCATTGTGTTAGTGATACCCCTCAATGCTTCATGTGAATGTTCATCTTCTGTTTTGAATACAAAAACGTATATTTTATCAATGCAGTATAAAATATATACTCCAGCATTACATTGCTGCCCTCATCTTTTAACAGTATTACAGCTATAATTAGCCCTTTTCCCATCACTGGTCATACTTTGATAATGATAACTCCATGTTTTTTTCCACTCTTGCTGCGTTAACCACCTCTTCTTTTGTGTTGTATGCCATGCTATTATACCAGAGATCGCTTCTTTCTCATAGTTTTCGTCATTTCACCATTGAATTCATCACTTGATATATTTTATAAGTTTTGATAGTTGGTTCCAATAGTGGGCGCGTAACACTAGTGCAGTGGTCGGCTACCTAATACAATTACCCACCTAGAGAATATGTTTTTTTAAAAATTATAACACTATTTATTTATTGAAAATACTGGTAATTAAAAAAAAGGTGAATAAGTACCAAGGTAGCCACTAATAAAAATATTTTTTTAATATGTTTGTTTTATAAGATAAACATACATACATGCATATAATTCATTTTATGATAATAAAATTGTTTTTTATAAAAATGTATTTTTTTTACCCACTTATCAAATGAAATTTTCAATGTTTAAATTTTTTACCCAGTGTCTCAAAAAAAAAATGTTACCGACCACTGCACTAGTAATTTCTCTAATGGCCACAGCGCTAGCAGTCTTGCCTCTCACTGGACGGCTTGTCGTAAACACTTTACTTTGCACCAATAGCAACGCAATACAAACACCAAAAAAAAATTCAGACAGTCTGTCAAAATAAATCTAAACCAATAATATAAAATATGACAGCTGTCATCTAAAATTCTGACCATATAATAATAATTCTGACCATTTAATATTAATTCTGACCGCATATTATTTATTCTGCCTTCTGTATTTCTGACCAATAAATTATGACCATTTAATATAAATTCTGACCGATGTAATAAAAAATATGACCAGAACCGTATTAAAATTCTGACCGGAAAATACAAGCCAAATATACATGGTTTTTTTTCATATAAAGATATATTATTATTATTAAATTTATTTTAGCTGCAATTTACTGCTTGCGTTGGGGTAAGTGTTTTCCTTTAATTAATAACTTTGGTATATAGACGATGCTAACTGTTTAATTTAGGTCAGTTCTGTTGCATCCGTGTGATAGAATGCTTGAAGATGCCGAAAGACGAAACCCGGGTCGTTAGTAACAAAACATGTAGAATGGTTAAAAGTTTTAACAATTCAAATTTGATATAAAATATATATTATATTTATTTTTTATGAATATTCATTCAAAATATGTTTTTCATTTATTTAATAATCAAACAAAACTATTGGCGCGTTTTACAATTTATCAACTGTGAAAAAAAGTGTGTACAAAGTAATATATTAATTTTCATTGAAATAATTGCATTCAAAACGGATTTATTAGATTATAAAAACTTGAAATACAGTGGGTGATCGGTTAACGAAAATAATCTGCAGTTATGATATCGATATCCGAATTGTTTGTCGACCGAACATAAAAATGGAAATAAGATTTACAGATAGAATAAGTGTATTAGAAAGATTGTTTTACAACGCTATCCGAATATATGTTCGTTGTGCGAGCACAAAAATCCTTCGTGATAGTGTCAGTCCGAAATATTCGTTAACCGATCACACATTGTTTATTTCTCAGTTTGTAAAATAATTGTCAATTGTTTTTTTTTTCTATTTTGACTTTTATTTTGCTACAAAAGTTATTTCACACTTTTTATAACTTGTTTGTAATTTTTTCTTGCACCATTTATAAGTGTTCCATAAATCATGGGATATACATTGAATTAAAAAAAGCGTTCGGTCTTCTTTAACCAGATTTTCTCTCTTGCCAATAAATATAGCCATTGTCTTGAATACTCCTATCCTTTGCCAGTCTCTTTGCTTCCTATCAAGATATTCTAGCGTCATGTAGCTTTTCAAAGCTCATTCAATAGATGGTCATTAAGCTTTGAATGTAAATTTCAAGGCGGTTTTAAGGTTTCATGAAAACCTAAATAAAAGATGACACTTGCGTGCATTTCTAAGTAGTTCTTAAAAGTAAAGTTCAATTTTTCCTAAGCTTTTTTCATGCTGAAGATACGACATATAGGAACTCTTTATTATTTATAAAGATTAATAAGACTGGGCTGTTTAATAAGCGGGATATTATAAAAAAACAACTTCATTTTAACATGTATTTTATGAATATTCTATATGCTAGCATTTTTTTGGAATAAAATGACACTAAAAATCTGAATGTACAAATACTGACGGTGGAGGTTTAATTATAAGCTTGAAAGTTTACTTAAGCTCACCTGACTTCTTTGCTGACTTTCAAGAGTGACTCAAAGGTAAGCGCGTATAACTTCTTACGGAAGCTTACGTGAACGATCTACATACTCTTTTAGTTATTTTACGCTTGAAAATGGTGCAGTGAATGGTATAAATCGTACAACTTTTCTAAGCGTCAATTATACAGAAAATGTAATGTTTTTAATATTTTTTTACGGCATGAAAAGGGTTGAGAAAAGTACAAGCATTGCAATTATTGAAATATATTCATATAATAAATAAGTTTATTTTAACAAACATATAGTGTGTGAAAATCAGATGAGTTTCCTTCATGCTTTGATAAAATCTTTTTTTAATAATGTCCAAGGGATACTTCTCGCTGTAATAAAAAGATAATCAATACTTAAGAAGCTTAACGACGTATACACGTAACAAATTATTACCCTGTCATAAGTAAAGGTTTTCCCGTGAGAGTTGCTTCAAAAGCAGGCTTGTGTGTATATAAAAGAAACGGGTTAGTTTAATTGTCAATATTGTGGACCAAAAACCCATGAAAATCTAATTAAAACCATTTCTCATATTTGCTATAGGGATAGTGAAATAAATGATAACATAAACAATAATCTTGTTTATTTTCAAAATTAAAAATATTTACTAAAGGCGTTTGATGGAATTTTCATATCAAATTTATGTTGTTGGAACAGTGTATAATTTGACAAGTTTTTTTTCTCTCAACACTCGGTATTTACTTCATCATATATTGGCATCATCGGGCACTCCATTATTCAGATACAATAAAATTTAAAGCCAATAAGCACTTTAAATTGCTTATATAATATATAAAATAAATTTTAAATAAATAATGAAAATAATGTCAGGTACTAAATAAATATTTGAAATAATTTTGATAATAATATTAAAATTTGTAAATGAAATCTAATAAACAATACATACTTAATATATTATAATAAAATACAATGTACAATAACTTTAAGATGAGGTGTTGTTCCAATAATCCTCAATAATTAAATTTTAATTGGGTAGTTTAATATTTTTCTTACAGATATCTTTTATGATATCGATTGAAGGTGCTTCATGGAATTTCAATATCAAATTTGAATTGTTACAACTTTGCACAATTCCACATGTTTTGTCACAATCAGTCGGCAAGTAGTAAGTTGATAGAATGCCTGAAGATGCCGAAAAGCGAAACCCGCGTCGTTAGTGATAAAACATGTGGAGTCGTACAAAGTTGTAAAAATTCATTTTTTTACAGATATCTACTTATTTTAAGTAGGGTTTAATTAAATATTAAGATCTTTATTTGTTTTATATAATTCTTCTTGTATTATATATAAGCGATGTAAGCCGTTTACTGACTTTAAATTATATTACATACGTGTAGTGGAGTGCCCAAAATACCGAAAGATAAAACCCGAGTCATTAGAGACAAACTTGCAGAATTCACAACTGTTTTAACAAATTGAATACATTTTTTTTAAATTGCAGTAATTTCGTATGCAAAAAAACGTACATTGATAATGGTGTGTTATTTACAAAATATTATTTATTTTACTATTTCTATATCAATCTTGAATGTTCCTCGTTTTGAGGTAATAATATAGAAAGAAAAAAATTATATTATATTTTAGAATGTTTCATATTTAGTATCTAACAGGATGGTATATTCTTTTTTTTCTTAGTGTTAATTTAATCCTTAAGCTATGTGATTTTTTCAATGTTATATTTCATTTTGTGAAAGACAAATAATAAAGTTGCAATATTTTTTTAAACGAAAAAGAAAGAATATATTTACTTTTCAATGAAGTCTCTTGGCGAACTTTGGGTAAAAACTAAATAATATTTCTTAAAAAAAAACGTGCAAACTGTTATTTTTGAGAATTTGTATGCAGAAATGCTCCTTGCATATACGACCCGTGGGTTATGAAATTTTCTACTGACACGTTCTGAAAACTCGATATAATATATATGTGCCCTTGTATGAAATACCTCCATTTTATCGAAAAACATCATTACAGTGCAGACGTGTTTGAGGCTAACATTTTCTTTTATTTCTCTGAGGAATAAAATACTGTACAAAGATTCCCTTTTTTCAAAGAACTTTTGCGGTGTCATTTCACAAGTCGGAATCAAAAATATCAAAAAGGCAAGCATGGTAAAAATATCAACTGCATGTTTTAAATGAAAATATATCACACTCAAAGCTTATAGTCATACATATATTTAGTAGTTAAAAACGTTTTATTCAAATTTCATCCTCAATAATAAATATATACTTTTTGAATTGAAATTTATCAAGTATTGATTTTCAAAAACGCAATTCAAATATTCCTTTCATGTAAAATGTAAACTGAAAATTTACTCGAAATAAGTTAATCGATATTTTTTAAAATATAAATTAAACTTATAAGTTAAATAATGCCCAAAAACCTCTCTATTTTTAACTTACTAAGGGTTTGAAAGGTTCTATTTTCCATTTTATTATGCATCAGTCACCAAAATTGTTAAGTCACACACTCTCGATAATCGAAACCGGTCTTGATTATAAGAATATTAAATTGTGAAAAATAGTACTAAAAATAGGTTTTTATTTTTTAAAATATAAGCCCAGACTTTTTTTATAAGAACTTCTTCTGAACATTTTTATATATATTAAAAAAAGTCTAATTTAATAAAATATATATCGATATGTTCTTGTCGTTAAATAACTCTGTTGTTAATGTATATTATTTTGATAAAAATGATACAAAATAGTATGTTTTTATTTCAGAAAACATCTGTCAGCCAAATGTATCTTTCTTATAAATTACTATAAAAAATATGAAAACAGAATGTAAAATAAAAGAATAAACAAATGTGTATAAATAAAAAATCGCTTACTCAAAAACTTATTATAAATTACATTTTTATTGAAAAAAGTTAAAAAAAAACACAACATGCAAAAGAACGGTGTTAAAGCTGATGTTAATATGACTTGGAATTCTATCGAGAATCGCGATTGTTTTATAATACAAGTCACATTATTATTCATAAAATACTTTGGTTCCTAGTGATTAATGAATAAAAAAATAATCCGAAATCTTAAAAAACAGTAGTGCCGAACACGAAGAACATATTATATCATATTGCCTTTTCTTTCCAATTTGCAAACTTCCTTAGTGGAAAGTTCAAAGTAAGATGGTGGAATATTGTCTACGACGTTTAAATTGGGTATTAAATTTCTGCCGATCAGTAAGCTTCTCACGAAATAGTGAACGCTACAGATTGTAAAATGGAGTCTACTTCTCTATTAAAATTAATTGAAATATAGTCTATACATTACGCCAATAAGAATTGGCCACTTTAAACTTTTTAGTATTTTTTTTGCATATTTTAACATAATAATAATCTTTTTTAAATGGTTAAATCATATATCATGTCAGTGACAACAGATTTAGTATTTTTCTTTGTTTCTCGCTAAATGTTGTAAATATAATAAATATGATGTTTGTTATTGCATGACTTTAAAATAAAATTTCAAATATTTTAAAAATGGCTTTTTAAATGTTTATTTTGTAATAAAAGTGCGTTTAAAACAGGGTTGCGGAGTTGAAGTCATTAAATCACGGTGTCGAAGTTGTGAAGTTGTAAGACTCGCCATGACCCGGACAACCTTTTCGATTAGACGACTTTGAAAATTATCTCAATGAACAAGAAAAAATAGTTCGCCTTCGTTTGAGTCCCAATATACTAGGATTTGATTAATTGCCGGATCGATTAGTTGACCTTTATTTTAATGCACACAAAAGAGAAGTTTGGTAAAAAAAGTGGTAAGATTATTATTTTTTTAATCGGAGTCCTGTTTTCGATCAATGTCGTATTCGAAAAGATAATGTATAATACATTTATAATACGAAGTCTGCTATTTACATGGAGCGAATTTAGTAACCAACTATTAGTATAAGAATTGACGTTCTCAATCCAATTTATTTTATTCTGTAGTCTGGTGGAAAAAAGCAAGTATCAAGAGAATCTATGCATTATTAAATAAATTTAATCCACATAAGAATGTGAATGAACAGATTGAATTATGTTCACTTATCGGTATTAAGTGTTGTTATTTTGATAAATTATTTTTGAATTTATAATAATTCCATGTATTATAGAGATCATTCAATTTCTGATGAGATCTCGTTGCTTACTGAACAGGGGTGGCAAGCTGCCTATGTGCTCCCGGTCAGATTCAATTTTCCCAGAACTCGCTTTCCCGTTTCGATCCCGACTATTTTGTAGACAGAAAACATTTATGCTACGATAAAAGATGTTGAAATAAAGGTGAGTATTCGTGTTTATCAAAGAAATGTATGATACAAAGGTTCGATTTGAATATACTCGAATGTAAATATAAAATTTATTTGCTTAGAATTTACAACAGTCGGTGAGCAACGCAATTTGACACGGTGAAAAATACCAATGTATTTTATATCTACAATATGATATAGTTGATAGCCATTTCGGCTCACGCCATTGTCAGAACTACAAAATTACAGAACCAATAGCTCTGGCGATGGCGTGAGCCGAAATAGCTATCAACAATATCTAATAAAAAAAAATGTAGGACTAAAATACATTGCTGTGTTTCCACCGTGTTAAAATGGAGTTCTACTAAGTAAATGCCAATTCAATCAATATCGCAATTTGAAATTTATTTTTTACCGAGATAATTTTATATACAAGAATATATAGATAAATACATTATATATATACAGAATTCTTATATATATATATATAGAATATATATATATATATATAAGAATTCTTACATTACATATTGGTTATTAAAAAAATGTATAATTTATGATATCGACTGAAGCTGCCTGATGAAATTTCAATATCAAATGTGAATTGTTACAACTTTCTACGAATCTACATGTTTTGTCACTAACGATTGCGGTTTGCCTTTCGACATCTTCAGGATTTAGTGGGTAAAGATGCCTAAAAGCGAAACCCGGGTCGTTAGTGAGAAAACATGTGGAATCGTAAAAAGTTGTAACGATTCCAATACTTGTATGTTTCATATACATGATTGTAAGTAAATAATGAAAAAATCCCTTTTCACAAAAAAGTAAGGTTCCTTATGTGATTTTTTACATTTCAATCTCTTAACACGGTGAAAAAATAGCAATGGATTTTAGTTCAACAATTTTTTTTATATATCATATAGTTGATAGCTATTTCGGCTCGCACCATCGTCGGAACTATGTTTAAACATACATTTGCTGAGCTATATATAGCTGTATAGAAAAGGTACACACTACATCTCCTCTTCTGTTTTAACGACATAGCTCGTTATAATGGAGTTCTACCAAGTAAATGACAATTCAATCATTCAATCTCTTAAGATTCGTAAGAAATTTAACAATAATAATAAAAAAAAACAATTTGCGATGCCTTTAATAAAAATATTTTTATCTTTCGCATGTTATTATACTGCCAACGGCTTTATTTTAAGCCACCGCCATTCTTTGTTTCCTTAAAGAACTTCCAACTTAAGCCAGAAATATGTATGATACAATAGTTCAGATAGCAAAAGTTAAAATAGACTGCAACGTGTCTTGCAGATATTATCTTCAAATGAGATTTTCCATCACATTAACTATGGAAAAACAAAACCAATGATTCGATATGGCGTCTAGTGGCTTAAAGATTTCAAAACTGGAAGACATATTCATTTTCCAGGTATACATAAAAAATTGTCTAATAATGTTATAATATATATTTAAAAATAACATTATTAAAATTGAGTGAAACTTTAAACTCAAAAACAATAATTAAATATCTCAATTTGAGTTTTTTCAAAGACAGCTCTGAAATAATTATATAAGACGCAGTGAAAAAATAGCAATTTAGTTCTACAATTTATTTTGTATAAGGTATAGTTGATAGCTATTTCAGCTCACGCCATTGTCAGAACTATGTTTAAACGAACATTTGCTTACCTATATATAGTTGTGTAGAAAAGGTAGACAATATATCTTCTCTCCTCTTTAAATGACAAAGTTTATTTCCTGCTAGCAATAAAACTAAAAAAAAAATTATAAATGAAACTCAACAGGCGGCAATATTGCTTAAATATTGGATGGAAATATCCAATTTGATGGGGATGGATTATTATGGAAAAGAATTAACCCCTCGCAATAGTCTGAAGGGCGGCGACAGACTTATATTTGTTTGTTCATTTAGAATTTTGTGTGATAATTGATATATATTGATTTCCAGCTGTTCCAAAGTGGTCATCTTGCGACCTTTAATGGAGTTCTATCAAGTAAATGCCAGTTCAATCAATAACAATGATATAAGAATTATAGATTGATGATAGAATACCATTTTATTCATTTTAACACATAAACTGCGGATTGTTATACCAATATTCACGAAACCTGGAAGTATTGCAGCTATTTTCTTAATAATAAACTATTTAATTGACAACGTGTACAGAAATTTACTAACAGATCTTTTTAAATTTACTTAATACTGTTTTACTATTTTGAACGCCATATTTAAATTTGAACTAATATAAGTCTTTCGCCGCTCCTCAGATCAGTGCGAAAGGCTAATGCATTTCTGTAATAAATCGTAGTAATAGTCTCCGGGCAGTATTTAAGCTTATTGAAAGTGCCGCCTGTTTGTAGTTTATTTAAAATGTTATTTTAGTTTTTTTTGCTAGCATAATATAGGCTAATCTGTTAAAACAGAAGAGAAGATGTATTGCGTACCTTTTCTACACATCTATATAAAGACAAGCAAATGTACGTTTAAACATAGTTCTGACGATGGCGTGAGTATATCAACTATAACTTTAAAAAAAAATGTAAAACTAAAATACATTGCTATTTTTCATAGTGTTATAATGGAATTCTACCAAGTAAATGCCAATTCAATCAATAATATTGATAATTTTTGTACGAATATTTAATTTTAAATACAATTGTTAAGATTCAAGTTTTTGTTGGTAGTTTTTCTGGGGTTGATATTTGTAAAAGCTTAGTACCGGAAGTGATTTATCTGTCCAGTGTTACAATCCCTAGTCTCCACGTCAGAGTAAAAATAATCAAGCTTCTGGAATCAGAAAACAAACGCAGCATGCAAATTGGCATCATGTTGTGTAGCATCGTGAAGAAAATATTTCTTCAGTCATAGTGCCCATAATTTTTATTGCTGGCTGTCTTTCTTTTAACGAATTATTCAATTAAACAATTTTTAAGTAATCATTTCGGATAACAATTAAAAAAATAGTTACTTTTATTCACAATTGTTATGTTGGGAAACTAAGCCGAATTTAAAATGACTTTTTTATAAAATATTTTACAAAAATTATTATTTAACAAAATCTATGAAATAATATAGTGAACGTTTTGAATTTCTGTCCAAAGGTGTTAGCTGTAACTTCTTGATGGGAAAAGCATGATTTTTTAAATACTAAAATTACATTTTTTTGTACTATTTCCACAATATATTTAATGCTCAGAACCGATTTCGCTCATCGCGAGTATAATCGACTGAATGTGACTTGATCAGTTGATAATGCTCGTGATGAACGAAGCTGTTTCTAATCATAAATATATTGTAGATAGAAAACTAAAAAATATGTTTTTATAATTTAAATTTTTTATTAATTTTTATATATATACGAATGAATTCATATAAATGTTGATATTAGTTTTCAAAAGGTGAAATTAAGTCTTTTAAAAAATAATTATGTCTTTTTATAAATAAAGCAATAAATTCATGTCTATTTATATAAATTCCATACAAGGTTGTGGACTCGGAATTGGAGTCATGATTTTTTAACAACTCCACAGATCAGACTCGAACACCTCTAATTTTCTGAATTGTTGAAATTCAAAACAATTTTCAATTCTCAAAACAAATTTGTATCGTAAATTACGCCAATTTGTTAATATCGTATTTTAAAGCAAAAACAGTCCTGAAAATTAATTCGAATTAAGTGTGAATTAACTTTATGAATGTGCTTCCATTAAATGTTGACAGTTTAAACTATTTAAGTAATTTTTATTATTCACGTAGCAGGTATAATTTGTTAGGTTTTATTCTTTTTGTCAATTTACAAAAAAAAATAAACAAATATGCAGCTTGGACAGAGTTTATAAATATAAAATTTTTTGATTTATGCAGTTGGACGAAGTGATATATAGAAGTGAATAAAAGTCAAACGTTGTTAATAACGAACAGGCTATTTGACCGATAATTGTCTATTGCGTTGGAAACGGCATTCGTTTCTGCAGCTTGTTTATTTCATGTCGACAGATGAATAAATTATACATTTAATTACTGCAATAATAGAAAATAGCGTTGACAATTTGAAACGCAGGAATTTTAATGAAAACGTTTTTACATATTGACAAAGAATATTTTAGATTAAGAAATAACTTATAAGGTGTTAATTGTCACTTTTTGATGAAAAGGCATATATTTTATAATTTTGATCGGTTTCGCTCATTACGAGCATTATAAACTGATGGAATACAATTAAAGTCTATTTTTACAAAATTTTGAGTAAATTAAAATTAAAATCAAAATTAAAGATATCAGGTATCCAAATCATGGGTTCAAGAACTAACTAAACAAGTTACAGGAAATCATACAATATTAAAACAAATAATGTAAATTTATTTAAAAATTAAATGTTAAAAACCACTTATAAATAATATTCCAATGATATTAAGGTAAATCAATAACCCATTAAGAGTTCAGAACAATCATAAAAAACTTAATAGAAAAAGATACGAGTGGGAAATTATTATATTATAATATTTAAAATTATTATATTATAATATTTTATAAACAAAATAACCTGCACTCAAAGGGCATAAAGTGATTAAAATGTATAAATTTGACTCTATATGGAATAACAATTAATTTGGTTTACGCTATCGCATAAAAATATATTACTTTTTCAGTGTACATTGGCAACAGTTGAATAACAAAAGTACAAATTTATCACATGGTGAAATATTTATCGTTTATGTTTTTGGTAGTTATTATTATAATATCTAAATAACTAAAATTTTAAAAATGATGTCATTATTATTTATTCTTAACTGTTAAAAAAAAAAATATTATTTCAAAACCGAAATTGTGTATACTATAATATATTAAAAACAAGTTTTTTCTTGCTTATAAAATACAAATAATTACAAAAAAAAACAGTAATAAAATAGCACTATAAAAGAATAATACAAGTTTTCAACCGCATATTCACGTAGACGTTAGAGCAGCCGCTTAAATATAAAAGTTTGACAATGATTCCGACGGAGCGTAGATAGGTCTACGGTATCTACGCTCTCGTAGAGTTTCTAGGAGAGAGTTTATGCTAAGATGAGATATAATAATGGTAACGCCATCTCGCGGCGTTACGTGTTATTAAGCTTATTTGCATATCAGTTGATAGTGGATGGCATGCTTTGCATGTCTGCGCTACGCTATGCAAACAAGTGCAACGATTATTCACTGACTACCAATCAAATATAATATATGACTCCGTCAAAGTCATTATCAATACATTTCAAGTTTTATAAATAAGTTCATCACATGAAAAGCTAGGTTTTCAAAAAAAAAAACTGGATAAAGATGACTTATTTCAATAAGAATTTTGTATTATACTTAAATAACATATGATATATAAATATATTGATAGCTGATTTGTATTATTTATTCAATAGAATTAATTCATTTTATCACTTATGCCAAAAATAAGCAACAATTTGATTTAATTCATATAAAAAGTCCAATTTGAAAATTAAATTATTTGCTGAATATTGATGAGAAGTAATGTAAAAAGTGTAATGTATGATATCGACTGAAGGTGCTTCATGGAATTTCAATATCAAATTCTAATTATTACAACTTTGTACAATTCCATATGATTTGTCACTTACGACCCGGGTTTCGCCTTTATGCTATTTTATTTTGTCACTGTTTATTTTAAGTAAGCTCTCTTGCATCCGTGTGATAGAATGCCTGAAGATGCCGAAAGGCGAAACCCGGGTCGTTAGTGACAAAACATGTGATATCGTAAAAAGTTGTAACAGTTCAAATTTGTAAACAGTGTTTAATTTTAATATCTGACAACGTATAGAAATTGCGATGAAAGAGATTTTTGTTTATTCAATATCAAATATATTATAGCATTGTCTAGAAGATTTTTGTAAAAAAAAACATCAACCAATAAAAATAAGCTTTGAATCTAGCTTCTAATTTCGTAAAATAGACATATGCATTATTTTAATGTGCCATTTTACTTTATTTATAATGAAATTCCAGAAAAAAACAAAATAATAAAACTATATTTTTACTTTATGAGTGTTACGACACGTGATGCATGTTTCGTTTTTTTAAAAGCATCTTTATACTAGCAGTAAAAAAAAATATAAATGAATTTCCTCAAAAATACCACCAAATTAATGAAAAACGGTTATTATTTTAATGCATATTGTCTTTGTAACAGCATAAAGAAAATTCTTAAGTGCTTAATAGTATTAATATTGATAACGTTTTTTTAATTTTTGAGACTATGTTGGCTGCCAAAAAGATTTCAAACATTTCAAAAAGCAAAGTGGGTAATGTAAACAGGGCAAAGTAAAAGCTCTAGTTAAATCAGCAAATTTCCGGTTGTTTGTATGCACACTCTGTACAGAGATAAAGTCATAAGGATAAAGTAGGTACGTAAAAGCTGCAGCAGAAAAATTATTTTGCTTCGCTTAACATTTCAAGGAAATGCATCTGAAAGGATTTATCTCGAAAACACAACCAGAAAAAAATCAAAAGTATTTTCTTATTTTTTCTAATACTTTATGCAAACATTTTAAATTATTTTTTAATAGCATGTAAAAGAATGTTTCAAAGACGTAAAAATAATAAAATATTATTTTTTACAACAGAGAAATAAATTCTCATTATTTTTGGGTAAACTGCCAAAATACAGTCGTGATTTTAATTAAAATATTCTTTCAAACGCTTAAAAGCGTCAAGCATACTTTTAACTATGTATTATACCAACCTTCACAGTTTACTAAAAATATGCTCATCCATAATAAGTTATTATTAAAATTGATCTATAATTTGTGTGAAAATTTTAAGAGTGAAGATTTTTAAATCGATGTTCTTCTCTTTCCTGATTGTTGCTTATAATTGATCAAAAGACATCATATTCTATACAATTCAGTACAAAAGATTTTTAGTCATTATTGGATTGTATAAAGATTGAGCAATTCAAGTCGCTTTGAAGCGGTATTTATCTAACCAAAGTGATAAGGTTTCTAGTTGCAATTTGTCCATTGTACTAATTTTGAGCATGTGAATGTGTTGTCTCACTTGCTTTGTTCACTGTCTCATTCAGTATATGCGAATTTATTTACTCAAAACATAATTTGTGATAGATGACTTCTGTGATTACGTTTTTACGTAATTCAGTAACGAAATTGTTCACAAAACACATAATCAGTAAAAAATTCGAATCGGTGACCGGGAATAAATTTCAAATGTATATTCATTCGTTCAGCGTTATAAAAAAATATTTTTCATGTAACTTCCATTATTTCTTTTTACTATTTAAATATACAACCCTTATGTTCAATCATAAGGTAATTTTGGTAGAAATAAACTTTATTCTAAAATAAGCATATAAACATTTAAACCAAATCTCCTACTCACTTTCAAGGTGTTAACTGTCACTTCTTAGTGGAAAGGCATGATATTTTAAGCAATGAAAACACATTGCTCACTACTAATTTACAAAATATATTTTATAAACACGACTGGTTTCAATAATGCTGATTTTGAAAATTTTCATAATTATTTAATAGAGAAGTATTTCTATGTTTCAATATGTGGAATAACTTATTCATTTTAAAGACAGTTACTGAAAGAACTCGTCAATTCTATTGCACCCGTGTGATTGTACAGTGTACACTGTACACTGATGTAACAATTCAAATTTAATTCAATTACGTTTAAATTTTTCATATTCTTATCAATATTCTATTTTACCTTTATAAAAATAATAAAGCCTTTACCATCCATTTTTCTTCCATTTTATTTCCATTTTTTCAGGTATTTTTGAATTGCATTGAAATAAAAAACTTTTTATTTCCGTGAAGTAAATTGAATTTATTTATAGTTTGATTGAAGGAGTAGGGACAAGACTAAACCACCAACTTCTTGTGAATCGTTCTTTAGTTGCTTACTTATTATAAGACAAAGCTTACACATAACTAGGGAAAGATAAAGTCAATACCCACGGAAAGCTTTTTTCCTAGCATATTTTTTGGAGTTGAGCTATTTTGATTAAATGAAAACATATTTTGTTCACGCTTTGCTTCAGTTAAAACTATGAAAACATGCAGACTATTATTTGCATAAAACATTTTTAGCATCTGTACTTCAAGTTCTTTCAATATATATGCTAATATAAATAAAACAAAGAGCAAAATACGATAAATTATATTTCAGAAATTAGCTTAAATTTACGGTTATGTGTTAAAATAACCAATGAATCGTCCACTTCTTTGCTTAAACCGTTACTGTTTACAATAATTTCGTTTTGTACGTACATCTTTATAATTTATTATAACATCAATTATTGCTCTCATATTAACTTTTTTTTTTAGTGTGAATACATACGTTTTGAGAATAAAATCGTCTATTGTAAAATATTGTAAAGAATGACAATTTATTTAACGATTTTATTCTTAGTTCTGACTTGCAATGGTTCATAGGCGCACGATCATTTCTAAGTTGAGAATCTTCTAAGAAATAAGCCAGAGTAAACCTTTGTTCAATAGAATATTTGTACCAAGATTTCTAAACTCCATTTACAAGACGACAAATTGTTCAGCCTTGCTCTCTATTTCAACGTTTGCGTACGATGAAAGTTTGTTTATTTATATCAACAACATCAAATAAGTGCTTTTAGAAGCCAGTCACAACCATATATCAATAAAATAACATAGCGACGATTACTTATTATTAAATTTTTTGTATCTTATACTTTAAATATGAATCTTCATTCAGTATCTACAAATAAAACTGTCAAAACTTTACTATTATCTATTTGATAGATGAGAAGTAAAATTAGATTAATATGATAATTTGATCACTTTTCAAAAAAGTGAGTTTACTTAACAATTTCATCAAATTTAATAAGTAAACATAAACTAAATATTTTATTTCACCAAAAAATTTGGTTGTTTTCATATTTTTTCACATACACAATTCATTGATAAAAATATCATTTAAATTTGAATTGTTGAAACTTACCATCAAGAAATTTCAGTCGATATCATTTATAGCAGTGATCGCCAAACAGTCACTCGTGAGCTACCGGTAACTCACTGAGGATTTTTCGGTAGCTCGCGTAGGATGTTTTATCATATTTATAAAGTTGCCTATAAAATTTTATTATTGAATTCCGAATATAAAAAAAGTGAATCGAGCAAAATTTCAACGAAATCAACAAAGTTGCCGTAGTAATATAATTTTTTTACCATAACAATTTGTGCGTACAACGAAGTAAAATAGTGAAGCGGTCAGAGATGTATCACGGTTGATGCGAACTGCACCATACACTTTGTATTTCTCTCGCTCATTTGTATCACCACTTATAAAGAAGGAATATGTATATGTAGCTCACTAGACAATTTCAATTTCTGAATGTAGCTCACATTCTTATTGGGTTTGGAGATCACTGATTTATAGTAAATAAATGCGTAAATTAAGTATATTATTGAATAAAAAGTGTTATTTAAGTCACATTTTAAATCAACAATAAGCTTTCTAGTATATTCCGGTGTAATTATTATATAATAACCATAATTAAGTAAAATTTAAACGGAACCGTACTTGCAAATAAAACAAAAATACAATACATCTTATAAATTGAATAAAAGATTTGATTTCCTTCATAAGAAAAATACACTATAAAATTTGCGTCATTTTTATCCTATACAGAAATATTAGCGTTTTTCTCATAAAGTAAAACCTCTATATGCAGCCTTGTGATACTCATTTCATGGTAAAATAGATTAAAAATCAAAGCAAAGTGGCTTTAGATGAAAAACATCGAAGAGCAAGCGAGAAAACCTTGTAGTAATGGAATTTTACGAGGCACTAGCAAAAAATAGCACTAAAGGTAGACCCTTTACGCCAGTCAGTATCAAATCATAAAATATTTTTCTTCACGCATGTTTCACCCGATTGGGGGCTCAAAATGATATCATAATATTATAAACGGGTTTTTTCATTCTGTCGTTTTAGTTCTTATAAGAATTACACTTCTTGTAAAATACTAACTGAGGTAATTTAGCATTAATACAAAGATGATAAAAATAATATAAAACTATAGCTTTTTACATTGATGTCTAAAATCAGGGGTCGGTAGCAGTGGCTTGCGAGCTACATGCGTCTCTTTTTATAGACGTTTGCAGTTTTTCAGAGATATAATCCAATATCACCTCATCTAAAGTAATCTTATAACTTACGATTTTATGAAATACAGCTGCCGAACAAACTTCGTGTATTTATGCTGTCAAATATTCTCAACTATAAACTAAATAACAAAAAAAATACTTAGAAGCAGAATGAAGAATGAAAATTTACAATCATGTATTCAATGTTAAGCTATCAAAAGCGATACGTGAAGAACAGTGTCCTTCAAATCATTTTTATAGCAAAACATCTCAAGCTTCTTTCCCTAAAAATCCATATCCTTATACATATACATATGTATATGACATAAAGAAATAGCATTTTTTTCTAGTTCTGCAAGGTTTTGAAGGTATATAGTTGATAACTATTTCGGCTTAGGCCCTCATAAGAACTAGTTCTATATATATCAACTCTATGCCTTATAAATTCTGTTGAACTAAACAACATTACTATTTTACACCGCTTGTAATTGAGTTCTACCAAGTAAATGTCAATTCAATCAATGACATATAGTGCATAGTTCTTTAACAGTTTTACATCCGCGGACCGTTAAAAATATTATACAAAAATGTTTTACAGACCATCAACATTGGATTAAAATAATAAATATATATATATAATTGATTTCTTATTCTAAACAATTAATTTTGCAACACCGTATGCTGATATGAAAATATTTAAGTATATTAAATCAGACAGTAATAAAAAAATGTAATTTAAAAATCCATAAAGTACAACATAAAATTCGATTGTTTCGACTCACCCAAAAATCTCCACGGACCACCAGTCGTCCATGGACCACCGATTCAGGAACTATAATTTAGTGTGTGGGCAGTTTTACGATACCTAAATTTATTCTAAATGACTCTAGAAAATGTATGATTCCGAGTTTTATCTACTCAATAAGCACCGACTGACTGAAAAACATATGATTTATTTTTAATCATAATATACAAAGGAAAATTGGCTGTTTTTATGTCTGAAAATTTAAATTCAATTAAAATTATTACATTAAAGTGTAATTAAATTCATAAATATTGGTCGCCTATTATTCATTGAATGTATTTTATTAGCCTCTAGTTCAATGATGGCTCTCATGAAACAAGACCAACAAAAATAAAGAAAAACTGTGTTGAAAATACGGTATTGAGTGGTATTAAAATTTCAATTTAAGAGTACGTACTGTAAGTCGAGAAATAAAAATTTCTTATCGACAGTGTTAATCTTCTCAATTTCAAAAAGCAAGTACTACATACTGTCCAGATAAAAAAGCTTCTTAGCAAATAGTATTATGGAAACTTTTGATTGGAGAAATAACAATTTTAACGAAGCTTGCAGACAAGATTTTGTCGAAGGACTAACACATTCTTCTTTTAAGAACCAATAAAATTTATTGAAAGCTATAATATCTATCATTTTCTGCAGTGGTTGATACCGTTCTGCTAACGATTATTCAAGCTGGAAAACCGTTTCGATTGAAAGCTATAATTCATAATTTTTATTAGATTTCTAATGGAAATAAAGTCATTTGAAATGAAACATATGTTCGTTATATATTTATGATGGGTAAACTTATGATTACAGGCCAAGAAAGATTTTAAACAAATTTATTACAATTTTCATAGATCATCTGTGACGTGTAATATTAACCCAACAGAAGTGTTTTTATGTTAGGATTTTTTTTGTTATAAGGTAAAATAATCAACACGGTGAAAGAATAGCAATGTATTTTAGGTCTACAAAATTTATCAGATGTATAGTTGATGACTTGTTTTAAATTGAAAAACGTTATTTGAACATTTATGATATCTTAATTGATTGACTGCTAATTTAAGTTATTTCATTTGTTTAAGCTTTATAGCAGAACTATAGTTCTGGTGAAAACGTAAGCCGAAATATAATAGCTAACAATTGTATATCTTATAAATTTTGTAGAACTACAATATATTGTTATTTTTTACCGTTTTACAATGGAGTTTTATCAAGTTAATGTTCAATATTCAATCAATTAAATAATCAAAAACAGGAAATGATTTTTTAGTTCATTAAAAGTATCATGAATTTTAAAATGTGAAAAGAGTATAATTATAAATGTTTCTTTCAATTATACTATGATATAATTTATCATATCGACTGAAAGAGCTTGATGAAATTTCAATATCAAATATATATTGTTACAACTTTATATGATTCCACACGTTTTGTCACTAACGACCCGGGTTTCGTCTTTCGGCATCTTTAGGCATCAGCAGAACTGTCTTTGCATCCCGTTGCGTCATTGCGAAACCCGGATTGTTAGTGACAAAACATGTGGAATCGTACAAAGTTGTAACAATTAATTATTTTTTAATTAAATTTTTTTAAGGTGTTAACTGTCACTTCTTGATGGAAAGGCATGCTATTTTAAATAATAAAAACACATTTTTTAGTACTTATTTCCACAATATATTTTTTGATCAGGACCGGTTTCGCTCATCGCGAGCATTATCAACTGATCAGCTATCAGACAAGAAATGTGTTTTTATTATCAAAAATATCTTGATATCATATTGATTATTTTTAAATAACATATTATAAAAATCTTCAGACGACTCAGTGTTGCAAAAACGCCAAACCAGTCCTGATCAAAAATATATTAAAGAAATAAGTATTAAAAATGTTTTTTTATTATTTAAAATTCAATCTTTATGCTATGATATGCTAAGAAAATACGTAAAGTGTTTTTTACTTTTATGAAATAGTTGTTTTTGGATAAATCAGATGCTATATATTTTGTTGTGAAGTCAAATGAATGGCCATATCTATCCAACCGTCCAAAATAACTTTTGTATTCCGCCGGGAGAATTTTATTTTTCGTAGTCTAAACGCGTACATAACACGTTGGTGGTATCTTTAGTGAACAAATTATTTATTAGATAAAAAATGCGGACAGTTTCGAGTTGACGGAATCTAATTTTGAAGTTGCGCCGGGTCATAAATTTGCGGATTAATGTTTGTATCTGGTAAGTGTTATTGCTGTTAAAATTTGTGAAATATTTCCATTTTAGTGCGCGCGGTAAAGGCGCGAGTTGAACTTGTTCAGCCATTTTGGTCACATCACAGCATAAAGTATACAATTCAAAATTTGCAATATTATATTGTTTCATATAAACAACATAGCCAGAATTTATTGAAATGAGAAATAGCAGTATTACAATAGAATATGAAATACGAGTGCAGAAATACAAAAAGGTAAGCATTTTTAGTACCGAAACCAAACAGCGTGAATTAAAATGAATACAATGATATAGTATAGCCTAGCTTTTCAATTATAAAACAAATGCAATTAAAAATCATTTCGTAGTAACAATAAAAGCAGCTTTAAAGTTGTCTGTTTTTAATTTTCGAATAAGTTTCATACATTTAAATGAAAAAACGTAAATTTACAGTCAATCTTAAAATATCATAAATGTTCAAATAATGTTTTCCAATTCGAGAAATAGTTTTTTGAGTTGTTAAAACTTTGTACAATTTCACATGTTTTCTCACTAACGATCCGGGTTTCGCCTTTTGACATCTTCCGGCATTCTATCACACGGATGCAACAGAACTGACGTTTACTCTTTAAAATCAAATTGTTCTGTAGTCTATTGATTGTTTTCTTTATTTAGTGAGTGTGGGGAAAAGTTGTGTCCATACATTGATAAAAAAAAGTTATAGTAAATGCTGATTTAATGATTATATTATATAAACTTCCCAAATAATCAAACACTGCAAAGCACTGCAATAATTTAATACATTCATCCGCGTTAAGTCAGCGGTTTTTCGATATTATCGAAAAACATTATTAAAATCAAACCAATTGTTATTAATTTTGATTTGGATATTTACAAGGGTCTTAACTAGGGGTATATTTAATATTTTTACTGTGTATGTGGGTGGAATGCTCGAAAATATCAAAAAAGCGAAGCTCACAATAACAAAACACGTGAAAACGCAAAAAGCTTTCAACTATTCAAATTTGGAGTTAGCAAGATTTTGTGAAGAAGTGTTTTTTTAAGCTTAACGTGTTTTTTTGGTATATTCAGGATTTCTATTCAATGTTGTAACGAAACTTACAGAGATAATTGATATAAATTCACATACAAATTTAAAGGTGATTTTGGTCGTCTGTATTGAGCTTAACAGTTAGTTACTAGCGAATAAATGAAATAAACCTTTTCTACAAAAATGATTCAAACAAAAACTTGACGATCTAGGGAGAAAAGATCTGAAAAAAAAGTTAAGGTAGAATGCAAAGATATAATATGAGTTTGATGTAACACTCGAAGTGGAGCAGTGAATAATAAAAAAATATATTTTATAAATATATGTTGATGAGTTCCTTTATCAAAATTTTATAATTGAATACAAACACACTTAATAAAAAAGCTGAATGTGAAATTTTGCAGAAATCTAGAGTCGAAGTTTTCGAATAATTGCTTTAAAAATAATGTTTATTTAAGCGTACAATTCTAACACAATATATGACGAAAGCTTTTGTTGGGATATACTTTAAAGGTATTGTGGTGATATAAATATGTATTCACGTTATATATCACTATAAAAGTAAAAGAAAAAAGCACTATAAACTATGCATTGATTTTTCAGAATTATAAATTGTATGTAAATAAAATGAGTATGCCATAGTAATAATCGTAACAAACTACCTAATTATCATTATGTTCTTAGTTTTTGTAAATTTAATAATAAATCATTGTAATGGTCGATTAAGTTGTGAATTCTCGAAGGGAAAGCATAATAACACAGTGAAAAAAGTGAAATGTATTTTAGTTATATTTATTATAAATTGTACTTTTTCACTGTGTCATAATGTAGTTCTTCTATTACAGAATTCTTCTATATTAAGTAAATATCGATTCAATCAATATAAAAGCATAATGGTATTTATTAAATTGTAGTATTTTTAACAGTGTTATTTAAAAATTTTTAAAAATGTACTTAATTTTTTTGGTAGAATTAAATGAAATTCTTCGCTGAATAAGGTGAATTATAAAAGTTCCCTAGGAATAGGCTATACTGTAATGTTGAATAAATACTTGTTAGTGATGATTTTAATAATTATAAGTCAGAAAATACAGGCTTAAAACACTGATAAACGTTTTGACAATACTCATCTTTTATTTCAACGTGGATGTGTCTATAAGTTGGAAACATTTAGAAGTCAAGCGTGCGGAAAATAAATGATTAGGTAATGACTTTTTCAAGCATAATGACAGCGAACTGAACGAGACAAAGGAGGGTTTATATTAACACATAGCCACGTGTGAGGCAAAAAAAAATGATTTATTGAAGCGTTTTTGCTGTCGTTGCGAAAAAATACACGCGGAAATAATGGGCAGCGAAAATAAGATTACTTTTGTGATATATAATTTTACAATAATACAGATTTTGTTCACAAATGTATTTTTCTATCAAAATCATTTCAATTTGGTTAGTAATACCATTAAGTTATCGAAGTTAAATGTAATATGCTAAAGTTTAAGCAATGGTAAATTTATTTTCTATAATATTTAAAAGTTTTCACGAATTCGTACAATAGCGAATATATATTTTTTTAATTGACGTTTTAGACTGTTTCTTGTTTTGAAGGCGCAGGAAATGAATTCTTTATTTGAATAAGTTTTAGTAAACATTTTTTTTCTTTTTTTAAATCTAAGCATATATAATTATTTAAAAAAAATAAATGTTCATTGATTGAATTGGCATTTATTCCGTTGTATACGGTTATATATAATACCAATATAATACGGTGGAAAATAGCAATGCATTTAAGTTCTTATTAGGTATATACGCGGTCCGCCGGTATAAAAACAACCACCCGCGGATATTTTTTGCTCCTAAAAATATTTAGATTTAGTTGAACAAATTTTACCAAATTACTTTATACGACACAGTGCCTACAGAAAAAATAATTTTAACATAATTTCCATTTGAAATTAATATGTATATCACATTACGTTGTATACAAAAAATGCGAACGTATACCTTATCCAACTCGGCATTTATGGCCTGTGGTAAAAACTAGTTTGATATACCTGAGATAAAGGGTAGGAATATTTTTATATACTGAACTTGTTTTGTGTTATACACGTGAAGAAATTCATGTTTATAAAGTGTTATTAGTCATAAGCGATTTTGAGTTGTTGAATAAAAGCTTGCGTGCTAAAATATGCATTTACCTGAGACATATTTATTCTAAAATATAACCTTGTATAAAAGTTCACAGCATCGGTGTCTCTGGAGTGCAGTACAACGTAAATTGAAAATGCTTGTTCTCTCTTAAAGTGTTTCTTTAATATCATGAAAAAATTTAAAAAGATTTTTTTTCAAAGAAACTTATCTTAGCAATATCAATGTAAGTGATTTGTAGAAAAAATGTTTTTGTATTATCTTAATCGCAAATTCATGTCAAAATCTTTATATTTTCTCAGAATTATTAAAATTATTGATAAATAAAACACTGAGCTACATGTCGAATTTTTCTCAGTACAAACCATGGACCAGTAGATACAGAGAGTGTGTGTGTGTTTTACATTATAGATTCGTCGAAAAGAAAATAACGTTATTAAATAACATGGAGTACTTAAATTTGAATTAACACGATGAAAAAATAGCAATGTATTTTAGTTCTACAAAATTATTTTTTAAAATATAGTTGATAGTTGTTTCGGCTCATTCCATCATCAGAACTATAGCTATAGAATATATTTAAAAAAAAATGTGGAACTCAAATACATTGCTATTTTTTCACCGTGTTAAAATGGAGTTCTACCTAGTAAATGCCAATTCAATCAATACATTTGAATTGTTGCAACTTTGTATGATTCCACATGTCTTGTCACTAACGACTCGGGTTTCGCCTTTCGGCATTTTCAGGAATTCTATCATACGGATGCAACAGAACTAAAGCTCAATAAACAGTTAGTATCGTCTATATACCAAATGTATTAATTACAGGAAAATACAAACCCCAAGGCAAGCAGTAAATGGCAGCTAAAACAAATTGAATAAGATTAATATAATAATAATCAACACAATTGCGATAAGCTCGTTCGTTAATGAAAATCATTTCATAAATTATCGGTATATAGATGATGTTAACTGTTAATTGTACGTCAGTTCTGTTGCATCCGTGTGATAGAATGCCTGAACATACCGTAGGCGAAATCCGAGTCGTTAGTGACAAAACATTTGGAATCGTACAAATTTGTAACAATTTCAATTTGATATTGAAATTCCATCAAGCACCTTCAGTCGACATGATAAATTATTACTTTGACTAAAAAAAGTTTAATTGTGACAGATTATTTCTAACCTTGTCTATTTATTGGCATTACATTAAAAATCAACCAACCAATCCCGCAAAATTTTTATTGAGATTTTAAAAATATCTCAACGAACAACAATTGTATTTAGTTCTTGAAAAGCTTAATACAAATGATATTAAGTGAGATTCTCCCATAGCTAACGTTTACAGATATGACATTTTATCACTGACTATAAAAATAATCATTCCAGTGACTCAATGAGTGCAAAACTGGACGCCATAAGTCATCGTTCGAATTTGCCGCATAGCAACGCCGCCGCGCACTTCTCTATCGTACACATCCTGTATCTGTAATAGATGTAACGTATAATCGTAAATGTGACATCGCAATATGGGTCCACGGGCCATATACCAACCGCCGCCCAAACAAAAAGGCGCGCGCATACAGTCTTCAAAACCTGATAATATGGCTCCAGTATACAGTCACTGAATGTTCGACAGGGGTTGGTTGACCCATGTGTAAACAACAGCGAATCCACATTTTCTTTCTTTAATACTTCAATTTATATAATTCATGACATCGACTGAAGGTGATTGATGAAATTTCAACATCAAATATTTGAATTGTTACAACTTTGTACGATTCCACATGTTTTGTCACTAACGACCCGGGTTTCACTTTTCGGCGTCTTCAGGCATCCTATCACACGGATGCAACATAACTGACGTACTTTAGCCAGAAATTAATAAAATAATAGAAAAGCGACATATCGGTGGGTCGTTAGCTTCAGACGAGTTATATTGAAATTTTATATTTTTTAAAACACAATGATTTTCAATTAAAAAATAACATTTGACACTTGTAAAGTTATCTAATTTTACAATAGTATGTATTGTAAATGAATTGAACAAAAAAATTTCTCTTGCGTAAATCTAGGTAATTTTTTTTGTTGAATGATGGAACGACACTATTATTAAAGTGACTTGTTGCTTACTTTAACTATTTTATGGTCGGATATAATATGGAAATGAAATAATTTGTTCAACGTAAATATCTGACATTGAATATATCATCAAAAAATCAATATACTATTTACCGATGAGTATTTTTCGGAAACTCCCACTCGTGATCTCACAACTCGACAGACCGAATATATTGTATAAGAGCGTCGAACCACTCTTTTCTAATAATGATATGAATAAAATGACCAATAACATATACGAAGTTTTAACTGCTATTTAAAGTCACACCACAATAGACAAAAAATACTGCTTTACTTTTGTCATATTACAAAAGAGTTTTGCCACTTAATAAAAATTTGTTTTGAAATATTAAATATCACTCTGGGCAATTGTGCTGAGCATTAATTATCTGTAAAATATAAGCTTACTTTGTTTCATAAATTCAATTTCCACAGTAAAAATTTTCTATATTAAAAATCACAAGTAAAACCGATTGTATAGGTTAGGTTACAAACAGAAAACTGCAGAGGGTAGCTTGATCGAAGTTTTTCAAACAGGATATTGCAATTTCAGATAGAACGGTAATAAGATAGATTGAATTTGACTCTTTATAGAGGGCATGCATAACGATTCAAAACTAATATTGAATTTGAAAGTAACAAAAACATATTTTTTGCATATAATTTCCAAATTTTTGTTCAAAAGTTAAGTTATTTAAATTGTGTAGATTCTTTTAAATTTTTACTAAAAAATAATTAAAACAAGTCTTACTATTTTGTTTCCTCGTCATTTTGGTAAATATCAATCATTTTGATGGTAAATGTTTGGCAGTCGTAGTGTTAAGACACATTTTATCAAAGCTTATGTTTGATAGTTTTGACGAAAATAAACTTGCGTGGAATTATCGTTAAAAATAATTGGTCATTGAAATCCACTCGGTATTGTTAAATAAGTAATTTTGAAGATCAGATATGATATGATAGATGCCTAAAGATGCCAGAAATTAAATGAAGATAAAAAGAAGAAAATATCTTTTGTTTTCATGTCAAAATATTAAATTCGAAAAATGTAATAAACTATATTGAAGAAAAAAAAATCTGACTTTTTCATTTGTGATTATTTGCTCAAAGTAAATCAAGATTAACATTATATTCGACGATCCAATAAATATACGGCTTTACAATATTAATTTACTTTTGACAATAAAGTTTTCATCTATACCACAGTTTTCTTCCTTTAGTCCACTTCATTGTTATGAAAAACGTGTTCATATTTTATAACTTCGAAGAATATTAAATTTAATTTTAAAACTTGTCTAATAGATAAACAAAAGAACAATCAAAAACTCGTGAGATATTCAATTTTTTTGCAAATATATTCAATTGGAATAGTAAGCATGATCTTTATACATTATTTGTTATCCCAAGGAAATATGGAGATACCTTAAATAAATATATATATTTTTTTTTTTTTATTTATTTAAAAGAAAATGTCAGTTATGATGAGGCTTAGGGTTTTACATTGCATCTTTTATGAGTGTCACTTTGTGATGAAAAATCATGATATTTTAAACAGTAAAAACACCTCTTATAGAACTATTTCCCCTGTTTATTTTACGACCAGGAATGGTTTCGTTCATTACGAGCATTATCAGTTGATAACAAAGCCGATCTTGATCAAATCAGTTGATAATGCTCGCGATGAATGAAGCCGGTCTGGATCATAAAATATATCTTGAGACAATTCTAAAAATATGTTTTTATTATTTAAAATACTTTGAATTGATTGAATTGGCATTAACTTGGTAGAACTCCATTCGTACATGGTGAAAAAATAGCAATTCATTATAGTTCTACAAAATTTTATGATATATTTGATAGCTAGTTTGGCTCACGCCATCGTCTGAACTATGCTTAAACGAACATTTGATCTTCTATATAAAGCTGTGTAGAAAAGGTACAAGAAATTAACGAACAAATTAATATATTGTCTTCTCCATTGCTTAACCCTCTGCGGAGGGGGGGGGGGGTCTGATTTGCATCCGTAATAGACCATTTCAGTGCCACACGTAAACATATTGACATAGCCGGCCTTTTAGTTTCATTTACAATTTTTGGAAAAAAAATAGTTTTCTTGCGAGCAACAAGCTAGGTCGTTAAAACAGGAAAAAATATTTATTGTGTACCTTTTCTACACATTTATATACAGATAAGCAAATGTTCGTTTAAGCATAGTTCTGACGATGGCGTGAGCCGAAATAGCTATCAACCATATTTAAAAAAATTATTTTGCAAAACTAAAATACATTGCTATTTTTTTCACCGTGTTATAATGGAGTTCTACCAAGTGAATGCCAGTTCAATCAATAAATCAGAAGGACTGCTTATTTGCTTGAATGAATTCAAATAGAATACAAGTATATAATTGGTTAATCAGTGAAGCCTCAAATCATCCTAGCAGGACAGGAAACCGATGCCCTCTGGTTTGAGTAGCGATTTACACATGCGCATAGGAGATACCCTAATATATCAATCTGTCGCCGGTGTTCTACTACTTGATGATTTTCCAGTGCCGTCAAAATGGTCGGCGCATTTTCCCCGAACACACGTTTGTACACATACGCCCCATAAAGACAAAACAAAATTGGGAAATTATGCAAATTTTTAAAATCAATACTACGATATTTTCTTTTCACCCTGATGTCGGAAAATAGCACAACCAACCAATATAGCAAATTAATAACTAAGCAAAACTCGCCAATTGCTTAGAATTTGGCATTCACCTGCTAGAGCTCCATTAAAACACGATGAAAAACAGCGATGCATATTAGTTCTACGAAAAAATTTGCCGAACTGAAATACATCGCGTTTCTTCAAGAAACAATATTATTATAATTTAAATATACAAATTTTGTTTTGTATAAATAGACTGGTTTGTAAATCAGTTGATAATGCTCGCGATGAGCGAAACCGGTCCTGATCAAAAAATATATTGTGGAAATAAGTACTAAAAAAATGCGTTTTTATTATTTTAAAAAAAAATAATTTAAATAATTCATCATTGATTTTACTAATTGACAAACATCAGAAATTTATTTTCAATATTTACCCCTGAATGAATAAAAAGCTACTTGTATATTGTATCATTAATGTTTGACGGAAAGATAAAAATGGAGCATATCTAATCTTTTTACAAAAATGACGAAATTTTTTAGACTTATATATAATATCATTTACTTATATTATGGTATCGTGACTTATATTATTATTGAAAATCGTTTATGATATCGACTGAAGGTGCTAAATGGAATTTCAATATCGAATTTGAATTGTTACAACGATTCCAGATGTTTCGTCAATAACAGCCCGAGTTTCGCCTTTCGGCGTCTTCAGGCGTATCTGTGATTAATAACTTTGGTATGTAGACGATGCCAACTGTTTATTTTACGTCAATTCTGTTGAATCCGTGTGATCCAACAGAATTGACTAGATACCGTGTGATCCAACAGAAGAATACCTGAAGATGTTGAAAGGCGAAACCCGGATCGTTAGTAACAAAACATAGTTATTTTTTTGAATTGGTTCACCAGACTGTCAATTGATTGTACTTAGTTATAAACAATAACGAATGCTATAATAATTTTTAAAACCTTTGAGTATCAAATTCCATTTGATTCGAGGTATATTTAGTTTTATCGGAAGAAGTGAGATTTACAATACGTTTTTTTAATTCCCAGCATTAAACATTTAAATAATTTGACGTTGCAAAAGCAATGAACATGTAATTTGTAATTTTTGTCACGTGTATGTATAAATAAGAACATTGCATTGATTGAGTTGGCATTCACTTGGTAGAACTCCATTATAACAAGGTGGAAAAATAGCAATGTATTTTACTTCTACATTTTTTTTAATAAGATATAGGGATAGCTATTTCGGCTAGCGTGAGCCGAAATAGCTATCCCTATATCTTATAAACATTTTTTTAGAACTAAAATACATTGCTATTTTTTCAGCGTGAAATTAATTGCATTTTCATTTAGTTTGTAGAACCCCATTACAGCAAGGTGAAAAAAAATGTGTTGTAGTTCTACAAAACAAATTGACAGCTATTTCAACTTACGCCCTCATCAGAAATATAGCTATCAATTTTTGTCGACATAAAATACATTGGTAGTTTTTCACAGTGTTATTGAATTGATATTTGATTAAAGGATATTTCTAAGTGACGTGAAAAAACATATTAATATAATTGCAGGTTATTTGATACGACGTGACATCTCACCCTAACAGCAAATTAAACACAACTTTGAAAATGTTGTTTTTTTACTGTTCCCGGTGAAGCACTCTTGACAACAATAGAGATGTGAATATTGGACGCCTTTGTCGCGTCACACCACAGGCAGAGGCGGGCAACTAATTGTTGTTCATCAATCAAAACCCTCTTTCCCTCTCGCCCACTTACCTACTCTGTCCCTCTCCCGCAAAGGGTAAAGTCGGTATGCAAGTGGTTAGGGAATTCTTGCATTTTATACTATATGTGTCCATGAACATCGCTTTATTTCTCCATGGAAAGAGTACGTAAAATATTGTCGCATAATAAAAGGAAAGCCGATTAGTTATTTACAAGAAAAACATAATTCTTAGTCTTTGTTTCATTTGAAGAGTATATGTTTCACTTTTGAGGTGTTAACTCTCACTTTTTTATGTAAAGGTATGATATTTTAAATAATAAAAAAAAAAATTTTTTTTACTTATTTCCACAATATATTTTTGATCAGGACCGGTTCGCTCATCCTGTTCATTATCAACTGATCAATTAACAGATATTTTTTTTTTATTATTAAAAATATCTTGAGTATCTTGATATCAGTTTAATTATTTTTAAATAGCATACTGTATAACTCTTGAGATAATTTAGCACGGAACATTGTTTCTTCGGGACCGGTTTTGCTCATCGCTAACATTATCAACTGATCATATTTAGGGTATATGTTTAAGGAAATCTTCATAAAAAATTATATAGTTTTCAAAAATAAAAATCATTTTTTCAAATAATACGGTAACCAATCAGAACATAACTAAGTATAGCATGACAAATCAGAACAGTGAAAATTCAATACAGGACAGAATTAAAACACATATTATTAAATTTATGTATGTTCTATGTATTATATATATGAATTAAAATCATACGCAACACAATTTTGGAGAAATATTTTTTTCTTTAATAAATTCGGGTTAAATAAATAATAAAAAATATAATCACTTTTGAAGTGCTAACTATCACTCATTGATGGAAAGGCATATTTCAAATTAAAAAAACCATTTTTTATTTTTCTTTAGTACTTATTTCCACAATATATTCTATGAGAATTACCGATTTCGCTCATTGCGAGCATTATCAACTGATATTACTATAATAAGTACAAAAATGTTTTTGATCGTTAATTTTTTTTAAGAAAATATATCCCGTAATTGAAACGCGTTAAGAGGGTCTAAGTGAACTACCAAGAAGTCAAATTGTAAATTTGAAAAAATCTTCCATGCCATTTTAATTCGCCTTAGTGAGGATGAATCATTGCATACAACCAGATACAGCTTCTTCTGTGCATGTACATTTTTTCAGACATTGAAAAGATTTTTTTAAATTTTTGTTTTTAATAACCATGGCTGGAAAGAAACTATTATGTTTGATGTGATTGTCTTTTAAATAAAAAGTCTTGTTCAGAAAACATATATTACAATTGACATATATATTCTACATAATTAGACTTTGGTTTGTTATACAATAAATTCATAATAAATTAAGGTTAAGTAACTTCTTTTTAATATGTAATGCTTTCAACAGTAGATTAGCAAAAAAATTGATTTTATATGCTTTAAGTTATTCAATACCAACAATTATAGAAAATATAAAAATATTTATCTCAATATTACTAGACAGTGTATAATTAATTCATGAATAAATATGGTAAAGCAATTTGAATAAATGACCATTTTTGGGTACCTTTAGTATATTAATTTTATTTAACAATTAATTAATTTCACAAACAAATTCTTGTATTAAATATACTAAAGTGAAAACTATGTTCTTGCTTACTTAATAAAAGTTAGTAGCTTTCCCGTTTGAAAGTTATTTAAGTTCAAACTAAAATTACTTCTCAGAATACATATTGAAATCTAGTTTTATTTCATAAAGAATTTTCATCAAATATCAATTGGCAATAAATTGCGTTCAGTCGAAATTATTTCTGCAATATCTATAAAATTGAATATTTTCCGCATTGTCATTTTCAGATACAAAATGAACTCTTGTTAAAAAAGGTTGATTAATCATAAAACGTTTCGCAAGACGGGAGAAATTCTTATTTTCTTAATTCATTTTATTTTATAACACTGACACTAAAGATAATTTTATGATAAGTGACTTGAATTATATACTTGGTGGAATATTTAGAAATATTATACATATGTTCAGAAAAAAAAGCTTTTATTATACACTATATTGTATATATATTAAAGCTTCGAATTAACTGTCTCATATTATTAGATAATGATAAAAATGATGGATAAAGTTTTTAATATAGTCTGTAAGTATCATTTGTTAAAAAATTTTTTTTTGATTATTTTGACGAATAATTTATTAATACTAAAATAACTCGGTGAAAAAAAAAGCAATGTATTTACAACAGAAGAGAAGATGTATTGCGAACCTTTTATACACAGCTATATATAGATAAGCAAATGTACGTTTTAACATAGTTCTGACGATGGCGTGAGCCAAAATAGCTATCAACTATATTTAATAAAATAATTTTGTAGAACTAAAATACATTGGTATTTTTTTCACCGTGTTGAAATGGAGTTCTACCAAGTGAATGCCAATTCAATCAATAAACTAAAACAACCAATTAAAATCTTGATCAAATCTACAAGATTCGAGTCATTGTACTGAGTAATAGAGTATTCCATTATAGGCGGTCATAATTATTCTACAATGCTTAAAAAACAGCGATTCCTTTTTTCTGTTGTAAACGAATTGATTTTTCTGTTGTAATATCTTTCGAATAAACGAAAAACACCATTTATATTATCAATGATAGTAAATAATTATAACATTAATTCCTCACCGAGCCGGATATAACTACTTAAAGATCTCAGTATTATATAATTTATCTCCAATAACATGTTGTTAGTGTTGTTACAACAGTTAACAGAAACATCCGCAATGTGTAATAATTAAGTTCTAAATATGAGGCAAGTTTGAGTTGCGTTTCTCCTTGTAGTCTCACATTGACGTGATGTATCCGCTTTCAAATATTTACATGGATTCGCTGTCAACATATCTGAGCATACTGTGAACTTTCTACGCCCCGAAATGCTTACAAGAGGAGCTTTAGGCGGTACTATTAAGGAGACTTTGTGAAAACATTGCGAACCAAATTGATTTTAAAATTACTGTCGACGGCATTGACGTCACAGTAATATTATGTCAATACACAATAAGTTATTATCTACGTCATAGGACTATAATACGTCTTATAATTCCTTTTGTTTTCGACAAAATAACTCCAAAGCGATATTTTTATTGTCGTCATAGGCGGTTATATTCGAATTACCTCAATGAGGGACAAACAATAGTGAGCATGAAAAACAACAGATAGGTTGAGACTCACGTGTAGAATTTAATATCAGTAAATCGATCATATTACAATATAGTGTTTTTTTCATTCATTTATGCAAAAACGATCAAAATATATTTTCTTGACATCAACGTGTTTATTTGAATGTAAATAAAGGAAGTCAGAAATTTACAATTATTTTTTTATGTCAAATTTGATGTGGAAATAGAGATGTGATAAGAAAATTCGTAACAGATCTCAAATAAAGTGTTTATCACAAATACCAAACGAAAATCAACTGAATTTTTTATTTATAAATAATTTTCATAAAATACGCTCATGTGCACATAATATATTTTGGCGGGCTATATTACTCGTTTCCGATGAAGAATAAGACAAAATCTTGGTGTTATAATAATAATTTATAATTGCATAGAATGTATCAATTATTTTTCAAATGACAATTGTATTTTAAAAAATGCTTTGACTGTCATTAATCAAAATTTATCAAATATTCATATTATCATATGTTATATATCAAATATTATCAGATTGCATTTAAATAACAAAAATTGTTTTTGCCTTCATCGATTGTAAATTTGTGAAAATAATTTACGAAAATACCATATCCGTTTCAAGGTTTATTATTAACGGAAAAAATAAATTCATCAAAACATTACATAAAAGTTGAAAACGTAAATAGAAATGAGTTGAATGAAATAAATTTTATTAGAACTGCTCTGTGATAAAAAAAAAGTATTTATATTCGTTTAAGAAAAACTAGTCAAGTAGTTTCTTAGAATTTTGTCTAAATAATGCAATTCAAGATAACTATCGAAATTAAAAATACATTCGAGGTTCCAGCTTTTAATTCACTTGAAAACACACGCTTAACGCAACCAAAATGGTCCGTAGGACTAAAAAAACATGTAACTTGTAAGTCTTGGGGCAGGGCAAAGGGAATGTTTAGATTGGAATGTCGGGTAATACGCTTTGATTAATTTTACTCTGTGTTTATCTTAGAGGAGCCTAATCTTCATAAATTATCAATTCATATAATAATATATAACATTGTCATTATCATAAAAGTATTTTTAAGCCATTCTCGTATCAAATGGGACGACTTATAATGTAATGTTTCGTAATTTTATTTGTTTAAAACCCCAAAATTTCGCATTATTCGGTTGACCGCGAATCCAAATTTTTCAACAGAAAGTGAAATATTTTCTAACCACATTGTATTAAAAGGTTCGTTTTTTACAAATACTCACACATTTATGAAAGAATGAAGTGGCTTAAAGTTATTTCAATGACAGTATTGAAGAGTTACTTTTTACACTTCCATTAGTTTTGCACTCACTCTCTGAGCTTCAGCGAATAAATATAACGAATTATAAATAATGGTATAGAACTGAAAAATAATCAATCAACATAATTTTTACGTAGTTTTTGATTTTTTTAAAATTCCCCTTACCTTATCATGTAAATTGACCAAAAACAATTAAGTAAGCATGCTTTTATTCGTTTTCTTAACAAACCCTTTAAAATTGAACGTTGTAAAACTTTAAATCTCCTTTTTATGATATCGACTGAAGGTGATTTATGGAATTTCAATATCAAATTTGAATTGTTACAACTTTGTACGACCCAACATGTTTTGTCACTAACGACTCGGGTTTTGCCTTTCGTTCGAGTGTAATATAACTAGCGAGTTCATTATAATGAATAAATTATTGGGTAATGAGTTTACACTAAATATTAAAGCTGTTTTGCACACTTCAAGTGTATAAAGTGATTAGTATTCATTGACACATCTTGATGGAAAGATTAGGTCATTCCATCAAGTTTATAAATTATTGTAGAATAATGTATTTAAAGTTTTTTAAATCGAGTTAATATTATCAATATAAAAAGTGGAATAAATAAATGAATCTATGCAAAAAACACTTACGTTTTGTTTAGATTTGTTCATAATATTAAATTATAAGTGAAAGAGATGATTGGAGAAAAGATTCTTTTTCTTTAAGGAAATTATTGTTGAAGATTTAATTTATTTTTGTCGATATTTAGTTGTTCACACTCCGTACTTTGCTGATTGCTGTTCTAGTCTGCCGTAAAAATAATTCTTAGAACTCGTCAAATAATAATGAGCCAAATGAGATTGCCGGGCCGCATAAATTTTACGCTCCGCAAATTGGGTTGTGTGGCCCACAATTTGAAAATTTGCATCCAGAAGGGTAGACCGTTGCCAAATAAATGGGTTGTGTTAGAGAGAGTCTTCCAAAATTCGCTATAAGCGCATTTTGAGGAAGCGTGTAAACTTCGATTTGTCAATTTATATGTGCACACATGCCACGATCCTTTGCACCGAATCTCATTTAAATAACAACTTTTAAAATATGTTATACGATAAAATATGCCAAAAACACATAGAAATATCTCACAAACATCACAACAATATTGTTTTGTGTTAATTTTACAAGTCAACAAAAAAATAATTAATCGATATTATTTTACTAGTAAGTATGCACTTAATAAATGTTACTAATGTTTATTCACGATCAGGACTTCTTTTATTTTTGACATCTTCAAGTATTAAAATTCATAGAACAACAAATTTTATTATTTTAAGGTAACCACTGTCAATATTTGGCATTAAACATTATATTTAAATAATAAAACACTTTGCTTAGAACTATTTCCATTTTTTTAGATCAGGAGTTGTTTCGGTCGACGCGAGCATTATTCTGTAAATACTTCTGTCGAATCTTAAATCAGATAGAATTTGAGGTAGTTTCTTTTTAATTGTTCTTTGCCATCCACAATTCAAATTGTCAAGTACGTATTTTTTTTTATAAAATAAAACTTAAAGACTATTGTCAATTTTAAATTATATAAGTACGACTGCTTTATTTAAAACATGAAAAACCTTGAATGATTGGAATCGAAATAACAAAGACTAAAAATAAATACTTTCTTTTGCTGTCTTATTTGCATATGTTGCATTTTATTTACAGATTTCCGTACAATAAATATAGGTCTTAAATAATTCAATATTCGATTTTCATTCACTTTTTCAATTAAAAACACTGATTATGATAATAAATCTATAAGTAAAATATGTGGCCGTGATGATAAAAAAATTGTGTCAAAATATGCCCAGTGGACATTTTTGTTAAAAGACCCAGTAAAAGTAGGCCCGAGGCGGTGGGAAAAGAGGAGTCTGGAATATAAGACTAAAAGGGGGAAGTGTGGTCGGAAGATTTTACGGTGAAAACTCACACTGCTGATGGTCGCAATCACAGAAAACCGTTTCGTGTTCAAGAGATAAACTTTCCACTGTCTATGGCAGTGATGTTGAATTTGTTTTGTGCGTTTTTTGTAAATAGAAGATTTATTTTAACAAGAACAACAAGTTGAAAAAATAGCAATGTGTTTTAGTTGTACAATTTTTTTTCATAAGATATAGTTGTAGCTATTTCAGCTCATCCATCGTCAGAACTATGCATAAACGTACATTTGCTTATCTATATATAGCTGTGTGGAAAAGGTACGCAATACATCTTCTTTTCTGTTTAAACAACCTGGCTTATATCATGCCAAATTTAAATAAAAAAAAATACAAACAGGCGGCACTTTCAATAAGCTTAAATACTGCCCGGAGATTATTTACAGAAATGCAATAATTGTATTTTGCAATTGTCTGAGGAGACGTACGGAATGTACGTTTAAACGTATTTCTGGCGATGGCTTAAGCCAAAATAGCTATAGACTATAATTTTAAAAAATTAGTAGAACTAAAATACATTGATATTTTTTCATCGTGTTATAATGAAGTTCTACCAAGTAAATGCCAATTCAATCAATGAAAAGCAAGTTTTAAGATTTTTGAATTAAAATGTCAATATTATTAAAAATAAATTTAAAATGCTTTGCCTTGTTTACTCTGAAATACAATTATTCATATTACACACAATAATCACGTTGCTGATTAACATGATTTGGAAACATAGTTAGTTCTACCGAATGCATACAATGTTTTTTTTGACAATAAAAAATACTTTGGTGTAATGCTCATCTAATTAAGTAAAAATGCCATGCAGTGAATTCATTTTGGTATCAATCTTTGATAAAATCTCAAATGTATCTAGTGCTTTCCATCGTATAGATTCATGTGAATTGAACAATGTGAACTGACCCGTGAGATTTGGTTTCCATTAGTTGACGCGACATCATTGACGTTTAAGTTCTAAGAAAACGCTTATTGTCTCGACTCTTTGACAAATGAATTCTGGATGTCTTCTTGTTTATTTCATTTTCAAAAAATAAAACCGGTTACGTTGGAAAATAAGCTTGATACAACAAATTTAAACATTTTAATAAAATAATTGATGAAACCCACTGAAACTGCTTGATGAAATTTTAATATTAATGTTTGAACTTTGTACAATTCCACATGTTTTGTCAATAACGGGTCTATTTTCATTTGAAATTAAATCATCTGGTGAATAACAGATGGAAACTGTTTAGTTCGAGTCAGTTCTATTATATCCGTTTTATAAAATGCCTGAAGATACAAAAGCGAAAGTTACAAAGCTTTAGTACAAAAATATTTGAAGTACAAATTTTCAACAGTTAAAATATTTATAAATACGCCTCATCAAAAAGCTTTTTTATAAACAAAAGAAATTATATGCTAATAATTTATTCTGAAATTATTAAATTAAAAATACCCGATTCTAGGTATAGTCATTTAATTTGTCAATGTTTCAAATAATACTATCGCTTATTTAATCGAATAACAAATTATTAGAATATCTAGTGTTCATATTTTGATCTGATATGTTAGTTTGTTTAATTTTAATGGTATGCAATCACTGCAATACTCATAGGACATTGCAGTGCTCCAAGTCACGGGTGAGTCGTTACCAATATGCAGCATGATTCACAACGAGAAAGCGATATCCACGCTCAAAAATTAAAACTCACTTTAGACCTTATAGAGGAACAAAATAATTCTACAAATACTCTTTCTACATGTGTAAACTCTAAAATATATTTTAATTTTTAATTGTATTTGAATAAATGTAGTAATGTAAAAATCAGTAATTTCAAACAAAAATAGTTTAAGGATGACAATTCTCAATTATTGAACTTGTCAAGAAAGCAAAAAAAATCGAAACATTTTTAATTTTAAGCTTTAAAAGTGTTCACCGTTTGAGAATTAAAATTAACAAATTAGCCTCCAACAAGAAAAAGAAATCCAATACATTGTAATTTGAATTGTTACAACTTTGTACGATTGCACATATTTTGTCACTAACGACCTGGGTTTCGCCTTTTGGCATTTTCAGGCATTCTATCACACGGATGCAACAGAACAATTCAAATTTGATTTTGAAATTCCATCAAGCACCTTCAGTCGATATCACAAATTATACAAATACATTGCTGTAGTGATTTTTTGTAAAGAACTAAAAACTTTAAAATTTCCACGTAAATAAAAAAAAATATACTCTAGATTAACATGACTTTAATTGAAAATGTATTTTCTACATGAATTAAAAAGACATGCGATATTATAAATACAATAAAAGTAATTCATCTTTTGTATAAATAACTGTACACCGTTTTCTCTTTTCAGTTTTGCTCTTGTGTCTGGAATGTTCTTCGTCTTCCGACATTCGTCATTTTAAAGAGACTGTTTGCTTTTATGTTCTTAGTCATGTTCACTGAAAACTGTATGAGCTATTACAATATCTAGACTTGCTGCAAGCCCAGAACTTCATTTTCTCTACGGTCTGACCGCTGTTAATTGACTCGCGCAAAAACGACGAAAATTCAAGACAAAAATAAAATTATATATTTTCCTTCATATCGAGTTGTATTTCGTTTCGTTCGTTTTCCGTAAGTCAACAAACATCGAGTAGGGTATAGTAATCGCCTCGAATCTGCATTGGAGCATTTTTGCGGTAATAGTCTCAATAAAAACATATTGTAAGGGTAAATTGTCATGGTACTCAGTAACGCGAAATCTCACTGAAGACACATGAAGCGCATGCTATGTCAAGATTACATTTAATTGTTATATGCGCTTTGTTATATAAAAATTTTGAATTTTAATTTTAGTGAATGTTTTTGAACACTGTGGCATATTTATTTGTGTTATTAAAAATATTATCAAATCATTAATTATCATAAAGCTAATTTATATTTTAGCTACATTTAATTAACTATTGGTAAAATTGTATTTTAAATAATAAAAACATATTTTCAGTATTATTTCTAGCTAGCAAATATATTATATGGTCAAGATCAATAATATACACATAAGTTAAGTAAAATTTTAACAAACACAATTTTATGGGAACAATTCGTAACGAAAATAAAATCAATTCAAAATTTGTCTAGAATTTATAATTTTCATGTTGAGAATAAATCATGAAAATCTTATTATTGTCAATAACGAATGAGAAATTTTTACGATCAAAATTAATATTTTAAGAAAGATAATGCATTAATTAATATAAAAGTCAAACCGAAATTATACGAGTTCCGTGTAACATACTACATCCAAAATTGGACTTTACGTGTTTAACTATTGCGTCAAGTGTTAGTGCTGAATTGCAATGTTACAAGCGTATTTTACAGTAACTTTGAAAGTTGACACAAAAATAAAGTAAGCAGAGCGAAATATTTACTGTATAACACAGCTACAATGTATTTTGTTTGGAGAGTTATAATATATTTTTAAAAATATTAAAAGACGCTGTTTTTATGACATTATATGTCGACTTGTGACACTATTTTCTTATCAATATATTTAATTGCTTATCTATTATAACAACAAAATATTGTTTTTATAAATCACCCAAGTGTCTGATATTGAGTTTCGAAAACATAGAAAAATCTATTCGTCATTTTGTACACTTCACATATTTTTTAATTACTATTCTTCAGTTTCAATCCCCTAACAATTAACAAGGTTTTTTCATAAAGGAAATGAACTGGTTTTTAATTCATTTGTAGAACATTTATGTAATAAAGCGGGCAAAGTAACATAGAAAAAAAATTAAAGAGAAAATCATGCCGTAGGAGTTGGCATATCTGGTACATAAGTAAAAGCAAACGGTTTCACCTTCATACAAAAGAATTGTGCAAAACAAATGTAGTAGGGGTGGAAGAAAAACATAATTACGCAGAGAAATGCCACGTACAAAAAACAACATTCAATTACGAGTTCAATAAAAAAATTAAAAAGACATGATCAACTTTTGTTAACACTTCACTTTGAAGCGAAATACAAAAATACTTAAACATGCCGTGTAATCAAGTACTTTATGTTAATCAAATGTTTCATCGTGTCGGTTGAACACCTATTGGTAACCTTAATGTAGCTCAGTATTAATTAATGTATAAAAAAAATTACGTTTAAATTGAAGAACATAAAATAGTTACAATTCTTTCCAAATAATGATCGATTTTGGACCTTACATCTCGTTTAGATTTTTTTTATTTAAAACGAAAAGATTGATAAAAAGCATTCGATTTGGTTGGTCATCGTCAAATATAGCGCTCATTGCAAGTGGTGACCTTTTCTGCACTTTATTTGACATCTTATTTTAGGATCCAGTACAGAGGCCAAAAAGAAATTTTTTACGATTGTTTTGGTTAAATAAAAAATGTATGATACTAGTGAGATAAGAATATTTTCATTGAATCAAAGCTTATACAAAGTTGACCGATGACTTGATGAAATTATTATGTGATGCGATAAAAATTCGGTAAAAAATATTTATATTTTTTTATTGCTCGTTGCATGAAAACCTTCCAATGTTATGATAAAGTCATCCTATGATAAAGCGTATTATTTTTTTACAATAGCAATCAACTACGATAAGTTAACTGCTTTTTGTTTTTGCTGCTTTGATAACTAGTTGAAACGAATTAAAATTACATTGTATTAACACCATTGATGTATGCAAATAACGCTATTTAAATGGTCCGCTGCTATTCCCATCGCAATATTGAAACTTTTAATTCATCGGGTATGCGCATGTAGTAAACATATTTTCATTTGTTATCTCGCTTCTGTGAGTCTCCAAATGGTGGTAATATTTTAACCGAATCGTTTTTTAAAACTGTTGTTTTATCGCGTTTGATACTTTTTAAATAGAACCATGAAATATTTTTTTTTATGACTGAGTAAAATGTAATGAATTATGTTATGCGTGAATTATTATTTATGAAATTTTTGAGTGTGTGCTTTCTTTTTTTTATGCTCTCTTAGGTCGATCAGAAACCACAAAAACAGGTGGACCTCGCTTTTCGCACATAATTGGTTCTTGAAATATACGCGAAAACTAAATTGCTCGAAAGTAGAGGGAAGTAAAAATCTAAGAGTAAATTTAAGATGTTTAAGCCTTTTTGACATTGCTAGGCATGCAAAAAATACTACATACTTACTTATAATTAACAAATATATAGAGAATATAGAGTACAGACATAATCATTACATGAGAAGTTATCAATAGATAAGTTTCTACCAAGTAGCAATTTCAATCGGTTTTTAGAAGGTTAATGCCCAGGGGCAACTGATTCTTCTTAAGACAAAAATTTACGAGATGGCATTTTTTTCCAAAATAAACCTGTCTCATCTACATTAAATATCTGGACTGACGAATAATCACCATCTTCAATTATTTTGGACAGTGAAGAAATAATTTCTTTTGCAGAATCTTTACCGGCATCAGCCGATTCTCCGGTAAATTTAATATAATGAAAAGAATACCTCATTTTAAAATTGTTGTACCACCCGTTGCTTGCTTTAAAGACCGTGTTAGTAGAAATTTATTTCAAAATATCCTTTCAAGCTTCGTATAAATTTAAAGCCTTTGCTTGAATTCTTGATGTGTTCAGGGAGACATCTCATTTGGATGTTGATGACAGATTCACAATAACAAAAAAAATTCCATTTACATCTATAACTTTGTCGTGTCTTTTGGAAACAATTTTTTTGGAAACAAGAAAGATATATTGAACGTATTCGTTAATTTGTATTTTATTTTTGAAAATTGAACATGTGTATGGTATGTGGGGGGATAAATGTAAATATAATGCGTGCGGTGTCCACATGAACCGGATTTACTGTGAATTACTCAGCTCTGCAGCGACCTAAGTTTGTCAGCAACGACACAACAATTATTAAAAAAAAATCTTTATATATAAGAGCTCTGATGCTAACGCGTCATAGATCCTAACGATTCATTAATTTGATATCTTTAAAAACTAATAGATATGTTTATACCATTTGAACGTCCGATTGAAGCAAAAGATTCACTGCTGTCAGAACGTCTAATAATTTTCATCTTTGTTTCGATCGTGTGAATTGTGTGAGTCCTTGATTTCTTTTTCGTATCACCAATGCGGTTTTTATTTTTTTTTAATTTTCAAATGTGCGAAATAACGAATTGTGCGAATGTCGAATGAGTGAAAGTAGAGATCCGCCTGTACAAAAGAAACGTAATCGCTAGCTGCCACTTGAAAAGAGACTTACATATGTATGTAAACGGAAAACACAAAGAAAATTATTTCGAGCTTAGTATCTCGTTGCTAAGAAAATAATACTCAGGTGTCATTTGCGAGAATGACATAAATACTCACTACAGACGATCAAAACACTTTTATCGCTGGGATAATGTTTTGATATTTAATAATCAGTTTTCCAAGATATTCAATAAGTGGAAAAATTCTTATATTTTTATGAAAGCTCCCATTGAAAAACGATCGGAGTATCTGTATAAAAAAAACATTTATATGTTAATGTTAGTTGATTATATATATTATATAATATTTGTTGTAAAACCATGTCAAGAATGACTCATTAATAAGATCGATAATGAAAATTATCACAGGCAATTGTGTAAATCATTATTAGATTAACATTTAAAAAAATGTTTAAGCTGCAATTTACTGCTTTCCTTGGGGTAAGTGTACTCCTTTAATTAAAAACTTTGGTATATAGACGATGCTAACTGTTTATTTTACGTCAGTTCTGTTGCATCTGTGTGATAGAATGTCTGAAGATGCCGAAAGGCGAAACCTGTGTCATTATTGACAAAACACGAGGAATCGTCCGGAATTCAAATTTGATATTGAAATCATATCAAGGTTTTCAGTCGATATCATAAATTAAAAAGTTTTTATGTGTTTACTTTTTACATTCAGTCTTACAACTCTTTAAGTATTCAAAAAAAACCTTTAACCCGAGTAAAATATTATTCTTAATTCGATATAATGTTTAAGTTAAGTAGAGCGGAAATAAAATTTCTGTGGATGATTTTCTTTCCCTTTTATAAAGACATTTCATTTATAAGTCAACAGTCGTAACCAGGAAACGATAAATGACAACTTTTCATTAATTTAATATTTTTTGATTTTTTCGAACACTTCTCATTTATATGACACTTCAAACTTTTAAAAACTTTACTTTGCTCAATTATTACATATTATTGAACAGAATTTTCATTTTCGCTAGAATTGTAGTCGAAATCATAAAATACATACCAATATTTCAGTATATGAAAACTAATATAAGATTAGTGGTAATAAATGATTTACTTTTCCTATATGTTAATGTCAAATCAAGAATTCATATATTCATTGCAACCAATCATGATAGCGCATAGTTTCAAAAATAAAATGAGTGCAACTCTTATCGCTTTCACTGCCAATTTAAAATCCCATGTAAGAGTGTCGTGCTGAATTTATTTGAATTATAAAAATGAAAATACACTCGGGTGTCGGTAAGCACATAATAGAGCTCCTGATTTACGTAATTCGGTGTTATTTGTATCGTTAATCGTTTCATATTTACCACTGATAAATCAGCGAGCGAAAGTCCTTCAGTACTTGTGTAAAATAGTCATAATAGTATTCAAATATGTTTTGTATCCTGGTTGTAATTATAAACTATACACACAATTTTTTATAATATTATTCAAAAAGCACTTATGTTTGCTCAAAATTCACTAAGTCATTAAAAATCGAAAATTACCATAGTCAAAATCTACAATATATATTGATTGAATTGGCATTCACTTGGTAGAACTCCATTAAAACACGGTGAAAAAATAGCAATGTATTTTAGTTCTACAAAATTATTTTTAACAAATATAGTTGATAACTATTTCGGCTCACGCCATCGTCAGAACTATGTTTAAACTAACATTTGCTTATCTATATATAGCTGTGTAGAAAAGGCACACAACACATCCTCTCTCCTGTTCCAATAACAGATTAAGATATAAATAAGATAAAAAATAGAAACAGTTATAAGATTAGATTGTCATAGACACCTATTGTTTCATTTAGAATTTTGAAAATTTAGTGTCAGTGTGTTAAAGTAACAAGATAGGCCGTTGGAACAGGAGAGAGGATGTGTTGTGTGCCTTTTCTACACAGCTATATATAAATAAGCAAATGTTAGTTTAAGCATAGTTCTGACGATGGCGTGAGCCGAAATAGCTATCAACTATATTTGTTAAAAATAATTTTGTAGAACTAAAATACATTGCTATTTTTTCACCGTGTTAAAATCTATATAACATAATTTTTCTGCGTTGAACTTTTCACAAAACTACATTATGGAAATAGTCCCGTTACGTTTATATTTAATTGCTAAAGCCAATAGTATAATAAAAGAATTTATTGAAAGTTACAAAATAAATATACACAACGGCACGTGTAGACTTATGTAGAAAGTGCTACGCACGATAAGATCCGAAGGCGACGAAATCAGAAATAAATATTGTCTGCTAATAAAAAATACAAACAATAACAGCCGTAAAATTATTTTTTACTTTTCGGGCATGAACACGCTATGCGGATCCTGAGCACATAGTGGATATACGTATGGACACGCTACGCGTGTTCTTAGCACTGAATGATTTATTAAAAATATAATTTCAAATTTGAATTGAAGAAACTTTATATAATTCCACATATTTTGTTATAAAACAGAACTGACCATGTGGAGTCGTACAAAGTTTCAATAATTAAAATCAAGCACTTCAGTCGATATCAAAAATTAAACCAATCATAATTTTATTACTGAAAGTCATTTTGAGAGAATTGCTTTGTTAGAAAATTTTATTTCTAACAAAATGTTTTTCGTGAAGTACATATATACACAACTATCAATATTTGTGTCCAGCAGAATATTGCAAAAACTCTTTCCATTCGATTAATTCTGGCAACGTTACAGTAGAGTATGTCCTGGCTGTTATTTTCACCGGTTCGCCATGATGTTTTATCTAAAATAAATACTGAAGTCTATCACAGAGCATTCTTGTAAAAATTACTTCTTTTATAATTCAATTTATTGAAATTATTTGAGATAGAGTGCATGCTGTTTTTCGCATAGACAGATAAATCAAAACAAACATGATACAGTTGAATGTAATGCAAACTATGCAAAGCAAAGCAAAAAGTGATACAAACATTTGTAACTATTTCAATCTATTATTTTTAAATAAAACACATGATTTTGTTGAAGGCTTTGTATGGGCTTTTGATAATGACAATAAGTTAGTCGTGTTATTGATTGTGTGATAAAAACTTACGTCGGGTAATCGTATAATATTTCATTAATAATTTGAAACGTAAATTTGAATATAATTTGACATAATATAAAAACTTAATTTAGCATATTTTTTTTATGAAACCCTTCCACGTTTGAAGGGTAATTATGGAAAATCTAATCACTGTTAAAAACCCTTGAGACTCTACCCTTTACATAAATAAACAGGGTTGAAGCTTTTGGTTACGCAAAGGGCAACTAAGTCACGAATTACCAAACGTTTTAAAAATATTGTTTGATAGAACGACCTGACCGTAATGCGCGTTTGATTTAATTTAAAAATTCTTCCCATTTTTATTAATACAATTGAAGGGAATATTAAAACGGTGTGATAAAATTCTCTTACAATTTTTTTCATTGAATGGATTCAGGTAAAATTATTTTCATTATTTAGGCAAATCTCAACTGATTGAATATTGGTTAATCGTAAATAAAAATGCTTAAAACGTAAAAATGTCTGTTTCAATTAAATCACTACCGTTTTAATTGCATTTATTAAAAAAATATTTCTCTTATGAAAAACAATTTATTGATTATAAAAATAAAGATAAAAAATCTTTTTGAATCATTCGTGTCATTGCAATAAAAAGAATTTGATGATTCAACGTATATCTCACAAAAATTTTTTACAATGGTTACAAAATGTTTTGCGACACTTATAATATCATTTATGTGCGTAGAATATTTAATAATTTTATAAGAAAATATTGTGTCGTGTATTTTCTCAGCAACACACAAGGAATTGATTTAATTCAGATTAATTAATGCAATGAGGTGTATAAGAAATTATATCTTTCCTGAAATCAATTATTTTGTTCAAGTGTGTTTTCTACGAGATTTATTTGCCTGAATTGACTCCCCAATCAAACCTCATTTACGTTTGTGGTTATTAAAGTGAATGACATGATTATTAGCACATATTACCACAGCAGGTGTTTCTTTTTGATGGAAAACAAACTTAATATAAAACGACCCTGATTAATAACTGTTTCATTTCAATATAGTAAAATAAAATTAAATGTTGTGAAAAAAAGTCTTCTCATAAATTGTTATTTAAAATAAATAAGACAGTATTATTCAAAGATAAGATATTGTCTTCAAATTTATTTACTTTTTTTTTGTTTATAATAAAAACAATAATACAAACAAACCATTTTTAAGAATAAATGAAATTAAATATATATACATACATATAATAATGATTTTTTTTTTTATTTAGGCTATTTATTGCATATATCAGATATATTTATTTTATATCACAAATTGGCATTAGTTTTACTATTATGAGCTTTATTTTATTGAAGCATGTTTTCTTTTGTAAGTAAAAGAAAGAAACTCAAAACAAACTACTTCTGTCTTAATTTTAAAGCATAACATATTTTATATCACCAAATACTCATAGCTAGAAATTTCTTGAAAGGGGACTTCTTTGGAAATAAACATTTTGTATAGAAACAAAACAAATTCAGTTTAAAAACGCTGAGATAAAAATTGTACAATTTAATGCCATGATTAATTTTGTTGTAGACCATATTATCAATTTTAAGATTAGATTTTTCAATAAATTATGATGTATTGTTTATGAATTTTAACTGTTTTTTTTTCAAATAATGTTACATTGGCACCGAATTTGTTATACATAAAATTTATTAAGGCACTTAGCTAAAACAAACGAATAGCATCTAGGCGTGAATATTTATTGTCATATATATAGATAAAATAATTAATCTATCACGTTTTGACTATTTGAAGACAAATAATGTTTAATTTCATAAATTTAACAGTAGCTTTTTAGTGTAATAAAATTTATACGTTTCTAAAATATCGAATTAACGAAATTGAACGAGCGTATCGCAAGTCACATTTGGAAAAGGCTTTTGTTTATCAGTTTAAGCTAGTTATAAAATTTTCGAGAGGTAGGAAAACAAACGTGCTCCTTAAACATTTGTTAATTTTACAACCTATTAATTTGCTTCTTACTTAGAGCGTATGAATGTCTGATTAAGCCTCTCTTACCGTAAGTTTTCCTAGAATAACTACTTGTTACTCAGTTTCTCAATATCTCTTGTTTGAAAGAAGGTAAAAAAATATTTAACTTTAAATAAATAATTTTTTTAAGTCAAATGAGTCGATTTTTTTTTAAATAAATACATCAATATACGTCTAGACAAGAAGCATTGAAATAATTGAAAAATCAACTATGAACTGTATCTGTACTAGAATTCAAGCAATTAACACCGTTTCTGGAGTCAGTTGTATAAACCACTTGGATAAAAGTTTTGCAAATTTCAAATGTTACAGCTTTGAACGATTCCACATGTTTTGTCATTAACGAGCCGGGTTTTGTCTTTTCAGCATCTTCAGACATTCTATCACACGGATGCAACAGAACTGATGTAGAATAAACAGTTATTAATTGCAGGAAAACATACTTACCCCAAGGCAAGCAGTTTCAATTGAAATATGTAGGTATCTCTTAAAAAGAAACCATTTATATTTTAATGTTAGTTGATTAATATTTGTTGTAAAGCCCTTTCAAGATTGACTCATTAACGAGATCGTTAATGCAAATTACAAGGAATTGTGTTAATTATTATTGCATTTGTTTTAGCTGCAATTTACTAGTACTACTACATTATTAAATAATCCTGTAATTAACAACTTCGTTATATAGATGATGCTAACTGTTTATTTTACGTCACTTCTATTGGATCCGTTCCGTGTTATAGAATGCCTGAAGACGTCAAAAGGCGAAACCCGGGTCGTTAGTGACAATACATATGAAATCGTACAAAGTTGTAGCTATTTAAATTTGATATAGAAATTCTGTTAAGATTTTCAGTCGATATCATAAATCATAAAAGTTTTTTGCTGGTGAATATTAGAAGTGCTTACAATTTACGCATATTGGATTTCGATTTGCGCTAACTGTCATTCGATTATTTTGTTTGAATTCGTGTGAGTGAATTGAAATCGTGCTCGGGGATGTTGCAAGCTCTCAGTAAATATGCTTTGGTATTTTGGTTGTGCCGCTTGGGCATAATTATATTGCTGCATTTGGTGTCACAGCCTGTCGGTAAGTAAAGTGACCAAATTAGGTAAATTACCATATTAAACTCTATATAAGAAAACTCTATAAACTAAATATAAGAAATCATAATTTAATCGATGTTACTATAATAAATATAAATGTAAGACAGAATTAATTGTAATTCTAAATGATCGAGGAATCAAAATACAAGTGAATTTAGTAAATTATTGTGTTTAGTTAATTGAATTGGCATTTATTTGGTAGAACTCCACTTTAACACGGTGAAAAAATACTAATGTATTTTAATTCTTTAAATTTTATAGAGAACTAGTTCTGACGATAGCGTGAACCCAAATAGTCATCAACTATATCTTAATACTACAACTATAAGTAGAACTAAAATATATCGTTATTTTTTCACCGTGCTAATTTTTGTGTTATATTATATCATTTGTGCTTCATATAATTTCAATATTAAATTTAAATTGTTACAACTTTGTATGATTCTACATATTTTGTTGGATGGAATACGACTTGGATTTCGCCTTTCGGCATCTTCAGTCATTCTATCACCCCGATGAAACGGAATTGACGTACAATAAACAGCTTGCATCGTCTTTATACCAATAATATATATAGAATAATTTTCATTAACGATCCTGTAAACAAAAATTATCACAGGCAATTGTGTTGACTATTGTTAGATTAATATTATTCAATTTGTTTTAGCTGCCATTTACAGCATACCTTGGGGTTTGTGTTTTTCTGTAATTAGTACCTTTGGTATATAAACGATGCTAACTGTTTATTGTGCGTCAATTCTGTTGCATGCGTGTGAGAGAATGCCTGAAGATACCGAAAGGCGAAACCCGGGTTGTTAATGACAAAACATGTGGAATCGTACAAAGTTATAAGAATTCAAATTTAAATAATATTGTTTCGTATTTTGAAGATGCATCATCCTTGAAATATATTGAGACAATTCATTTTTGAATTTAGTATTTAAAATTTGTAACACGTCAAAAAAAATAATAAGAAACGGATGCAATAGAACTGACTAAAGTCAGAATCTGCATCAAATCTGCAGTCAGCATCGTCAGTTCTGTTGTATCCGTGAGATAGAATGCCTGAAGATGCCGAAAGGCAAATCACGGGTCGTTAGTGACAAAACATGTGGAATCGTACAAAGTTGTTACAATTCAAATTCTATATTGAAATTCCATCAAGCACTTTCAGTTGATATCATAAATAATACCTTTCAAAGAATTGATTTTATTTAAAATATAATGTTTGAGCTTGGAAACGATTGCTAACAAACTATAAAAAAAAACTATGTTATTTCAACTGAATTAAGCTATCGATAATCGTTTTTTCGTGTCAACAAAATGACGCCGTGTGTTTTCCAAAGAACACTAACGTTTTGAGAATCACAAAAATGTAAAAATAAAGCTCACCACTTTGACAGTTAATATACTAGATAGCTACATTGAATTTTTATTATCTAAATCTCTAAGAGATATGAATGGTGTATTCGGTTTTATTTTTTACTTGGTACATATTTGAAATAAAATACTGTATAATTAGTTAACTGCTCTGGAACAACTCTAGGCGTGTACATCAACGAATAGAAGTGTGTGAGTGTGTGTGTAAGCAATGTCCGTTTGCTGATTGCCCAAAGGGGAAAATTAAATAAAGAGAATGTCATGTAACAGGAAAGTTCCAAATATAAATTTGAACGAGGAAGTGTTACAAAGTTGACATAAATCGAATGAAATGTAAATTAGCCGTGTTGTGGCTTACCAATTTTTGACAGCGCGCTATTCAATTCTGTTATATATAAATACATGTGTAATGACGTCTACATATGAAGGGTGTACAGTGGACTCTCTCGATCAATTAATCTTTAGAATACAATACGTATTTACACATATCCCTCAATTTACACGGTAGATAGGTCCTTAAGAAAAGCGTGCAAATCGAAATTGTATACTTTTTTTTTATGTAAATTCGTGTAAATTGAAAAGTACACAAAAATTGCATAATTTTTGTTGTTTTCTAAAATACATAAAAAAAAATTATTAAAAAGTATAATTCTACACATTCTTTATTAATTAAAGACACATAAAGTATACAAAGAGGAACAAAAAATGAAATCCAAAAGAATCATAAAAAAATATTGCAACGGTTGGTGTAGTTTTTATCATTCATCACTATCACAAATCATTGTCAATCTCTTCTTCGTGACTGGTTCAAAGTCACTTTCATCACTCAAAATTATTTGTGCCAATTCGATGATTGAAATAGAAACATTTCTACCTTGAGAAGATTTGGTAAAAAATCCGTTATTAATATTTGCTTCAAATTTATGTTAGATCTTTATGGACCTCATCACATTGAGGCAAGCATTGATTAATATCACGTTGGAATCGAATGGCCCGTTCAATATTTGAGTCATTTTGTACTAAATGATTCCCTTATTTTCTTTCCGATTTAAGTATTTTTTTTTAATTGGTGTAAAAGCGAAAACGTGTATAACAAGTACCGTGTAAATCGAGGGATAGGTGTATAATATAAAAATATCGTTACAACATTCTTGGACAGGGTTGATCTACGAGCGTAAAACGTTGAAATAATTGAGCACGTCTTGTAGAAGAGCAAATTGTAAAACGACTAAATTGCTGTGAATTGTAAATATGTGAAACATTTGCTTATTGGCTTTATAAATATTAAATAAAATCTTAATTGTTGCTACTTTGTACGATTCCAAATTTTTTGTCACTTACGACCCGGGTTTTGCCATTCGGTATCTTAAAATACAATTCTATTTTTTCACGTGATAGAAATAAGATAATCAGTTAATTAGGTACCCACAATAATTTGCTACATTCTACGATTAACTTTCATACAATATTTAATATCATTAATAATGAAAAAGAGAAATAATTATTTTTGTTTCAATTTTTTGGTAAGACAGTGGTAAAGTATTGCTTTATTAAAGTCAAATGACGAGCTAACTATCATATTAAATCACGACTCTCTCAAGAGAGCTGTTAGAGGTAAAACGCAATATTTTTGGCGTTTTGTTTCAATACTCGTAGACAGACGATCGGTAAGAGCGGAATCGTAATACATAATTATATATATGGAATAAAACCATGAAACTGATTTTTGAAGTAAAATCAACATTTTATGTCTTAAAAAATCGTTTATACTATAATATATTGAAATAATATGACATAATAAAGTTTTAATTTTGAATTATTTTCTGAATATAAAACTGTATTATTAAAAATAATACAATACCAAGAAAAGAATTTTTCCTGAATAATTTTTGAAAACAATATATATTAATAATATAATAGAGTAAATTAAAAACATATCGTAATATGATGTTTTTCTTGTATCATGTTGGTATAGTCGACTAATGATTATTCATAAGCTTTTTTTTATGAACTTAAAGTGGCATCCTGTTATATATCAGTAAGAATCACAAATGTAAATGATTGAAAAATAACATGATTATTATGGGATAATTTATATTCACTACTGGATGAAAGATTCGCCAAGCTTTTTGATCACTGTTTCTAATTGAAACTCGCCGCCGTCGACATCTACTTATCGTTGTTTTTTTCGTTAAAACAGTGACCTCTTAAATTTTCCAATTGAACCGCATTGAGCACAGGAAGTACAACCAATTAGTTCTACAACGAGAGAAACGAACGACTAGAATTCCGTTCAATTTCATTTGTTTATTTGACATAAAGAGATAAATCCGTTACTTGTAAATTGTAGCTATATACATTTTTAAATAAATTACCTATGTCCTTTGTAAATGTGATCGTAATGGTATTGGAGACATAAACATGTACGTCACAGCATCCTGTAAACATTGCAAAGATTAATTTGTTGCCAGCTCCATATAAATTCTGCAGACGAACCTTTATTCACCCTTCTCGAAATAACCTCTAAATTCCGTTCCGTCCTTTTGTATTTGCCAATTTAGTGTATTTAACGGGCCACCGCCTTCGCTCTTTTTTTTATTACTGCACGTAAGATGATTTTATTTAACTGGCGGCTTATAATTGTTCAAGGGAAGAAAATTGACTTCTTTTGTTGGTGATGAAGAGAAAAATAAATGGAATCATTTTAATTAGACACCTTTTTGTATTTGACGAGCGAATGAAAAAGGGGCCAATTTTAAGACATCGTGTACAAAATTTCGTCATGACAAAAACGTTTTAAAAAAATGACGATTTTAAACTATGTAAACAGATATACATTTTCCAATATTAAAATATCCTTATTTTTCGGCAAATGAAGATATTAAACAAGAAATATAAATCGAACTTTTTTTGAATAATAAAAACACATTTTTAGTACTATTTTCACAATTCAATATTTTAATGATCAAACCCGGTTTTGTTCATCGCAAACACTATCTAACTACGAAGTTCACGATGTGAAAAACCGATCCTGATCGTAAAATATTTATAAAATGTGTTTTTGATATTTAAAACGTTAAGCATTTTCACCAAGATGTCATATGTTGCAGCTTAAAAATGATTCATTGACTATTAAAACTTAAGCTAGACATCGAATAAAGATATCGTATCATCATCAACCGGGGTCGATCCACTGCTGGATGAAGGCCTCCCCATTAATCAATTTTCAATTATATCTAAGCTAAGACCCAAAAGCCACCGCTGTTAGTTTGAACATAGTAAAACAAAAACTAAAAAACAACATGTTTCTCAGAAATATCGATAATAACACGGTAGAAAAATAGCAATATATTTTATGTGTATATATGCTTCTGCATAAGCATGTCCACTCGAGCTAAGGAACATATAAGATCATTCAATAGTAAAAAAACAGATTAACAATTTGTAAATCACTTTATAAAGAATCGCATAATATAAATTTAAGCTTAGCGCCTACGTGTGTACATCTTTGTAGTAGAGGTCGCAAGATGACGGCTTTGAAACAGCTGGAAATCAATAGATATCAATTGTCACATGAAATTTTAAATGGACAAATATAAATCGGTCACCGCTCCTCAGACCATTGCGAGGGGCTATTGTCGTCCCATAATAAACTATCTCCTTCCAATATTTAAGCTTATTGAAATTGCCACCTGTTTAGTTTCATTTACAATTTTATTTATTTTAGTTTTATTGCTAGCAGGAAATAAGCAAGATCGATAAAACAGGAGAGAAGATGTATTGTGTACTTTTTCTACACAGCTATATATAGATAAACAAATGCTCGTTTAAGCATAGTTCTGACGACAGCGTGAGCTGAAATAGCTATCAAACATGTCTTATAAATATTTTGTAGAGTTAAAATACATTGCTATTTTTTCACTGTGTTATAATGGAATTCTGCCAAATAAATGCCAATTCAATCAATAATATCGATAATACTGTTTGCATTTGTAAATTACATAGTGAAATGAAAATATTTATTGGCTGGGGGCTTATCCAAGATATATATTTCACAGAAGGCAGTCCGATATGATCGCCAGATAACGTCAAAGTGCTATTGACAAAAACTGGATGACATTTTTAAGAACACTTTCATTCGATTTTCTTATTTCTACCCCATTATTCTTAGTACTAACTCCATCGCGAATAGATTCTACGGCATAAAATATGGTTCTTTGGGGAATCATTTTATAGTTTTTTTAGAACTTTTAATCACAAAATGAAAATGTCACTGAACAATTCAAGTATATTTATTTACTAAAGATATTTTTATATGCAAATATAATAGTATACAAAATTGTATTTAGCTATAAATTTCATGACCAATTAGAGCTCGGCAGAAAATTCAATACAAATTTTATTTATGTCTTCAATACAAGTACCTGTAGTTTTATTGGTTTCATCAGTTAAATTATATTATAATTCTGTATTAAATAAATATCAAATCGTTTGCTTTAAATGTTGTATATTATCAAATATATATAATTTATTGTTTTATAATACAAACATAATAAAGTCTTGTTTACAATGTAAATGTGAACTTTGTACAATACCTAAGTTACTGAAGTAGAAACGCATAAAAAATTTAAGTCTTTTTGAAAGTAATTCTGTAATTATAATTAACGTTAATCTGTTTTTTTAAACATACGTTAGGGTTACACAAAATCTCGATTATTTTTGCAACGAATAAGTTTTTGCCCGTTTTGTCTCATTTTTTGAGGAGGAAATGAGCTTTGTGATCTTTTTCTAATCAAAATGCCATGAGATAAGAAATATCTAAAAAAAAATACTATATGTGTAGAATCATATTCAATTGTGTTCTGTGTTAATTACCTGGATAGTTTTCAGTAGAAAATACACCATAATTATTAAAACGAATTATTTTAATCGATAGTCATGAAGTCGGTCGTTAATATTATATTTAATATGAAAATAGTTGGTATTGTTGTAAGCAATCAATTATAACAGTCTTCTTTAACTAACTATTTAAACATTTATTTATATAAAAAAACTATGGTTAAAAAATGACTTGAAAAACTATAATTTTAAAGTATCAAGTATTATAATGAATTAAAAAATTACTATATTATCAAGATAATTAAATATTTGGAATCGTTGTTATCAGTACTTTTGATCATTGTTTTAAATGTAAATTGATAATGCATCGATGATTTATTTAAATAATGATAAGGTTTGCTTCGATGATAATTATGTTACCAAAATCTGCATTTTTAATTTGATCCTAATTATTCATAAAATGAATCCGATTTGCTGGTTCGATGCATAGTACGCCGTCAAAATTATTCATACAGAAGTTATAGTTTTAGATAAAATATTCACAAATAATCGTATGATACAAATTACAATTCATAATTAACTAAAATTAATATTCAGACGTGTATCAGCAGTGACGTAATTAATAACGTGACATACAAATATAATACAAAGCGTTTAACAACACATATAAGCAGTAAATGAGCCAATGAAATATCCTAATTTTCACCGAGGTTATTATCTTTCATGCAATCTTAGCTAAGTGAAGAACAGGGTAAATTATAATAAATATGTATATATATACCTTACTCCGCCACAAGGCTTTTAATTATGTATCGGTTAGTATTAATAATTTTCTGATAATATAATATGCCACATTTCATTTATCATTTGACAGATTTTCTTTCTCTGAATATGTGAGAGTAATATGTCATTTTAATTCGTGATATTTTCATTCATACAAGGTAATGAGATCAGAATAGATTAAAAAAATTATATATTACACACTTATCCTTCGAGCGAGGCCGTAATTTTTACGGCTAAACAAAATTTCTATTTACAATCGTTTTTTTTTTAGATAACGTACATTACAATTTTAAAGTTGCATTTCCTTGTCTAGTTCCAGATTTTGTATTAAATATAAACATGATATGTAGAAAACAACTAAATGGAATTTGGCTGAATTTGTTGATCTTTGTGTAAGGTTTAGACTCTTTTCACACGTTCCAATCGCATATTACCGCTATTACTTCGCGTGCTAGCAAACCTCTTGAGCCTACAGTAGGGGAAAATAAGCCGTTTGAAAATCAAATAGGCTTCGCACTATCAACATTCTCTTGTTTTTGAGTGTGCTTGGATATGGATCTATAATTTGGTGTCAATATAAAAAAATCTTAAGAGAAGCCATCGGATCCAGAACATAAAAAAATCTACATTTTCTTTCTGCCAAACACAATTTCTTTTAGAAGTGCTTTTGTTTTACCTCTCAAATCTCAATTATTCTTTTCGATTGAAGAATTTTTTTCCATATTTTAAGTGGATGAGTTAAGATTTTGAAAAACTAAAGACAATTAAATTTACCGCTCTTAGTTTTGACCTTGTTTTACCAAAACAATATTCAAACATATTCTTACAATCTTTTATAAGATTCGCTAGTTGCTAGAGCTTTCCGAATGATCAGTATATTACCTAGAATGTTGAGACCTAAATATACTAAGTATATATATATATTTTTTTATTTTAATGTATATCTAAAAAATACTTGAATTTTTGATTTAAATTTTTTTGAATGATGTAATTTTGACGTGAGTTTTGCGGTAACGTAACAATGTTTTTTTTAAATTATTACTCAGATAGAAAATTACAAACTAATAACTAAAAAATGCCCAAAAATATTATGATAATACAAGGAATCATTATTTATTATTAAATGAATGAAAGTTTTACATATTAAAAGGTAAGTTTCAATGATAAAATTTGAATTCATTTATTAGGCAATAAAGTATTTTGTGATAGCGATTGGCTAGTAAAATATACATAGCTAAAGAAAAGAGTAGATGCACTTGACAATCTTGCAGAAAAAAGCTTTCAATCTTCCTTGAAATTTAGTGGAATGGTGTTAATTGCTCACTCAAAATTTGGCATCTGATAAATAAGATAATATTTTCACCATAAGTTATCTCTTAGAGAATTTCTAAAATACAGATGAAGTTACACATTTTTTTTTCTACGAAAATAGATGAACGAAGTTATCAATATACATTTTATTCAGCTTAAGAATCACTTTGATGTTGTAAGTTTTATCTTTTGTCGATGTATAAAAATATGATGATATTTAAAGTACACTTTTGCGTGGTCGATGACATTTTTGAGGTAAAAATTTTATCTTTTTTCTATTTACATTCAATTAGTTTCAAATAAAGCCAAACAAGTCGATGCGAAGTCAACAAACGTCCTTAGTGAAAAATAACGAGGTTCTGGAATTTATTAATCGTTTTTACTTCTTTGAAGCTTGCATAGGTCTGTGAATAGAGCTAAATGACTCTTTTTTAAAATTCTTAGTTAGATGTTTCTACATCTGTGTTGGTGAAGACATCTTGTCCGACATGAGAAATACGCGTATAGTATACGGGCTCTATAATGACGTTTCGACTAATTTCTCTGTGACGACATTAAGTTCGCTATCAAAATTTAGTTTAAAAATGAAATATAAAGGAATTATTTTAGAAAAATAGAATGATGCAATAATTAAAAAGAAAATTTGAATTGCTAAAATTTTGTACGATTACATATGTTTTATCACTAACGACCCGAGTTTCGCCTTACGGCATCTTCAAGCATTCTATCACACGGATGCAACAGAACTGACGCACAATAAACAGTTAGCATCGTACATATATCTATATACCAAAGTTATTAATCTAAGGAAAACACAGACCCAATGCAAAGAACCTACAATATATGGCAGCTAAAACAAATTGAATACTACTGATCTAATATTAACTAACACAATTGCCTGTGAAAAGTTTCATTAACGATTAATACTGTTAACGAGTCATTCTTGAAAGGGTTTTACAACAGATATTATACATCAACTATTCTTAATATACAATTGTTTTTTTTTTAAAGAAATATCTACTTGTTTCAATTTGGCAAGTAACGATTAAAAATCGAGTGATGCAATATAAGAATTTACTTCATGTCGATTCACATCACAAGGCAGAGTTTTTCTCAGTTTTTTTTCTTCAATATGATAGAACGTTTGCATATTGGATATTGATTTGCAAGTAGACATATAATATTGAAATGACGTAATGAAATTATTTGAAATGAAAAATTTCCATTGTAGGATTATTATTTCTCCCTTAAACGAACGACGGAGAGTGAAAAGATATCGGAGCTTAATCAAATATCACAGAGCCAACAATCCGACGCGATGATTTCCTGTTTGCTTTCAATTGATAAAAAAATATTAAGTAATTTTTCGTACTTAATCAACGAATTTTATATTTGAATTACAAAGCCACATAGTTAAACGACTTAAATTGAATTTACAAAATGTTACCTCATTTCATTGTCATATTATTTTTCAAAAAATCTTGTAAATAAGCAGTAAAATTTGATATCAATAAAGGGTAATTTCAACCAAATTATTTTACTATTTTCTTGTTGTAATTTTGAAAACGTGCTTAGAGTTTTGCTTGAAAACACATTGGAAAAATATAAAATCATAATTATGTTATAAAAAATAGAAGTATTTTTATTTTTGAAATAAATATAATACTCGAGGAAGTGCTAAGAGTAATAAGGACAATTTCCTTTAATCAATTAAAAAGCAGTTTTTTTCTGAACCATAATAAAAATGCCGACGCGTAATGTTTTTTGAACACGTTAAAGGAATACATTGTTTATTAAAGAGAGGTATTTAAAAAATTTTCGTTAATGGATTTTAAAATTAAAAGAATTGAGAATTGTATTTGATATATTCTCATTAATGGCGGAGATGAAAACTACAAATATTTGATTAAAAAATGTCAACTGTGGGCTATTTTGGATGTTGTGTTGTGATTTTAGTGATAGACAACATTTTTTTTTACTTCGTTCCTAATATTTAAAATAATAATTACTTTTAACAACGTCATGCCGTTTCATCAAGAAGTGACAGATAACACATTAAAAATTACTTAATGAAAACATATGCCAAGAGAATTATATTATTTTAAGTTGAAAAAGTAAAACCTTTCAGTTTTTTTATGTTGATTATAGAGATAAAAAATGGTAAAATCAAATTGCTATCGCATATTAATAGAAACCTATTGAAATAAATACCCCATTTCTAATGGAAATAATTATTTCATGACAGTTTTCGATCTCGGCTAAATGCCGAAAAATACGAAAATCCTCCAAATCTACAAAATTATTTTTAACAAATATAGTTGATAGCTATTTCGGCTCACGCCATCGTCAGAACTATGCTTAAACTAAAATTTGCTTATCTTTATATAGCTTTGCAGAAAAAGCACACAACACATCCTCTCTCCTGTTCCAACGGCCTAGCTTGTTACTTTAACACAATGACATTAAATTTTCAAAATTCTAAATGAAACAATAGGTGTCTATGACAATAAGATTGTATGTGGGACGGAAGTGGTCCTTCTGGAAGCAAATCAGACCACCCCTTTGTACAACGGCACGGCTTTGTGTCATTGTGTTAAAGTAACAAGCTAGGCTGATGGAACAGGAGAGAGGATGTGTTGTGTGCCTTTTCTGCACAGCTATATATAGATAAGCAAATGTTAGTTTAAGCATAGTTCTGACGATGGCGTGAGTCGAAATAGCTATCAACTATATTTGTTAAAAATAATTTTGTAGAACTTAAACACATTGCTATTTTTTCACCGTGTTATAATGGAGTTCTACCAAGTGAATGCCAATTCAATCAATAAACCTCTAAATCATTGACGTTCGGTCATAACAACGGATCGTAAAAAAAACGATGTAATTTTAGTGAAATTTCTATGTATACTATGTGTTACAACAACTTCATATCTATGCAGAATTCCATTTAATGTAGATCAAATTCTCCAACGAACTACGCAAATAGTTGTATATGAATTGTTAATCAATTTCCGAGGAAACGGAGTGATTTAAAACCATAAATGTCCGTCTAATCTGACCCGAGTAAGTGCACTATAGTGTCCAGCTTTGGAATCATATCCGGTGATGTCACCACCACAGTTGGTAGCACGGCTTACTGAACAAGAGATTGATATCGACTCCTCCGTAAATTTTCCAAGCGAACATTCCCGCCATGTCACAGCGAGATGCCACAATCTGGTATTTGCATAGTTGGAGCGGATGCCGGACATTTCAATGGGATCTCCTTGAGTGATTCTACAGGACGGATCCCGAGAATCACCACAATGCGATGCCTTCTTTGTTGTACACTTTTGCGACGCTTTCCGAAGCCGAGCGATATTTGGCGACAAAAAATTTTCAATAAATAAATTGCCACTGGTTGTAGGTTGAATTGGCATTTACTTGGTATTACTTCCATTATAACACGGTGAAAAAAATAGCAATGTAGCTTAGTTCTACATTTTTTTAAAAAGATATAGTTGATATATCGATTGAATTGGCATTCACTTGGTAGAACTCCATTATAACACGGTGAAAAAAATAGCAATGTATTTTATTTCTGCAAAAATTTTGGAGAACTAAAATTCATTACTATTTTTTTCATCGTGATATAGTTGATAGCTATTTCGGGACACTCCATCGTCAGAACTATGCTAAAACGAACATTTGCTCATCTCTAAGTTTTATTCGTTTGAAAAGAGTTGCCTGGGTAGCCATATCGGCTATGTTTCGTATCAATAAATTGAAAGTCAACAGGCAGTTCTTTGCATTGCTATTTTTCAACGTGTGTCACTGGTTGATTGATTATGTCGACTTTCCTTGCTATTTAAAAAATATAGTGAAATATCAAATTGTTACCTAACAGATAATTTCAAAAAATAAACGGCTTATTAATTGAATCTTATAGCAGTTTGTTGTAAAAATATCCGATTAAGTAATCATTAATGTATTGATTGAATTGGCATTTAATTAATAGAACTCCATTTTATCACTGTGAAAAAATAGCGATGTATTTTAGTTCTACAAAGTTTATGAGATATGTAGTTGGTAGCTTTTTCAGCTAACTTCTTCATCAGATATTATAATATATTATCCATTTTTTTCAGCGTTTTAATCCAATGAACTATAAAATGTTTTGTTAGGAAGAAAACAAAAAATATATGATAATGTTTTTTTCTAAGAAATCAGATACAACACTTACAAGAAGAAATCTGTAAATAAAATCATTTAAATATTTAATGCGAAAATAGTGATGACAAAAATATTCATGGCTTGCTTCGTCAAATCTGTGATGAAATATGTTAGGAAATATACAAAATATGTAAGATTGTTGCCAAATAACACTATCACCAAAATATCAGATATTGTATAACGAAATATTTTAGTATTTACCGGAATTTTTTTTAGTATATTTGTGAATTAGATAATAAAAACACATCGTAGTGCTATTTCCACAATATATTTTATGATTAAGACAAATTTTACTTATTGCCAGCAATAATAGCACACAAATTGTAAAATAGTATATTATCTTAAAAGTGGTTAACTTGTATTATAGTTATCCGATGTATAATATTTTTGCACTCGACTTTTGTTTTCTTATATATATATATACCCAGTCCTTTTTTTACGCGATATATTGGTTCCAGAAAAAGGCGCGTAAAAGAAAGATTTCTCGCAATTGCATTATATTTCTTTACACACCCTAAAAAATAAATTCGCAAATATCCGATACACTTGTTAATATTTGGCAATTGTATGTGTATTTAAAAAAATTGAATGCTTTACAAAATTAGGTTTTAAAAATACACATATTTTTTTTATTTAAAAAAATAATGAAACGTACATGCCTAGCATCATATATAAATGTCTTCTTTAAAGCAAATTTCGGGAAAAAAATACGTAAAAACGAGTGAAGCGCGTAAAAAAATGTAGCGGTGCCGTCCAAAAAAATCACGTATAATCGAATTCACGTAAAAAAAAATCACGTAATTAAAGGACTGGGTGTATTAATAAGTATTGATCTTTTGCCTGATCGTCTAAAAAAATGTATGTTTTTAATTATTTTGTAGTCAAAATCATCGTTCATCTTTTGTACACTATGACGTAATCAGTATCTTTCTCAGTATAGCAGAGGGTAGAAAAATGCTCCCTAGAGTGTTTTATTCGTCGCATTGAACTTTACCAGTGGAGTCTGGGAAAATTTTCAAAAATGATAAGAGGATTGTCGAACACGACATGTTGTGGCATTTGTTAGAAATCTTTCCATGAAATCCAAATGCTTATAGATACCTTGTCTGGAGAAATCTAGTATGCCGTATGGTTGAAATTCGTTATATTATAAAAGAAACTTTCCGACCCCAGCAGAAAATAAACTATTCCTTCAATGGTCAACGACATATATTGACGATGTTCTTTAATACTATTTATAACTTGATTTCCGGTGTAGGGATGTATTTTATTTTCTATGTAATATGAAAAAGTTTTTAAATAAATATATTAGCTTAGTAAATTCATTGATCGTAAAGAAGATGCTTAATTTTTTTTACATATAAATTTTATACGAATTACATTATAAAAATTGTAATCTTTTGTTCAATAACAACTCTCCCACACACTTTTAGATTTTTGAATTTATATTCGGTTGCCAAAATAAAAACGTGATATGCATTTAAGTTTTAATCAAACTAAACAAATTATTTACTGTCAATTAAATGTGCGACAGTAAATAAACTATATTAGACTATAAAAATTAATGCCTTATAAAAACCAACAATAAATATTTGGTTTGATTGATATTGTTTTTAAAAAAAAAATCGTGGAAATTTAATGAATCCGGTAATATTCAAAATATATCTTTTTAGAGGAATATATATATAAGATTAATTCTCGCACTATTACACTGTCTACATATAAATATTATCATGCTATAACTTTGACAAATCATTGATTTTTATTCTCGATTATGAATAAAAAGACTCTGCAGAGTTTATTTAACTAACGTACAAGCTAAAATTACGTGATATTAATGAATCACTGCCAAATTTGTACTGAAGAAAAAAATGTTGAATGACACATAAAAATACTATTTGCTTAATCAAGTTCGATACTAGTTGATAAATTGTATTTAAAAGTAGCTTAATGAATAAGTAAACAGCTATTTTAAAATATTTCGATTGATTTAAACGAAATATCAGATATATAAATATATTTAAATAAAACTTGAGTTTATTATTTTTTATATGTTCCTATTTTAATTAATGTTAATACAATTCGGAAAGCTGAATAGCTCGCGTAATTTGAACCTTGAACAAGCATGAAAATTCTGTTTACAGAAATTTTACTGAAAATACCAGAACATTGCAAATACATTCTTAAAGACAAAGACTTAAATATGTATTTTTAATTATCTTCTGGTAATAGGACAAGTATGGCTAAGAAAAAATGTGTTAATTGTAACGATAGATTTACATCGCTTTTAATTTTACCTTATATTACATGTTAACATTTATTAATGTATGATTATTAATTCCACTACATTTAGTCAAATGGTAATAAGGGTCGGTTTCACTAAATCCAAGACTCTGTTAAAAGTGTTATCGATTGGCAAAAAAAGAATTTTACACTTTCAACTATAGGCAAGTTGAACAGATTATTTTTATAAAATTTAGTGTTTTTCTATGAAGTTGTAAATAAAAAAACACCGACTTTCTACGAAATAAAAACTGTAAATATTATTCATGAATGATAAATTTATAAATAAAATCATTTATTAGTCATCGAATGAATTTTCTCTCACAAAATTTTCGTTACATTATTATTTATGAAATCATATCTACCAAAATACAAAAAAAATATATATAAAAATATTCACAAAAGAATTTAACTTTTCATTCATAAAGCACAAAAATCATCATAACAATAAAAATATTTCCTTCCTCTCATTTGTATTTTCCGCAAAAGGAAAGTAGAATAAAGAAAATATACAGAGAAAGTTAAAGGGAAAAATATCCATTATACGCCGTTTTCCCCAGCAGATTGTGATGTACTTGCCGGGCATCTTTTGAAATGAACTTGTTGGAATAAGACAAAATTTGGACAGACATTCCCAAACAAGAGCCCATCGCAAGTTTTGATTTTTCAAGTAGTAGGCGTAGCAAAGCTATAATTTTCTTTTGCCTGACTATTTGAATATGATTATGCAAATATAAATTTTGAATAAAGGTCTTATAATGTGATGATTTTTCTTGACATCTTATTAATTCACATTATATGTTAATCAAAAGATAATAGCGCGGAGAAATAAAATAATACAAAACCAAAAGTAAGTTTACTAAAGAGTTTAACAAAATGAATAAATGACTATAGTGATATTTTTTAGTAAAAAACGATTAATTCTAAAATTATGTTGCGGAAATTTTAACGACTTACAAATCTTTTATGTGAATTTTTTTGGCAAAACATTGAAAAAAAAACAATCAAAACGAAGAGCAATGTCAAGATATTTAAATATATTTTTAATGAAAAATATAAAACTGTAGTTTTCATTTAAATTAACCAATTAATCTACCTTACTAAGAAAGAATTCCAAGTTAATGCTTTATAAATTAAGGTTGTTCTTATTTCAAAATTTTCTGACGTATGTTCATTTACCAAATGTCATGTCGCATGCTGTGAAATTAGGGTTGTAACAACACATTTTACTATCTTTTAAGTTGCGAAATGTCACTTCTCGGTAGAAAGGCACTATATTCAATGATATTCCAACAATTATATATTATGCTCATCACAAGAATTATGAAATAACACATTAGAAATCGAAACAAATCTGTTTATTTGAATTGTTACAACCTTGTATGATTTAACATTTTTTGTCACTAACGTTCCTGGTTTCGCCTTTGCGACAAAGTAAGTTCTGTTGCGTTCGTGTGATAAAATGCCTGAAGATGCCGAAAGGTGAAACCCGGGTCGTTAGTGACAAAACATTTGGAAACGTACAAAGTTGTAACAATTCAAATTTGATATTGAAACTCCATCAAGCACCTACAGTCGATACCATAAATAAAATCTATTTATGACAACTTCAGTTAAAAATTACAAAATATGCAAATCCATAACTTCAAGAGCTAAAAAATTCCGATTGTAAAAATATCATATTGTCAAATTAGTTCTGAACATTGTGTTTTTAATATTCATATGTACTGTATAATTATATATTTTTAATTGTTTTTTGTTTTTTATATCCACGTTGAATAATTTTACTTAATATCTTATTTATATATATATATATATATATATATATATCATAGGATGACACAACAAATCTGCGTTTGAATTATACCTACCGGAATTTTCATATAAACGATGTCGTACGTTTAATAAATCGATGACACCTTTTATATTGAAAAATATTGAAATAGGGGATACATTTCACTCAAAATCTATTTTTATAGTATAAAATAATAATAAAATGACGTATATGTCATAAATAGAAACCGTTGTCGTTCGAGCGTCTTTAGAAATATTTATTTTTAATTCATTATCAATCATTTAGCATGTGTTAAGCGTAAAGGCGACGTATTGGGTTGATGCAAAAATTATGACCGTTTTTTATGATCCTAGGTAAAAAAAAAAAATCTTCAGAAATGATGAATAGTATCTTCTTTTAAATGATTCCATTGTATAAAAGAGCCTTTTCCTCTACTTTCTATTCAGTTTTGGCCTGGCCAGAGTACAGTGAAGAGCCCTTGTATTTTTTCAAAATGTCGATCGACAAAGTGCATTTACGTCATTGTTTACTTTATGAATTTCGTAAAGACAATACCGTGAGTGTGGCAACCAAAAACATTTGCGAAGTGTATGGAGAAGATGTCATCAAAGTTCGACAAGTACGAAGATGGTTTACAAAATTCCGATCTGGAGATTTTTCACTAATTGATAAACCACGTACCGGGCGGCCATTGAAGTCTTTAATTGTTGTAACTGAAAGTTATAATTGACACCAATCCATGTCTAACCACCAGGGAGATCGCGTCGATGATGGAAGTCAACCAAACAACCGTATTAAGACATTTGAAGCGTATGGGGATGGTTTCGCGGTACGACGTTTGGATACCTCATCAATTGTCGGCTGCCAATTTATTGGATCGTGTTTCAACGTGCGTTGCTTTGATTGCGAGACAAAAACATGAACCTTTTTTGCATCGTTTGGTAACGGGAGATGAGAAATGGGTCGTTTACAACAACGTGACAAGAAAAAGACATTGGGCTATACCTGGACAAGCCCCATTAACAACTTCGAAGGCCGAAATCCATCAAAAAAAAGTTATGCTTTGTGTTTGGTGGGATTGCAAGGGTATTGTGTATTTTGAACTCTTGGAACGCAATCAGACGATTACAGCAGAACGATATTGTCAGCAATTATCCAAATTAAACATCGCCCTTCAAAAGGATAGACCAGAATTGGTAAACAGAAAAGGGGTAGTGTTTCATCATGACAACGCGCGACCACATGTGGCTATGATGACCCAACACAAGCTAAATGAGTTGAATTGGGATGTCATCAAGCATCCACCGTATTCTCCAGATCTTGCTCCTTCCGATTTTCATTTATTCCGATCGTTGCAAAAAATTTTAAATAATAAAAAATTTGATACAATAGAACAGGTAAAAACATCCCTTAATACATTTTTCGCATCAAAATCCACGGAATTTTACACTAGTGGTATTAATAAGTTGATAGAAAGATGGGAGAAAGTTATAAGAACGGATGGAAATTATATAATTGATTAAATAAATAATATAAATAAAAAAAAAAATGTTTATATTTTTTTTTATATTATTCAATATATTTTGTTTCATTAACTGGAAAATTTTGTTTTTCTAGAACTTATTATTTAATTATTAGTTTTACGTGTATTTTTTTTTGGAATAAAAAAATAATAAATACCATTAAGGGTGTCATCCATCTCTTCGTTTTAGAAAGACTAATTATATTCTTAATAACAAAAAAACATCTTTTAGAACCATTTTCACAATTTAATATATTAATGATAAGGACCAAGCATTATTAAGCACGATGAGCGTTACCGGTCTTGATCATAAATATACTAAATTGTTGAAACCGTCCTAAAGATTTGTTTTTATTATTCAATAGCAATATAATAAATTATTTTATATAGCTTCCTGGAAACGTTTTCCTATGGATAGAAAGCCAGACATTTACATTTAAATCTAATATAAATGATAATCATTCATTCGTATTGAATAAAGAAATAAAAAAGTTTATAGTTTTGTACATTTTAAATCAATAAACGATATTATTTTACTAAATTAGCGATAAATAATATTTGAAGTAAACAAGATGAAACCAACTTTTGAATTTTTCGTAGAGTTAAGCCATCATAGTAATAATTAATGCGAGCAGTGACTCCCATTTCCTTCACACAGTTACTGAAAACTTGGTAGTACTTTCATTAATTTGTAAAGTTTTTTGCCATACATTCCATCCAGAAATTATATTGAAAAAAACAAATAAATTGTCTCGCATAATAAAAATAGAATAGACAATTTCATTAAAGTTTATTTTTACTTTAAAAGCTCAGTTATAATTTAATTAAGTGATATTGATTTTAACAGAATATACAAATACACCTGGGCCTCGTATAACACGGTTATAGGCTTCCACAGAAACCTCGTGTAATACAAATCCGTGATAGACAAGGTTAGAATTATATACAAAATTTAAGTTTGCGTTCCAAAAAAGAAGTCGAAGATAGTTTATATAAATATGTGCTTCATTTTTTTTAATAAACAAATATACATTTACAAATTAATTAAAAGAAACCTTAATAACGTTATATATCATTCATTTATCATCGCTATCACTTAGAATTCAATATGTTTTACTCTTTTTCGAGATCCGTTGTGAGTTTTTATCATCTAGGAGGACTCTTTGTGGTTTTAGTCTTCAAAAATCGTCAATTTTCTCTTGAATTTCAAACTCATTTCCATTAAAGGATCATTATCAATAAAAAATCGTATTTATCAGCCAATTTCAAGGCGTCATTTATTGTTTTTAATGTGAAACATGTAGACATTTCGCTGTAACTGTTTTCAGAGTCATTATTCGGGGTAAGTTTCATTACATTTCATTTCATTTAATTTTTTTTATCTTAAACAGTGATATATAAAGCGTTTTGTATAAAGCCGTGTTATATTAGGCCTTGGTGTATACTTTTTAATCAGTCACATAGTGCTGAATTATTATTTTCCGTTTGATAGTTGTCTTTAAGATTTCCCAAAAAATAAAATGAAAATTTATCAGTTTTGCATCTGTTTTCGTAAGGTTTGAAGCAGAAATAATTGTAAGATGGTTTTATAGTTCTGCATCGCCGACAAAAACCAATGCTTTTTTTTTGTTCTTGACTAGTAATAGTAAAAGAGCTTTGTGTTCGAATGGCTTAAATAAGATCCAACAGTCGCTTTGTCATCTGACATTTGTAAATCCAGATTGATGAACCGCAATCATCTTAATCAAGGGTTTTAGTTTTGAGCTGCGGGTGAACGCATCATGCTATCATGAAACTGAAGTATAGAGCGAGTTTTTCTATCGAAAATGTTAATGTCTTTCAACTTGTGGAGCTGTCAGAATTGATGATTTATTTTTATAAAATCCAATATCTTTTTTAAAATTTCGAAAATCATATAAAATTGGATGGCTTGAATTTGTCGCTGATCTTCTTTTTAGTTAGCACATTTTTATCATTTGCAACAATGCTCTTGTTTTGGAAATCTGAACAAAAATATCAATTGGTAAATAGCTTGTATCTTATAAGATTATATAATTATAATTATATATTATTGATTACCTTGTGAGCTGTTATTAATGACACATTTATAATTAAAAAGTCATAAGCTTATATCACTATAGTAAAGATGGAAAAAGTTAAAACATACTTAGATATCACTTTTAAGGTGTTAACTGTCACTTCTTGATGGAAAGGCATGATATTTAAAAAAAAACACATTTTTTTTTAGTACTTATTTCCACAATATATTTTTTGATCAGGACCGGTTTTGCTCATCGCGAGCATTATCAACTGATAGAATACAATTTACAGACAAGTCTATTTATACAAAACAAAAAATTAATTTGAGTTAAAGGTAGCAGGTGTACAAATTCATGGGTACAAGAACTAGGAAACAATTTACATAAAATCATACAATATTGATACAAATAAAGTAAATTAGTATAAAAATTAAATGTTCACAATCACATTAAGAATTACAATTACAATTATGGTAAATCAATAATCCATTAGGATCTCTGAACAATCAATAAGGAAGTAAGGAGTGGGAAATTTTTAATGACGAAAATAGCCCACACTCACTACTTAATGGAACAAAATAATTTAATACATGAGAATTTTAATGATATTCGATTAAAGATGAATTTATGAGATGGGAAGATATGGTCAGTCAGGGGCGTTCCAATATTTTCTGTAAAAAAATAAAGTAAAAGGAGGCAATATCATTTTTCAAAAAAAAAAAATATATATATTTATATGAAATATATATTTTTTAAATAATAAAAACACATTTTTTTGGTACTTATTTCCACAATATATTTTTTTGATCAGGACCGGTTTCGCTCATCGCGAGCATTATCAACTGATCGCGATGAGCAAAACCGGTCCTGATCAAAAAATATATTGTGGAAATAAGTACTAAAAAATGTGTTTTTATTATTTAAAATATAATGCCTTTCCATCAAGAAGTGACAGTTAACACCTTAAAAGTGAAATATATATTTATTAATCTAATTTAATGAGTATAACAATGGTGACGACGCAAAAGTAGTTTGTTCATTTATAAGGTTAGAATTAGGCAAAATTTTATATCGATTAATTTCAAGGATTTCTTGTTTATCTAATTTCAGTGATTTGTTATTGAAATGCAGGATTTTGTAGTTTATAGTAAAATCACATGAATGTTTATTTTGAAACAAATGGTTTCCAAATGTAGAAATCTCATCGCCTTTTTTGGCACAAGCTAAATGTTCCTTAAATCTAGTATGAAACGATCTTCCTGTTTGACCAATATACCTAGCCTCACAGGAGTCACATAAACAAGAAGCTTTTCTTAGTTGAAATATCTGTTTTTTTTTTTTAACACAAACACATTTTTTTACACCGACATGTAGTAATTGTTAATGCGACCAATAATACAATGACAGTTAGTGCTATATCTTTTTTTAATTAATATTAAATCAATAATGTTCAATATTAGTGGTATTGTTTTTTCAATGCATTAAAAAAGGTCCATATTCAATTATTTGCCAGTTAGAGTACATCCTTGTTTTTCAATCGGCGAAGAAGGTTTGGTAACGACGAAATTTCAAAAAAAAATACATTATCGAACACTCTTAGCCGGTTATGGTTTTGATGCAATAAACAAACAATTGGACAAAACTCTGATTTTCATATTCTTGTGATATATTAAAAATAATACAATTTATACTAGAGTGCTATAAAATTTATCGTACTTAATTTTATAGCGTCGTATAGGAAAAATTCGAATTGTTTTAAAAGCTGAATCAACAATATAAATCACATATTACACTTTAAAAAAAGTGACAAAAAATGAATGACTTCTTTTAAAATGTCATGTAAGTACAATTTGTCATATCACAAGTTAGACCCTGTGTCCTAATGCTAAAAGTTTAACTACATTAATCAAATGGTTCACGGTTCATGATCACGCCACCATTATCGGTATTACACATGTCTTTTTTTCTCGAGATAACATTTATTTCTTTGGGCAGTCTTACTGAGTTTGTTAAATTTTAAAATTTCATAAATATCTGACTCATTTGAAAAAAGGTGAATTTTGTTTGCAAATAGTACTGAACACGTACATTAGATCATAGTTTCTCAACCTTTTTTCATCCGCGGACCACACAAAAATCCAAAAATGTTTTGCAGTTTTTTTTATCAAAAAAATAATAATTTTGCAACACCGTATGCTGATATAACAATATTTGTGTATATTGAAACAGACAGTAACAAAAAAAAATCAAAATCCATAAAATACAACATAAAATTCGATTGTTTATCGAAATAATAAAAATCGATTAATAAATAAGTTTTCAGTATTATTTATAAATCTTCCAGAATTTTAAAAAGCAATCTCTTTAAAAAATAAGTGAATGTGACGTCTACTGTTGTATATTTGCTAATAATTGATAACCGCGGTTTTAGTGTAGTTTCAGCAAGACCAAGCATTCACATCCATACGGTTTCTTTGTTTTGTTTTGATTAGTGTCATGGACGAAATAGCCTTCTCAAACGAATATGTTGTCGAAAATACAGATCATATTTTTTTAAGCTTTACAACTTAAAGTTTGATATTCTTCTTTCAGGCAGATCCAAAATTGAGACAAAGATTTTGTTTTATATTATATTTTTACTTCATTATCAATTACTCCAAAATATTAGTATTTCCAAGAATTTCGGCAATTCTAAAGTATTGTATCCTCATTAACTTGACATTAACATACATATGAATATAATTCTCAAAATAATATATAATTGACTCGTTTCGGGGATAATATGAATCCATCTGCTATGAGACGATTTCTAAATAGTCCCATAAAAATATGAGCGAATACAAAACAGATGTGAAATTAATTGCATTACTTGAAATTTAAGAAAAATTTTGCGGTTCATACAAAAATCATCGCGGACCACCGGTTGTGAAACTATGCTTTGGATGATATTCATTGTAAACGACAGCTCAAATCTGTATACATTATAACCGATTGATATAATTTATGATATCGATTGAAGGTGCTTGATGGATTTTCAACATCAAATTTGAATTGTTACAACTTTGTACGATTCCACATGCTTTGTCGCTAACGACCCGGATTTCATCTTTCGGATTTTTCAGGCATTCTATCACAGGATACAACATAAATATTCAGTTGTATGTTTGGATAACCTAACCTTACGGTCTTTTTTCTTTGCTATTAATTCATTTTGCGTATAACCGATGCAAACTGTTTATTGTACGTCAGTTCTATTATATCCGTGTGATTGAATGTCTAAAGATGCCGAAAGGCGAAACGCGGGTCGTTAGTGACAAAGCATGTGGAATTGTACCAAGTTGTAACTATTCAATTTCGAATGATATAAGATGATTTGTACGCCAAAAATATGCTTATTTTAAATAATACGAATATTTCTCAATACAAAAACCAATTATACTTGTATTTATTATGTAAACTTTGTTTGAAAAGCAATAAAACGGCTTGTAATATTTAAATGGAAGCATGTCAGTTATGTTTACAAAATACTAAAGTTTGGTAAAGTTTATCGTTTCTAAAATACAAACTTCATTATTTCGGGGGCTGAAAAATACTTTTTTAATATCAGAAAAAAGTTGGCTTGTATATAACAACATTCACGAATGATGAACACAAATAAAAAAGAATTCAAAAAACGATAACCGGTTAAAAAATTTGTTAAATCAAGGATAAAGATGTCATTTGAGAATTATTTTTCACTAGTAAAAACGTAGATTTATATTTTGTAGTATATATAATGTTTTGTAACTAGTTGAAAGACTTATTTATTTATCTTAATATGTAGGATGTTTTGAACGATTTATATTTATGAAAATAACTTTTTTTAGGAAAACATACTTATCAAAAAAAGACAACATACATGTAACGAGATTTTTTTATTATATTATATGGCTTAATAAATTATTTTTTTAAAGAAACTAAGTATTAATGATTACAATTTCAAATTATTTTTTTTTACAATATAACAACGCTTTAGTTTTATGAATAGTTAAAAACTCTCTTTGGTAATAAGGTTATATTTTTAGTTTTATAATTGATATTTAAGTGTATTTGGATAACTCTAAGATAGGAAATCGAAGTATAACTACTGTAAAATATTCGATTTTTAAACGATAAAATAACTTGCGAATAAAATTATTTCCAAGCAAAACTCTGCAGACGTAAATTGATTTAATTATTCAATAGTCGCACTAATACATTCAATGAATTTTTGCGTAGATACTTAGACGTATAATTTGTTTGAAATATTTTAAGATTAAGGCATACCTTTTCATTTATCATTCACTTTGAAATGGAAGAGGCTCAGTCGTAAACAGTCGCCCTTCTAAAGCACTTAACCAGTACAAACTTCAATACAGCTTTTCAAGCGAAACTTGTCCATTTACACGTTTTCAAACCATTTTTGTCTAGTCAAAAGTGACTATCTGGAGATTTGAGAGAGTATTTTGTTCTTTGACCTTCAACTTTCACAAAAAGAAAAACGTATAAAAGCGTAATTCGATTAAATCATCAAATAAAAATAATTGACTCGTGAATAAATTATTATAGTTCAGATAGAGAATCATCCAAAAAAGCTTATAATTTTATGACGAAAATTGTAATTGAATTTTTATTTGAATAAAAACAAGTAATAGAAATTTAAAATTATTTTTTAAATTTTTTATTGTGTCATAAAAATTTACAGGGTGATATTTCACCCTGTAAATTTTATATTATTATTATGTATTTACAATAAGTTGATTATAATCGATCAACGAAAATTTTCAATGTCGTGATGAATATATGTAAACAACACAAAACATGCGATTGCAATGAGCTTTTTTTGTAATTTTAACTCATTCACACGTAGACTTACTAGTAATGTAATTCGTAGTAACATTGCTTTGAAACAATCTTATTGAGTTTCTCAGGACAAGCAATGCATTAACTCAAAAATTAGCGAGTACTAGAAGGTTTTAACCACTGTTAATTCATATATTTTCGGGTATCAACTATCGACACAGAAAAATTAGCCGTCTCAATAGTTGACACATTAACAGTCAGAAAATTTTTTAAAAAAAAATTATAAATGTTTTTTCTTCAAGAATCAAGAAAATTTTTTACTTATATTATTAGAATTATATTTTTATATAAATTTGTTAAAAAAAAACCGCAGTTGATGAAGTTGGTTTTTTACATTTGATGTATAGTTTTGAGAGCAAAAAGTTATACACTTTCAGTTGAAGATATATTCACTATTTCACCCCTACATTGTGATAATAAATTCTACAACCAAATTAAGCTTCATTGTTGATTCAGATGATTTTTTTCCAAGCGTTGATGTCCTAACACAGCTCTTGAATATAAAATACAACAAGAATTGCGTTTGGACAATCAGAGCCGAGAAATAAAATTGTGTGGTCCTTTTCTTCTCTTGAAATCCAAATATTCAGCGACGATATTGATTCTCAGCAACTCCTCTCACTGAAGCTGGATAACATAATATACGACTATAATATTAATTGATAAATGATATTTACAACAAAAATATTTTAGTAATGCTTAAAAAATATTTTTACTTGTAGTAAGAAAACATTTTTTAGTACTTATTTCCACAGTGTATTTTTTGATCAGAACCGGTTTCGCTCATCGCGAGCATTATCAATTGATAGAACATAATTTAAAAACAAGTATATTTACTAAGTACTAAAAAATGTGTTTGTATTATTTAAAATATCATGTCTTTCCATCGAGAAGTGACAATTGACACGTTAAAAGTGATTTAAGAATTATGACTGAACTAGCACGGTGAAAAAATAGCAATGAATTTTAGTTCTACATTTTTTTTATAAGACATAGTTGATATCAACAATTTCTTATAAAAAATTTCTAGAACTAAAATACATTGCTATTTTTTCACCGTGTTATAATGGAGTTCTACCAAGTTAATGCCAATTCAATCAATAAACTGTTTGAATTTTTAAAACTTTGTGCGATTCCACACGTTTTGTCACTAACGAGCTTAATGACTCTTTTAAAAAAAGAAAAGTCAGATTTTCCAACATCTGTGAAGACATCTTGTTCGACTTGAGGAATACGTATGGGCTCTATAATGACGTTTCAACTAATATCTCAGCGATGACATTAAGTATGCTGTAATCAATTTTTCAAAATGAAACAAAAAGGAACTATTTTGGAAAAATGGAATGTGACAATAATTAAATAGGAAGTTTTAATTGTTAAAACTTTGTACGATTTCACATGTTTTGTCACTAACGACCCGGGTCTCGCCTTTCGGTATCTTCAGGCAATTATATCACACGGATTCAACAAAATTGACGTACAATAAACATTAAGCATCGACTTTATGCCACAAGTATTAATTGAAGGAAAACACAAGCCCCCAAAGCAAGAACAAATGACAGCTAAAATAAATTCAATAATATTGATCTAATAAAAATAAGCACAATTTCCTGTGAAAAAATTCATGAATAATCAATATTGTTAATGCGTCATTCTTGAAAGGGTTTTACAATGAATTATTACTCGTGCGTCAGTTCCGTTGCATCCATGTGATAGAATGCATGAAGATACCGAAAGGTGAAACCCGGTACGTTAGTGACAAAACATGTGGAATTGTAGAAATTTTTAAAAACACAAACTTGATTTCATAAATTAATTATGATTGTTATTATAACAGAAAAAAATAATTGTTGAAATAATTTTTTTTCACTTTTTTTTTCATTCTTTATTATAAAACATCATCTCGCTAAAATTTTGCAAAACAAAATATACATTGCTTTAGATGAAATTATGAAAATATCATCCATTAGATAAACATTCAACGTAAAACTGTATGAAGAAAAATAATCATTTAAAAATGAGAGAAAGCTTAATTTATTTTAGAAAATATACACGTAAATGTGTTATTTAATAAAAGTCATTTATAATATACTCACACGTAGAGTTGTTAAGGCTGTAAAGTGGAATATATATATATATATAAACACCCAAGATAATTGCTATCGGGCACCGCAATTAGATTGAGACCACCCAAATATTGAAGGGATTGATGGTGAAATTACGGTCGAATTTGAATAATTTGAATGCAAAATGAACATCAAACGTTTAACATACAAAATAAAACACCAACTTTAATCGAATAGTATCTACAGCGATAAATATCTCATGATTACATGTATTGTAGTAATGTTTTATGTCAGAAAAGACAAATTTTAAAAAATCGTCATGGCTATTGATAGCATTATAAAAGCTGTATTACTTCTACTTAATGAATATTAATTTCAAAATTTAGTAACGATGTTTTATTTAATAACTGTGACAAAGTGGGTCTTTATTATGTGTCGGGTCATAATATTAAAACGTCTTTGTTATTTATCCAAAGAGTTCTAAATAAATAAATTTCAATCTATAGAGCCTTAATGAATGTTTGATGAAGAAACAATGAGAACCACGTCAATACCTTTATACAAATGAGAACCTATAGATCAGAGCTTTACAATTATTTTGACGAATGTTACGTATTTGATTGATCACGATCTTTTGATTAACAATACTTGCAGAATTTTTATCTACGATAATACTCGATAGAATTTTCAATGTAAAATTTAAACTGTTAAGACTGTGTTCAATTCAACAAGTTTTGTTACTCATTACCCGGGATTTGTCTTTCGGTGTTGTATGACACGGATTTAATAGAACTCACAGTCAGTAAATATTTTGCATTGCATATATACAAGTTAAACTAAAATTATATTTATTCTATAGCGAGTAGTGAAATATAAATCTGTAACAATTTTTTTCACAGCCGATTTAATTATAATAAAATTCTAACGTGAAAATGTATTTGGTATAATATAGTATATATACAGAATTGAAAACTGAACGTGCTTAATAGAGTTTTAACATCAAATTTGAATTGTTGAAAATTTGTGCGATTCCATATGATTGCCACTTAATTATTTATCTTCAAGCATACAATGTTGCAAGTGTGTGATGTAATGGCCGAAGATGCAGAAATTTGAAACCCGGTAATATAGTGATAAAACATGTAGAATCGTAAAAAGTATTAATAACTACAATTTAATTGAAATTGTTTTGCTGCCAATTGCTGCCAATGAATACTTCTAACAGTTTTTCTATTATACTTTTCTAAGAAAGTTTTCCAAAAAACTTTAGTTTAAAAGAAGCTTGTTATTTAGTATTATATACAACTCAGTTAAATGGGACATAGGGCTAAGCTGGGAGATTATGAAATATTATTTATAATTATTAATCACCGTACTTTAAGTAATTAAACACTGATGAATATAAAACATACCTATAAACTTCGTGTGAATATAAAACATAACTATAAACTAAATGTGTTTCGAAAATAAATGTTGATCGATTTATAATGACATGTTTCAAAAGTTCATATAACGAGCTATTTGATAGTGAAACAAAAATTAATAGGAATAAAAAATCTTTGGTCATATGTACACAAACGAAATATGTTTGGATTTATCGGTGGTTTTTAATGAGCCACCCGTCACAGCGTGAAGCGTATATGAACACCACACGGGGTATTTCCTCGATTTTCACAGAGGGAATCAGTGAAATATCCTTTATTTTCGAACCATTCGAATTTTCACTGTCGAGTTTTTGTGGTAGCAATCTATAGGCCAATAAATCATGAGAACTGAATAAACACCAAAAGAGACACGCAGAGTTATTCTGTCGACGAGTGGTGTTATACATTGAGTCTATCTTTATTTGAAATAACAATAATTATTATTTTACTTTGAAAGGTCCCCTTAGATGTTGGAAATTTTATTTGACATTTATATTAACAAACAAACATTTTTATATTAAATACCTTTGTATGATTTTTATCCAGTCGGAGAATATTATTTTAAAAATATTGCTCACGCAAATAAAGTTATTATAGTTATAAAATTTCAAAATTGCTATTTAAACCGTATGTGCGTTAATGTGTAAACATTCCGATTGAAAAATAAGACTCAATTATAACAATAAAAAAATCTACTAATCAAAAATACAATTTTGAGAAATGTACACGTGTGAATTTAAGATACAAATAAAAACATTAAATGGTAAATAGTTGTTCTTTTTAATCCTCAATGTTTTAACGTTGTATTATATATCTGATTTTAATGTATAGCTCGTAATGAGCGAAACATGTCCTGATCATAAAATATATTGTTGAAATAAGTATAAAAAAAATGTTTTTATTGTTTAAAATATCCTGATTTTTCACCAAGAAGTACCTTAGAAGTGAAATTTGTAAAAATAAAATATATTGATTGAGTTGGCATTTACCTGGTATAACTCCATTATCACACAGTGAAAAAATAGCAATGTATTTTAGTTCTACATTTTTTTTATTAGATATAGTTGATAGCTGTTTCGACACACGCCATCATCAGAACTATTCTATTCTAGTTCTAGTATTTGAATCTAGTTCTGACGATGGTGTGAGCCGAAATAGCTATCAACTATATCTTATAAAAAAAATGTAGACCTAAAATACATTGCTATTTTTCATCGTGGTAAAATAAAATATATTTGATACGATTTCAAAATTTTGTATTCTGATAATCAGGATAGTTTTGTTTATCAGAAGTTTTTCCGAATAATAATTTTGATCGCAATGGGTGAAACCGATCCAGAAAGTTGAAATGTAATTTTTATATAGAAAAAGTAAAAAAAATTTTTTTTTTTCAGAATTCAAATGTAAATTTACTTTTTTACTCAGTGACAAAAAGCATATTAAAATTTAATTGAGTTTCATTCAATGCTAAATACGTAATTTTTTTTGTAGTTCATTAAATTTGAACGCAATCTGAATATTTAAAGTTAATGGCAATTTAAGTTCATCTTATGAAAGTCTCGCATCAAAGAGAAGTATAAGACAACGCTTTGACACAGATTTCAACTTAATAATCTTGAAAGCCGAGCAAAAAACGAGAGACAATGTGAAGAAATTACAAGAGCGTCGTGATGTCACTCTGGTGCATTTTGAAAAATGCAACGTCGTCATTTAATTTCATAAGGCAGGCGTCAGACTTTATCACCATCCATCATGAAGTGAGCTGACGCAGATTGGAGTGCCGAGCGACGCATTTGCGGAGTGTTGAGTGTCAGAACACTCCGCCCGAGAAAACAATTTCCGGCACCGTATACATTTTAAACTATGTTTGAAGAGAAGATTGATTTCGTATCTTTCAGAATACAATGACAGTTTGTAAGTGTTGTTTTCTCGAAAGCATTATGCCAGTGTAGTGTAGTGATCTGTCACGTTCTAAGAAAAATAAAATGCATTAACTTTGCAAAGCTCTAATAATGATCACATTTTGTTCCAAAACAAAAGAAACATACCAACGTCAATTTTAAATCATAAATGGCGAAAATGTTTGAAACATAAGTTTTTTTTTAACTAACCATTATGAATTTTTAGATGGTTACGCCACTTCTTGGTTGAACCAACCACCACTTGATATTTTATATAATAGAAACATATTTTTAGTACCATTTTGGAAATATATTTTACCATCATGATTGGTTTCGCTTATCGCAAGGATTATCAACTGATATGATGTAAATTAAATACAAACCTATTAATAATTTATGATATCGACTGAAATTGCTTGATGTAATATCAATATCAAATTTGAATTGTTGAAAATTTGTACGATTCCATATGTTTTATCACTAATGACCCGCGTTTCGCCTTTCGGCATCTTCAGGCATACAAACCTTTTCAAAAATGACTCATTAACAATATTAATCGTTAATGAAAATTTTCCCTGGCAATAGTGTTGATTATTGTTAGATTAATATTATCAAATTTGTTTTAGCTGCAATTTAGTTCTTGTGAATCTGTGTTTTCCTTTAATTAATACTTTTTGTATATAGACGATGCTTACTGCTTATTTTACGTCAGTTCTGTTACATCCGTGTACAGAACCAAAGGTTCAAATACTAAGAAAACTATTGAACACTGAAGTAAATTAATTGCAAAATAAATTAATTAATACTTTCACACACAGCGCACTAAATATATATTACATTATCATTCAAATAATTAATTTAAATGTTAATAAAATGATTTTATTGGCCTTGTTTTGTTTCATTCCATTAAAATATTTAACGGAATACTAATTATTGATGACGATATTTTTGTAAATAATGAATGTTTATATTTTTATCGTTATGATAATATGTAACAATAACGGATAGTTAAATTCTTTTTATAATATTATAGAGACGACGAAATACAACGAAATAAATTTTACGTAAAAAAGCGTATTGAAATAATAATTGTTAATATTAATACCATAAACCAACCATATATGGAAACCATATTAATATTAATAATGAAGGAAATTTTAGATTTTCTTAGCAGGATCGTTTGGTATATCTATTTTTTTGGCAAAGTGAACATTCGATGAGAATATTTTTTAAAATAATGCAGTCATATTTTTTCAATAAATGAATATCATTTTTTCTTTTACGTTCAATATAATGCTGCATAATATTATTGACATTAATTTTGACAAGCGGAAACTACAAGAGATTTAAAGTCAGGAAGCATCCAAATAATACAGCATTACTAACAGAATATTAATGTATGGTTCAGCTGAAAAGAAACTTATGAACGTTGTATAAGCGAAAAAATAAATACGAATGAATTTACTGTAAAAAAATCTTATTTAACTTCCAATGTGAGCTACATTCAATTAAATTATCAAAGAAAATTGTGTTTTAAATATCGATACAAAAATATACAATGAATTCGCGAGGAAATTTTATGGATATTAAGTTGAATTAATATTTAAATTTCAATTGATAATTATGTATTCTGGCAATATTAACGTTCCATATTTTAAGCATACATAAAAAAAAGAATTCTTTTTTCAAGTTGTTATTCGTTTTTTGAATTATTCGGAAAGAAACGATGTGTCGTATTTTTCATAAAATCGTATATTTTTATAACGAATAAATATTTAAATGAAATAATTTCAAACTTAAGGATACATTGAATATTCAGGATAAATTCGTTTAAATTCAAATTAATATAAGTAAAGAATATAGCGGGAAAATCAAAGCATTCTGTCTCCAAGTTTTAAGTACTTACTAACTGTCAATTCCCGGTCGCTTAGTCGTATTTGATGTCTGCCGCCAATTCCATTTTGACATCGATTAGTTTTCAATTCGAGAGTCAAGAAGGTAGTCAAAGTGGAAAGTCAAGGTGATACGCAGTCAACGTTATGAACGGAAAGTAATTTAAAACGAGGAAGAAGTTTTAATAATTTCTTTTGTTGTTGTCATTATAGACTACTCAAAAATGATTGATTAAAAACATCACATACAAGTGTTTTATATTCAATACTACCGAAAAGATATTTTGACATCAATATAACGTTGACAATATTTTAAAATCAAATCTTTCTTTTGCAACACTCATTTTTATGCATAGTTACGATATTAGCAACTTACATATAACCATGACGAATAAAGTTGCTTTGGAAATATCGAAAACATTAAATATATGTAATTTTAAGATATGGCTTACGGCTTTATTAAAAAAACTGTCGCAGCGAGTGATAAATAATCGAGACAAAGGAAAAGCTCGAATTGCAAGCAATCGTGCAATTGGGAGATTTGCGGCGAATACTTTAAGCCAGCACGTAATTCGAAGTTATGTTATTGGATGTTTGTCTATATTATAATATTCTAGTTATAGTAAACACATATTATAGATTACGGGTATTTTTGTCTCACAGTTCGCGTTGATTACTCAACCTATTTAAAACCGTGTTCTTATTAAGTGAACAATCAATAATTTTTATTATTTTAATACCATCCTGCTACAGGGCAAAGAGTAATTATGAAGCTTAACACGTGTGTTTTTATATAAAACTTAAAGTACACAATCTTAAAAATTGTGCACACCGTAAACAACGTATGAATTGATTTTTACTTCAACTTGTTAGTAACGATATATAAATGAATCTTTTTTAATACATTTTTATGTAAAATTTATGTGTGTATATTATAATATGTGATGGAGATTAGAAACCAATTGTTCCAAAGTCATAGTTATAGTTTATACCCCAAAGTTTATTCTGAAGATACACTTAAACGCTTTCTAAATAAGTAGTTTATTTAAACTTAAACAATTTGAAACTGCGTAAATTATTCATAAACAAACTTGAGACGGTAATAATCTTATCACCTTTAAAACCATTTGTGGCTTAATACATAACACAATTTAATACGCAAAGATCAAAGACTTCCATTCGGAATATAAACATAACAGTCTATGTTCACATTTACGTATGAGTATGGCTAAGAGATTAAGAACCTTTTCACAACAATATGTAGGAATTATTCCAACATTAATCTTGTCCCGAATTTGTATAGAAACAATGAAATAAGTACGATCTAATGGCACTTCTTGATAACCTTTTGATTAAAGTTTGTGAAGATATCTTTTGATTTAAGCTGTTTTTAATAAATTCATGGAATTTAAATAACACTAAGAACGAGAACCATCAAGTGGCGGTTTTGTCTGAGAAAGACGACATAGTTTGCCAATACGTACTAATTTTCTCCGCCGTGTATACGATAATGAGAAAGTCTGGTCAATTATTAAACGGAAGCGTTAAACGGTGCCTAATGAAAAACAGTGTTTCATAACAGAGCAGAAACACTACAAACTGAAATAATACGATGATATATTGACAATTTGAATAAAATAACATATATACAAAGAATTCATTTTAGAATATCAAATATTTTTAATTTTTACGACAGCTTCATTATTTAAGTAGATCTAATTAATATAATAATTGCTTATACATTTCAAACCTGCAAAGCTTATAAATCTTAATTTCCGTGCTTAACGGTTGATGAAAGTTTAGGTCTTCGTTAGAAAATTTAATAAAAAATTTAAACTATTAAGAAGTCAAAACTATATTGATTGAATCGAAACTCTATTATATGACGGTGAAAAGATAGCAATGTATTTTAGTTCTAAAAAATCATAATGATTCACATTACTGTATTGAATTTTGTAAGTATGCGCTTATATTATGCCTAATTGCTAAAGACTGACTGAAGTACAATAGTATAAAAGTTAAATATTTTATGACCGGATTTTCTAATTTAGAGGAGTTTGATGTTCTAATATTAATGCTTTATATCTGTAACACATTCAATTAATTTCTTGCGAAAATAATTGCACGGTCTATTGTTGAAATGACGAAATGTGGATATATTTTATGGAATACTATATAAACTTAATGACATTGAGTCTTTTCGGAAATTTTTTGTAGAAAATAAAGCTAGCAACACTAGTTTTTCATTTAATAATATACATAGATTAAAGATATATATTTATATTTGACCGATTCAATGCAGTATTCATTCAATTTGAATTGTCGAAGCTTTATACGATTCCACATGTTTTATAAAAGATAAATCAAATGGAATCGTAAAATATTTCAGAAATTCAAATTTTTCAGATTTGTTGCATCTGTGTGATAGAATGCCTGAAGATGTCGAAAGGCGAAACCCGGGTCGTTAGAGACAAAATAAGTGGAATCGTTAAAAGTTTTAACAATTCAAATTAAATATTGAAATTCCATTAGACTTTCAGTCGATTTATTTATTTATTATTATAACGTATAGGACTATTATTTATTCATTGATCGACTGAAAAAAAAGTACATTTATGATATCGACTGAAGGTGCTCGATGGAATATCAATATCAATTTTGAATTGTTAAAACTTTTAACAAGTCAGTTCTGTTGCATCCGTGTGAAAGAATGCCTGAAGATGCCGAAAGGCGAAACCCGGGTCGTTAGTGACAAAACATGTGGAATCGTACAAATTTGAAACAATTCAAATTTAAAAATGTACATGCAACAAAACGAAAATTTAGTTTTTTTTTTCCCTAAAACAGATGTTTCCAAAAGATAGCGAATTCATAAATTTAATATACAAATAATTTACCAATCTTCTTGTCAATGAAAGCCATTATACAATGTGTTTTGGAAATCGAATTCTATAGCATGAGCGTCGTCACAAAAAAGCTATGAAAAAAGAGTAATATGGGTCTAGAAAAGGGTCATATGTGTAAATGGTTGGCCATGGCTATCTATTTATATGCCGTAGTGTCGTGGCACACCCCCCAACAGCTGGTAGTTAGTTATTCCACAACGCCGCTCCGTATTACCATTACGCCGCCATACATACGAAGACTTATTCCGAATTAGTTTTGACCGTTTTCTGTGAAATTTCAGACTAGCATTTGTTTCTTTAATCAAAATATTCATGTGAAGTAAAATGAATTAACGAGAGTATATTGATACAATAAACCTTTATTTTTGGACCGTCTACTCACAAAATAATAAATTTATTAAAAATTTTAACATATTTATTCAGAAAAAAGTAACTCGTAAGTAAGTAAACTCGATTGATGCTGGATTTACATATATAAAGAAAAATGCGATATTAATAAGCTTATGTATCTTTATCATTATTTAAATTCTATTTAAACTGAACAGTAAAAAACCGTTGAACGTTTTTGTTGGATGTAAAATCCAGATTTTTGTGAATTTGAAAATATGTATTATATGTCAAATTTTACTGAGTAAAATCATAAACTTAAATGTATTAGCGCTACGACCTGCCTATTGATAAATGCATTCAATGTCTACGGATCTTCTTGTTCGGAAAGGTGAAACCTGGGTCCTTAGTGACAAAACATGTCGAATCGTGCAAATTTGTAACAATTCAAATTTATTAGGCATAGTTTAAATACTTTGAGAACGTCATTGTGAGCATTTATGAAATTTTAAAATTGAATAGTTTGTATTTCGGTTAGTACAATAGAAAAAAATAAAATTGTTCATTTTGTATGTTTTATTTGAACTAAAGGATTATTTGTGAATTGAAGTTACGGTGTTGTCGATTTTGCGATCAATTATCTATCTTTCAGCATAATATATTTTGAAATATATGAAAGATATTTTTAATTATTGAAATAATTTTTAATGCCGTTTTCACGTTGTATATTATGTTGTTGATGGATATGATTGCATTTTACAGGCAAATTAACTTTACTTTACTTGACAAAGTGTATAAAGTCAGCAATATGGGTTCGAAAAATTTCAATCCACGCAAATGTCTATTCGTGTATGCCTAAGTATTGCGGATGTATCGACATTGGTCTCAGATCAAAACTGCTTTCACGATATTACTACTTTCTTCTATTATATTCCCGAGGGCTATTTCAAAAGTCATATTCGTTTTTGTTTTGTGAAAATCTGCAACAGTTTTTTCCCTCTTTTATAATATAAAGCTACGAAAACCGAAATGAAAGAATATTCAGTGTATTACGACTTTTGCAAATGCGCCAAATTTATAAGGGGTTAAGCACTTAATATAAAAATACGTTTCATGAAAAAATATGTCACACGATAGATATATAAATAAATATTTTGCAACAAAATCTTCCCGAGATGATAGTTTCACTATAAAATTTAAAATCTGATATATTTTCGCATTTGAATATAAGTATAAATATATTTTATCTTTATATTTGTTGATTGAACTGGCATTTACTTGGAAGGACTCCATTAAAATACGATGAAAAAATAGCAAAAAAAATTTGATTCTACAAAATTTTATAAGATATATAGTTGATAGCTGTTTCGGTTAATACCATCGTCAGAACTATGTTCAAATGTACATTTGTTTATCTATATATAGCTGTGTTGAAAAGGTAGACAATACATCTTCTCTTCTGTTTTAAGAACCTAGCTTATATCGTGCAAGCAATAAAATTAAATTTATTGATGGAATTGGCATTCACTTGGTGGAACTCCATTATAACACGGTGAAAAAAATAGCAATGTATGTAAGTTCTACAAAATTATTTTTTAAAATATAGTTGATAGTGAAGTTCTGACGATGGCGTGAGTCGAAATAGCTATCAACTATATTTTTAAAAATTATTTTGTAGAACTAAAATAAATTGCTATTTTGTTCACCGTGTTTTCACCATGTAGTAAAATTTAATTTTAAAATAAACTTAACTGCACAGGCGGTACTTTCAATAAGCTTAAATACTTGTCGGAGATGATTTATTACAGAAATGCATTAACCTTTGGCAATAGCAGTGGAAGATTATATTTGTCTGTTTGTTTACCGTCTTATAAAATTTTGTAAAACTTAACCGGTTAACTGCCGGCAGGTACATGTATGGCGGTACCCAGCACGCCGCGAATTTTAAGACAAAAATAAAACCGTCTAAACATATCCTTATTGAAAGTGTAATAGAGTTTATTTATAAAACTTACCAAATAAATTAAGAGCGCGCCAGTCGTGCAGTCATTTATCCATAATCATAAAATTAATTGTTCATGGTTCAGGGTTGTCAAAAAAACAAAGTCAAGGTTGTTAAAACGGCGCGTCTTAAGAAGTAATTTTTGTATGAGCGGCGCGCCGTTCACAGCCGACTCTTTTGGCACTTAACCGGTTAAATACATTGCTATTTTTTCATCGTGATATATTTTGTCAATCGTATTGCGTATTCCAGCTGCAATGAATAAACAATATGTGATGAATTGAAGAAAATTATTACGGACCCATTTCATAATAAAATAATTTATTTATTACTTAAAATGAGTTTTATTTTTTTTTGTGTATGCTATATTTAAAATTATCACTTTATTTGATATTAATATAAGAAGCAGATTCAGGCAATGTCTTAGATCATAAATATTCAATTATTTGTTGCTCAAACGCTTAGTAATTTACAATATATGTAATCAAATTTCATTACATCACAAAGGGTAACGAGTTAACTACATGGCAACGATATATTCTTCCTAGGTTATACTCTCGGACTCGTCAGCTACAGACGGCTGGTTCAACATACACGTATAAATATAATATATTGTTTTAGGATGTCTCTGTCATTTACATAACCTAACTAATGCTACATAGTAAACGATTAAATAATGTTACAAGTCCATTCCGGTACTTGGAATTATAGTTATTGTATACTAAATTGTTTGCGATACATATATACCCTGTTTCACAGACACGACTTTTGTATGAAAAAGAAAACTATACAACCATAAAGTATTTACATTTTATATGTTGAAATCGTATTTTTCCTAGCATGATAATTTCAATAACAAATAACCTCAACTCATTATTGTATTATTCTTACAGACATAAATATTTAACTGTTACTTATCGATGAAATCGATGACACATATTATTGTACTGTTTTCACAATATATTTTATGATGAAAACTTATTTTGTTCATCGCGAGCAGTATCGTTTGATCTATTTCGCTTTTATTTTAACTTTACTATTTGTGATAGACTATTATCGACATTTTAACGTTTATTGTAAAATACAACAAAAAAACTCGTACGTCTTTGACGTTGAAAGACTTCCTTTTGACTTCTAGAAAAAACATGTCATAAAAATGATTGGTTTTATGAAAAAAAAATCACGCAATGTTTAGTGTGAATATTAAACTTTATTAAAATATCTAAACCTCCAAACACGACCTGCAATGTCACATTTTTGCACTTCAAAGATAATCAGAACCTGTCACATTATGGACTTAGATTAAATCAGTAAGTTGGTGATAAACAAAGCTTCTTTGTAATGGTTTAATGGATGAAAAAGTTTGTGTAATGCCTTTTTAACTTTCTGTTAGAAAAAGCTTATGAAAAATGCGAACTTTCTTTGAAATCGAGCAAGCTTTAAGAATTTTGTGAAAATATTTTCGTTAGTACGGATAAAGCTGTAGAAAATAGTTATTATAACAATTCAAAAAAGTATACACCATATATTCCAGATTATCATGAAACAGAATGGCACTGTATACGCTGCTATAGAGAGTCTCCGAGCAATATTTTTTTATTAGATTTTAAAAACGAAATGAATGTCTTAAGAAAGCTTGGATTGTGGTTTGATTAAATATGTTTAGTAAAATAAAATTTACTTTATGTACAAGTCATCAATATTTCATATTTATATCGTTATAATAACAATGGTTTCTTCTTATCAGAAATAGGCAGTTAAAGTAAATGCAAGGGCCATGAAGTCGTTTAAAAGATGACTCGACTTTAATATTGACGAACAAAATCACTCTGTTTTAAGATGTTTAATTTTGTCAGGTTTATTCCTTCCTTTTCTGGTTTTTCACTACTCCGACTTTGGTAAATATATAATTTACTGAAATTTGATTAATGCTTAAGTGTGCTTTTTCTGTTATCCTTTTAAAAACTTCAAATTTTCTTACAAAACTAAAATGCTTACGAATGAATATATTTGCATTTTTGTAACGAGTTTACTTTAAAGAAAAAATATTATACGTTAAAAATAGAATTTTATAATGATTTAAAGAATAAACCGAAACCGAAATCCGAACAACTACTTACTGCTTTTAGAATAATATTATTGTATGATATCAATGAACGTATACACTCATTTTTTCATTTAAATTTTTCTTTTTGTTATTCCATACATAATTAACTATATAACTTCCTTAACCATAATCATTCATTCCATCAATATCAATACCAACCTGTCAGTTTTCTCACCATCACCCATTATGTATAATGAGCCAAACATTGATTAAAGGCTTTCAATAATTCAATAAAAATATAGTGAAAAATTATCGTTTTGTAAAGGATATGACAATGAAAGTAACTATTTATTTATCTGACGCAATGACACTTATTATAAAAAGTGGTAGATTGTTAAAATATGGCATTTTTAAAAGCAATTTGTCTTCGAATATTTCTGAAATTGAAATCTGGTGCTGAGAGTCCCGCCTAGATAGCAAACATAAAAAAGCTAGCATACATTATTTAGACATGCAGGCAATTACTCAAACCATAGAGATGTCTTTTTTAGTATCAAAAATAGGCAAATGCTTCGTATGCGGCATCAGATAAAGCCATGAAGGGATCGATAATCCCTGCGTGAGACAGTGGGCGGGCTTCGAGGGTAGGCGGAAGAAACGAGGGAGTGATTTTGGGAGGGCGGACGTGATGAGTCGCACTGCAGGGCGCCTTACAATGTCGCAGTATTCCGATATCATATGACCTGAGATAAGGGAAAACTGCATTATCACATGTATGACAAGATAAAAAGAAAATAACAGTTATAAAAGGCAACGATAACTCAAATATAACAAAAACGTTTAAAAAAATATATTGTATTAAAAGATATGACTAGTAGAAGTAAGAAATAAAAAATTCCATTGCGCAAAAAGTTGCACAAACTGTTAAATTGACATTATTTTTTGATTGATTGAATTGGCATTTATTTGGTAGTACTCCATTATAACATGGTGGTAAAATAGCAATGTATTTTAGTTGTACATTTTTTTATATAAGATATAGATATTTCGGATCACACATCGTCGGAAATATGTTTAAACGTACATTTGCTTATCTATATATATCTGTGTAGAAAGGTTACGCAGTACATCTTCTCTTATATCTAAGCTATCAACTATATCTAATAAAAAAAATGTAGAACTCAAATACATTCCAATTTTTTCACCGTGTTATTATTATCTGAAATTTTAAAATCATTTTTCCAATCCTCGTATTTTATTTCATTTTTTGAAACAAGCAAGATATGCATTCATCGAGCATATTGTTTATTATTACATTAATGATAAAAGAAAATTAATATTGTTATACAATATTTAACGTTTAGATGTGTTTATTACCATTAAAAAACACTCTAATTTGTCTAAATCGTAGTTTTAATTGAGATTATAATGCGTGCTGAACTTTCCATCAAATTTCTGTTGTTTGATTAATTTAAAATAAAAGGATGATCCTTCATAATCAATTATTTATCAAACGCTTATACAAATACAATTCAAACAGTATTTTAATGGAAACAGACAAGTGCAATTGAAAAAAACTCGCGCAGCAAAGTGGAATTATTGCTACAAAAATCATTGTAAGCGCTGATGCAATGAAATTTCCCTGAATGTGATAATATTTACTTTGATGGCCTGGTTTTAATTCGATACTTCATCAAATGAAAAATAAATTAATAAAGCGAATTGCTAAGGAAAACAATTTGAAGAGTTTTGTCAACGATGCTTCAGATATTTTTAAACCTTTTTGATCGTCACATAAAAATGTTTCTTGAATCCAAATCGAAAGCGGAAAGTGATGATAAAGAGGAATCAATCTCAAATTTATTCTTTATTATAGAAACCTAATTTGAAAAATATGCTTTTGTGCAAACACATAAAAAAAGATTCGTTTCATCTATAGATATTGCAACACAATAAATATAATAATTTTACGAAAAAAAAACTTTATTGATCTTTAATTATTTTAAGCTGTGTATAATTTACATGTCGGCAAAGAAATATTTATCACGTAAAATTAGCATAGCTTAACATAAAAAATGTGTTTTTATAAGCGCCTTCAGAATAATTATGTATAACAAAATAATTATATAATAAGAAAACAATTCTTTGAATCCGGACACGAAAAACTATCTCCGAATAGAAACACTAAGTCGTTAGTTTCAAACGTATAGTGGACCTCAAGACAAGGCGGCAATTTTCACGCTGACTAACATAATATTTTATTTCTGGAAATAAATTTGTACGCTGGTCAGTCAGAAAAATAAATTTTGATTATAAAATGCTCAAAAAAAGAATTTTTATTGAAAACTTGAATTGAATTGTACGCATATAAAATTTGTATACAAAGTTGAATATTTATTTGATAAATTAAAATTAATTTATCGATTACATTGGTATTCACTTGGTAGAACTCCATTATAACACGGTGAATAAAAAAGATAGTTCTGACGATGGCGTGAGCCGAAATAGCTATCAACTATATTTTTTAAAAATAATTTTGTAAAACTAAAATACATTGCTATTTTTTTCACGTGTTAAAATTAATTGTAAATTAAAAACAGCTGTGGAAATAAAAAAAATATACAATTATGATAAGCTTAATAAGTTTACCACGAAAATGGGCTTTATTCATATTTCGTGAACATTCCGAAAATCTATCAGTGATACGAAAAAGGATTTCCATTCCATATTTCTTTACGCTTAAAGGTAAGAGACCTTGTTTTTTAGATCTCAAAAGATATAAAACGCCTACTGTTTTCAAATAAGAGAACATGTATGAACCTATTTATAATTATACGAAATCAAATACTTCGTTTTATTATTTGTGCGATAGAACTCACTATCTATGAATAGAAATAATTATTTTTAAAAATACTAAACACGAAATAGATAACTAAATATTTTAATATGGATTTTAATAGAATCGAATGTACATTGCTTATGAATATGAGAAAACATTATCTAGATTTTTCATTCAACCAAGAAAAATAATCGATACTTCATTCTTACTTTAAAATCACATTTAAACTCCGTTATTATCTGCTGTTGAAATACTATATAAAGAGTATTTGATTAATAAATTAAAATTTAAAATATTTATGTAAAATATTGATTTAATATAAAAAAATATTACTAAAGACATTCGATACGAACTGTTTAATAAATGTTATTTTTCTGTTTAACATATAACAAAGATTTATATATATATTTTTTTAGACACAAAAAACAACTTAATTTATTACGCACGTTCTGTGAAATAAATTGGTGAACTTATAAAATTCAAAAAGAAATTAATGATGTGCTTGCAAACTTTTAATTCAATTCCTTATGGTGATGTTTACAAATTTGAATGTAATCCTACTTTTCGTTTCGCTGCAGAAATATTAGCTACATATTTTCATTCGTGGAAAAACATGTACAGGGTGCCAACAACCTTAATACAGGTATCCAATTTATTTACGCGTTTTATTTTTTCTGCACTTAATACACAAAGTTGTAAAACAGAAAAACGACTTTATATAAAACAATTTAAGTAACGCTTAAACGAATATTTTTTATGAATATATTGCTTGTATACACTTTCTACTACAAATTATTGAATATAAAAGATGCACATAAATGAAAAATATATGTAATATTCAATAATATTACATTTTCTCTCAGAATTTGGCTTACAATCATTTCTTAATTAATAATTTGTGAACTGAATTTAAAAAAGCAATTGAACTGCGCGGAAGATATGAAGTTCTTCAAAAATTTAAATCAGTATTAATTGATTGAATTGGCATTTATTTACATGGTAGAACTCCGTTATAAAGAGAGTGAGAAAATAGCATTGTAGTTTAGTTGCGCAAAATTTATAAGCTATATTGTTGATAGCTATTTCGGCTTTCAAATGAAGGTGCTGTTGCTATTTTTTCATAGTGTAAAATTAAAAGTTTATTGATTGAATTGGCATTTACTTGGTAGAACTCCATTATAACGCGGTGAAAAAATAGCAATGTATTTGGCTTCCACAGAATTTTTTAATAGTAAATAAATCTATTTCGGCTCACACCATCGTCGTAGTTCTGACGATGATGAGCCGAAATAGCTATCGGCTATATCTTATAAAAAGTTGTATAACTGAAACTAAAAGTTTTTGAAATTTTCATGCATACTTCATGGAGTATTAAGTAAATTGTTAATTGTGTCAGCAAGTCGTATTTTAAAGGACAAAATTCAATCAACATAATAGCAGAAAAAAAAAATATTTATTCACTATTATATTTGAATCACCCTATAAGAGAAAGTGAGGACTACGTCAGGGTTTTAACTTTACGTGATTTCACTGATAAATGAGCAACATAATGAATTATGCAAGGGAAGTAGGCCATTAGGCGTTGTTCTGTAATGCCCCACACTCCCCTTTGCATATTTTTTCGGCCGTCGTCTCCCGTTAACTAGATGCAAATCAAGGCATATAGCTTTATTCCAGGGACGTTTATATGCTTCAAATGCCTTGCGAAACAAAAAAAAAAAAACAACATTTTTGACATGTTTCTTACGTATGTTGATTGATGAATTGAATTGGATACATAAAGATTTTTGTCAGCGTATATTTACATTAAATACAAGATATATTACTGATTTATTATATTTACTGTATATTTTGTGTTAAATGCAGAAAAATCTAGTAAAAAAGACTGTATAATTTTCCGTTGGTGGTTTTTTAGAGTCTTGTTTAAGATTTTTTGTAACCCATTTTTTTCTGCTAAGATAGAGAGTTTTCATCAAATTCGATTGAACTTTATTCAATCAACCCGTGAAGGTTTGATTGTAATACTTTTTGTTTTTTTGAAATAGTTTTTTTGCGTTAACTCTGGGAAAGTAAAAATATAAAAAATAATGTTTTCATCAAAGTAAGACATTATATCATTTTTATTATTATTTATAGCAGGTAAAGTGAGATTTTAATTTGGCAATTTATGTAAGGCTAAAAAATAATCAATTAAAAGTTCTTTATAATCCAACTTTTAAAAATGTCATTTCACATGAATGATCGCTCATACAATCACACCCGGAATGAAATTAGACGCTAACATGGTTTTTATTTTACCCGTTAAAAAAAATGTCTTATAAACGACCTTTATTAATCCTCTCAAACAAAAAGTTTATAAAAGCAGAGGCAAGTTCTCATTAAAACAGACAGATAAGGATAATGCTAATAACATAATACCTTCCCGGTGTCCTGTTATTCCGAGAGATTTTTAAAATGGTCTTGATAATATGTAGCATTTGTTCATTCGCAAATGGCTTTAAAAATACTTATTTATATCCATATATTTCGTCAAAATGAATCTTTATTTTGAGAGAGACCTTAAACAGAATTGACTAATTTTTGTAATATTTTTATATATATATTTGAAATATATATTGTAGTTGTAAAAATACGTAGAGAGACGATTTTAACTATACAAAAATATATTTAATACTGTCAACGGTAATGCGGTTATCTTTATTTTCAAATATTTAATTTTGTAATTAAAAAATATGTTTTGTTAAAAACAATATATAATTTAGTGTTTCAAAAAAAAGTTGATGAAATATCAAGTCTTAATACATTGTTTTGTTAAAAATAATGCGTAGAATATCACTCTTTAGCGTATATTTAAGTAAGATTTAATTTATGATATGGACTGAAGGTGCTTGATGGAATTTCAATATCAAATTTGAATTGTTACAACTTTGTACGATTCCACATGGTAAAACCCGGGTAGTAAGTGACAAAACATGTGGAATCGTACAAAGTTGTAACAATTCAAAAACTATTTTTTTCCAAATTTTACTTTATACGCAGATTTATATGTATTTATATGTGCGTCTGTTATTGTATTTGAACGTTTTAAATTATAGTGGCAATAACATAAAATTCAGTATCGCAGCTTTTAAATTTCGTTATTTTAATATAAGAAATGATTGACCTTAGTAATCCAGATTGACAGTTATGAAATAATGGATGCTGTGAAAGAAAATTTTCATAAAAAAATAAGGCAAACATGTATCCTTTTTATTTTTATATTTTAAATAAACCAAGAGAAGAAAACTCACGAGTCGGTAATGCTTAAAGAGAGTTATGAATCGTAACTTGTATTTTTAAAAGCTAGAAGCGTCTTGAAAGTTAACGAGGCAACAGACAGCTGTAAATATAAACATTTTGATGGCATCAGTTTTCGCTTTAATGTGGTGACAAAACCAGGCATCTTTGAAAATAATGATTAAGAGAAAAACAAAGGAAAATTTACAGAAAAATATTCAAAATTGTTTTATTTATTTCGCGATTAACTTATTTTCTTGAAAATTGACTGTAAAAAAACGTTTGACCGTCTCAAAAAACCTCTAATAAAAAATTTCGCAACAGTAAAAATATTATAACCACAATTTGATTATTATTATAATATAATAATTATTACAACGAGCAAAATTTTCTCACATAATAATGCTTTACCGAATATAGTACTGACCGTAGATTATTAAACATACTATCAAACGAATAATATTATAAGGTGGTTAATGACGGAGATGTATACACACACCGTCACAATAGCAAACTTTGCTTCGTGTTCAGAAACCATGAAAGTTAATTAAGCTTTCACGGCACTAAAGCTTTGAAGGAACCGAAATTCCTTGTACCAAGCATCAAACAGCAGGCACTCGTAGACCGAAGAACTAATTCGACAAGAAAAAATAGTTATTTCTTATACAGTTTTCAGAATGATTTTTTTCGTGTAATTTAGAGATAATACTGATGTAATCACATTATTAGGTTGGTTGTAAAATTATTACAATTGAAACTTATTGCATAGATTTAAAAATGACTTCTTATTGTATTGATTGAATTGGCATTTACTTGGTAGGACTTCATTTTGACACGGTGAAAAATAGCAATGTATTTTAGTTCTACAAATTTTTACATAATATAGTTGGTATTTTGGCTTTCGCCATCGTCAGAATTATGTTTAAAAGTACATTTGCTTTCATTTTTTTTATTTCATTATCACAAATTCATATGCGTTTACGACATAAACACAAATACAGAAAAAAAAGATTTAATAATAAATCAACACATGATAACGTTATGAGTAGTTTTTTCATTTATATACAAATGTTTATTTGTTTGTCTATATGTCCTATATGCGTTCTTATACCATTCATTCAAATAAAATGAAACTTTGGTAAATTGTTTTAAACACGCCTTTAAATGTTTTTAAATTAAAACAACTACTATATTAGTCCTGGTTTCGCTCATCGTGAGTACTTACTTTTTCATCTGAAAAGACCATTCAGTTGTTTTGCACATGCTTGCAAAGATTTCTGAATTAGTTCAACCATTATATCAGGACCGGTTTCGTTAATCACCAAGAGTATCGATTATATATTGGACTATACGAATATGCTTCTCACATGGACAGTTTTATATGTCCTGCTTAGGCATCGTAAAAAAGTCTGAATTATTCGTGTACGCAACAAATATATTGTATATCTAAAACTACTTCAGTGAAATGAATTAAGACAAAACATACTTTCATTCTTTAAGTGGCATTGCAACGCATACCGGATACTTACTGGTTAATTACAAATCAATTCTAATATTATAAAACAGATCGATGTTCCTTCAAATTAAAGGTTCTTCCATAAATCAATCGAAAATAACCTGAGTAAAACTTAATAATTATTTGAACAGCGTATTTGAAAGATATATTAGTTTGAGTAAGTAATCGAGAAGTAATAATTTATCGTAAAGTGCGCAATAATGTTCTGTTAAAACGTTGTAGATAATATTTCAGCGCGATATCAATCATCGCTTGTCACTCATCAATCTTATAATAACTTAAAAGAGAACCATGCAATATCCCTCAAAATTTATGACACGTTTTGAATTATTACACACAATAATAGCGCAAGAAATCGCTTTTTTTATCAATCAATTATAACACTCTTTTGGTGTGTTTTTCAGGATTGTTATTATGTAAATTTTATTTAATAATAATATAATAAAAAGACATTGTAAATAGATAGATCCAAAAGCTTACGACTCAAATTTAATTTGATATTATATAACCAGACAGATTTTTTGATGAATTCAAAAGCTCACTGTAAATATTCTTTACAACCGTGATTGAAAAAATGTATAAAAGTCATTGCTTTATTATACTGAATTTTTGCGCCTTACTAAACTGAACTATAATTCAAAAATATAGCTTAAAGCTATTTAGATCTGAAGACGAAATTATATAGAGATGGCAAAATTTATTAAAGGCTAGTTATGGCAAATTACATTTTATCTTGTCATTAGTTTGATTAGCAAAAATTATTATCGATTTTATTCAATATTATCCAATAAAATCTTTCCGCTTAATGAACATCGAATAAATTTGTAAAATAAAAATAAAAATATGTACATGGCAGAAAATTTTTATTAAATAATGTGCAATATCGTTAAAAAGTTTATTGTATATATATTTTTTATATTTACTTGAAAATTATATTAATAGAAGAGAAGAGTTGCTTGATGTAATATAAGTAACATTTATAGTAATAGAATATTTTTATAAATGTTTTCATTTAAAATTTAAGCACATTTCTTGAAAGTTTAATCTGAAATGTGTGAACATAAAGATTCTTTGCAATGTACAATTCTGTTTACTTCATAAAATACTGAACGTTCTTGAAATAGAGAGAGGTAAATTAACTTCGTCTAATGGTATCCCGCCTCAAATGGAATTATCTCAGGAACACTTAAATAGTTTTAAGTCGAAAAGTGTACATATAATACACCCTTGTACATAAATGCGTTGCGTGTTGTGTCCCAAGAGTATTTAACGTAAAACCATGCAGTATATTGTAACATTACATACACCGAGCTAAGTGAAACTTAAAACCAAGAAGTGGATAAAGTTTGAATACGTTCGCAACGATTTATTCTCTGTATCAATAAACTATCAGCGAATATTTTACGAGATCCATATTCTAGTTTTACATCAAGCACATAGAGAAAATTAAATTATTCATATAGTGAATTCTCAAAGTTCAATATTTATATTAAGACTCTCTCGCTTTTAAAGTGTAAGATGTCACTATTTGATGGAAAAAAATGATATTTTGAATAAACGATACACATTTTTCAGTACCGCGAAACCGATCCTGATCATAAAATACACAGTAAAAAGTGTGTCTTTATTATTTTAAATGTAATAATTTTCTCTTCTTACCATTGTATATGCACGGACGAAGACGTTTTAATATTACAATGCATACCATAAGTGCTTTTTATAACTACTGCCGCGTGAAAGCTCATATCTAAAATACTGATGAGCTTATTCCTGAGATCTTTTTCCGTAATTTTAAACATCAGAAAACAATCTTGTATTAGTAAAATATTAAAAGTAATAATTTTAACGTTTTGTTTATAATATCAGTCTCTATTATTACTTTAAGAAAGCTATTTTATATATAGCTTTCTAGAAAGCTGTCTGATATATCCACGACTACGTGTTTCCTTATAAATTTATCGTTGTAATATTCAAAGACTTCTAGGCAAAGAAAGAAAAGACATATATTATATTCAATTTGATTCATTGTAATTTATGAAAGTCAAAATATCGAACAAAATGTTGTTTTGTACTATATTTATACTACTTTCAAACAAACTGAATTTAAGTTACTGACAAGAGTTTGATTTCAATTAACGAGATTAAATTTTGCAATTACACTAGACAGAGATGTTATGCTAAACCATTCGTATACAAAGTTAAACAATATAATACATAAAGATAAATAGGTGTTGCATTCAGTAGTTGTTCATCGAAACATCAAATAATCCTTCTTAACCAGATAAAGGAAGTGTGAATACTATTTACAAAATCAAAATGTCTACATAAATTCACATTACAGCTTAACTCTCACAGCAAATAATGTAACAATGTTTCGTACAATATTTCTCAAGAAGGGCACTATTTATGTTAAGTGACAGTATCACAAACAATTCGGTTGCTAAAAACCGCAACTTAAATAATGTTACTGTTCAATTTAAACTTGAACTGTTATTGTGAGACTAAAAAATAAAATTAAATAACGTTTTTATCCAAGATTCTTAAGAAACTTGTTGATTAGAACTAGAAAATAAATATTGATGATAAAAAAGCTATTGACTGAAATATAATATAATTTTAGATTCCAAAGATTTTAATTAAAATGTTACTGCGGTACATTGTACGATTGGTTGAAGTAGCAAAAAATGTTTGTATTTCATATTGCTCAAGGCATTTTTACAGTTCTGCCGGTTTTACAATATAACGAAAATATTGATATTAAAGAATGTTATTTTTGGGAAGGAATATATATATAGAAATAAATGTTCATAGTGACCACACAATCCGGCTTTACTGTGCTTTCACTTACTATAATAACTTGTGACTTTACTAAGCTATACAGCAATTAGAAGAGAATTAAAATTAAATTAGAGATAAGAAGAATTGAAGAAGCCTCGAAGCTATCATGTTTTAGATATTGATGGTGAAAATGAAAATTTTATATCTAATAACATATTTAATGATTGCTTTATTCAAATATGCGTTTAAATTATTGATACCATAGATGAGACAATCATAGTTAACTGTCTTAGGTGTACAAACGATCTAAGCAAAAAATACGGGAATCAATATATTTTATTTTCAATAAATGGTGTTGTTTTTCAAATGAAAACTGCCATTAAATATCGGATATCATTTAATATTATTATAAGATTATCTTAAGAGTCCGAGAGACAGACTCTCTCGAAAAAGTAGATAAAAATTAATACTGTATCAACATCAATATTTTTACTTGAATAAACAACAGAGATATAATAAAGTAGGGATTGAGAAACAAAAAATTTGCTTGAATAAATCATGACAAGTAAATAAACTGGCTTGTAATAATAGATTTCCAGATTGATAGAGGGTTTTTTGTAGCCGGAAGAAGAAATAATAAATATTCCAAAAGCGGCAATACAATCATAATAATTCTATGGTTCATATTTTCGATGGTTTCGGCGGTAAATTCTATGGTTCATAATACTATAGCCGATTGCGCATTATTTTCGGTTCATTTATATTTGACCGTCGAATTATATTGAGTTTACCTAGTTATTATTTATAATATCCAAAAAATCCTTATATTACTTTGTAGGCGATGTAAAAAAATTGGGAATCTTGAAAAGTGTGGTAAATTATATACGATTATTAAAACAAATATATAGAATAAAAATCCGCATAAAAGTTTAATGCAAGATAAATAACGGACTTTATCAAGATATGACAACTTTTTTCTATATAATTTTCGTTCCCATAGTGAAGGATTTTATCTGTTGTGGTGCTAATAACGAGAATTTCTTGTCAATTGGGTCACTCAATCTCGTTTTTTAGAAAAGGACTCCCAACTAGTAAGAATTAGAGTGGTGTATGAATAATTGATAGTTAATAACTTTTACTACTAACCAATTATAGGTCAGATGAATAGAAAAACATTATAGATCAAAGACTTCTATTATTCCGAAAAAATCATAAATTTTTGAAAAGTCAGTTAGTGGAGAGATTTAAACACCATATGCGATATTCAAAGGCAATGACCTTCCAGCAACTGGTTTTAAAATAGTTAAGGTTAACGAAATATAATATTTGGATAATGCGTTTTGATAGACTTTTTGCTGATCATTAAAACTGATGAGCTGATTTATTAAACTTAAAAAAAACACTTTTAAAGACTATATGCATATTTATATTGTATTGAAGTATTCATCATCTATATATTATATTTAGTTGGCGATTTATGTTGAATTGAGTGATTAGATTATACTAGACAAAAAGGAATGTTTAAGATTGTTGTATGTATTTTAAGATAATCTTAACTTGATGAGCATTTTTATAATGTCTCTTAAAGGATCAGAGAATAGTGATTTTTACAAGGAAAGGGAATGAATACGTAAGAAAGTCTCTCGCTCGCGTATATAATGAATTATTTAGTACTAATCTAAGTGTAAAAACTACCCGTGCATACAAAAAAAACAAACAGGAAGTATGTGCCGAAAGGGTGGACTCTTCGAAATGGTCTCATTAATTAAGTCTTCTTTCCTTTGGTTTACTCAATTTAATTACTTCTGGACTCTTCAGTAAGTTCTTACTTGAAAATAAGTTATTTTGCGTGAAATAAAGTGTTTAAAATTAGCTGTAGTTAATTAATGCTTTTCCCCTCAAATTTATTGTGCGCTTTTGTGATAAGTGTAAAAATAAAAAAAAAATCAATCAAAGATTCACGAAAGAAAAGAAAATCCTAGAGGATTTTTTATGTTTTTAGACAACAGTTTTTAATGAAAATATACCATAGTTCATATTAAAGGATTTTATTTATAAATGGGTTCATAAAACATACATATTAGACCTATTAGCATTTATTCTTTAAAGCAATGTTCTGGAACTTCAACTGTGATTCCGTTCCGTAATATGTATGTCCCGGATTACGATATTTTCCCAAATCTTTTACGCTTGTTAGTTTCAATAACATACAGCACAAATAAGATTTTTACAACACGGTGAAAAAATAGCAATGTGGTTTAGTACTAAAAAATATTTTTTTTATAATTATAGTTGATAGTTATTTCGGCTCACGCCATCGTCAGAACTATGCTTATGTTATATGAATTATTTTGTTATATTTGATATATTTATTTTATTTAAGTCTTTATATGATTCGTAAAAACGGAATGTAAAGAAAAAAAACGAAGAACCATTAGACAAATTCCGCCTCAATTCTTACCCCTTTTGCAGATAAAAGTATGATACTTATAAACAGCTGGTTTCTTAAAGACTGTTCATTTCGAAAAAATATTCTACACATTAGAATCAGATGTTATTTGAAAGAAAGTATAGGAAGTAATACAATAAATGAAGTTAAGCAAATAATGGTTTATATTGACGAATTTATTATTTTACTAATTTTAATTTGTAGTTATTTATATTACACGTGTTTTATCTCATCGAAACGTGTCTTCAGTTTACAGTCTATCTTCAGTGTATTGATTTACAGCGTTTCGGCTTTTTTCATTTCTTACACTTAAAATACTGAAATAAATCATAGGGTTTTTTTGTCAACTAGATATCGGAAATAAATTAAACTTTTGATTATTATTTTGCTAAATTATAATTTAAAACAAAATATCTTAGATACGTTTATTTATTACGTAGAGATTTTGAGTGTTTTTTTGCAATTGTATTTAATATATCTGGAAAAAATAGCAGAGTGCAAAAAGCACTGTCAATTGAAATATACAATTTCATCTCAAAAATATAACTTCTCCACTCCACAAGTTACAGTAACTAACAGTGGAGTAGTTTATTAAGAAAAGTTTTGTAAAACTCCGCGAAGATAATAAAATTAATAAAGTTTGTTGTACATTTTGGTATTCAAAGATGAATTATTTATTACGGTCGAGCGCGGATTATGTTTTTTGTAGAAGGGAAAAAACCAGAGAATTATTGGTGTAGTTGAAAAAGTTTCTCTAATCTCAAATAATCCACATACTATATAAGAAGTGAAGAGATTAGAACTTTTATTTCGCAATCAATGATACATTTTTACCTTTGGCAATATATTTTGTGTGGGTTATTCGAAAACTTATACTGAAGTTATAAACACAACTTACATGATAACATAAATTCAATTTACTTGATTTGGTGATATCAAGTTTGCTTTAAGCTTTGTTGCAAAATTTTTTGTAACATGCATTTTTCTTCCTTTTTACACAAAAAAAAAACGGTTCATTTATGAATTTTGACGCCCGAGTATATTTAAACTACAAACCCGCTAAAATTAAATAACTTAAAATCAATTACCGACAGTCAAGAAAAATAGTTTATTAAAAAATATCAGATCGTGAATTCGATCATTCCAAAAATTTATGATATCGACTGAAGGTGCTTGATGGAATTTTAATATCAAATTTGAATTGTTACAACGTTGTACGATCCCGTACGTTTTGTCACTAACGACCCGGGTTTCGCCTTTCGGCATCTTCAGGATCACACGGATGCAACAGAACTGACGTAAAATAAAAATCGCTCAGCATCGTCTATTTACCAAAATTATGAATTACAGGGAAACACTTACCCCAAGGCAAGCAGTGAATTGTAGCTAAAACCAATTTAATAATATTAGTCTAATAATAATTAATATTTTAGTCAGTTCTTTTGCGTCCGTGTGACAGAATACCTGAGGATGCTGAAAGGCGAAACCCAGGTCGTTAGTGACAAAACATGTGGAATCGCTCGAAGTTGTAACAATTCAAATTTTATGTCATTTTATATAATCACTCATTCATTAATTTAAAAAAAAAATTAGCGTTCCAAAGGCTACTCATATGTTGAGTTTTACTGAAAACAGTTGATTTTTTGTTATATTTCCTTTTTATAAAAATTATACAAACTACGAATATCTATAGTTTATAATGACGAATAGAGAATTGAAATTATATACATCCGTTCATTCAACAATCATCTAAAAAAAGAGAAGCAGTGAGCATCTATAGAAATATCGTAATATACTGAAGTGACAAAAATAATTTTTAATGTAATTTATAATATAATATGATAAAGTTAAGCTCAAAGCTTTGCAAAATAAAGCTCTTTACTTTATTACCATTTCGAAAGTCTTATAATACGTTGAATTTAATGAGAGTGAAAAGAAGTACTAAACGCGAGAGGAAACCTTATTATAACATTTTCGTTTGACTCCACACAAAATGTTGATGATAATGTAAGATGCTGAGAAAGATGTTAGCATAGCAGAAGTAAAAAGAAAGCACATAAATTCTGTTCCCACCCAATAAACTCAGCCTGCATTATATCTCAGGTATTCTAAGTTTATGGTAAAATAAATTCAAATAATATTTTTTACTCACAGCAACAAAAAAAGGAAATTTTGATTTAAAAATATATTTCAACCGATTCCACTTTTATTGTGAAGTATTTAGCTTTTGAATATAGTATCGAAACAGATTTTTTTAACGAGGACTGACTGTTTATTTTACATTGAAAAAATCAAAGCATATAAAGCAAATATGCATATTTAAGCTGAAATTCCGTAATATATTAATGCTTTTATCCGACAAGTCAAGCTTATAAGTTGTATTATACACAAGAAAAACGAATTCTTAATGATTTTTTTCTTGGGATATCAAATTTATGGAACGTTAAAATCAATGACGCGTTAGCAACAGAGCTCTTCAGGTCTCCTCCATCTCTTATATATAGATTTTTTTATAATTTATGTGTCGTTGCTGACAAACTTAGGTCGCCGCAGAGCTGAGGAATCGACGTGGACACCACACGCATTATATTTACATTCATACCCCCACATACCATACCCACACACGCATACGTGTGCATACAGGCTCGCCCACAGATACACTCATGTGTGTACAATATGTAAGGAAATAACATAGGAAAGTCATTTTCAGATGCCGAGGTTGTCCATGGTGAGATTAAGATCTTTAACAAAAAACCTATGGCGGGTCATCGAACAGAATCGCTTTCGGCCTTAAACGATTCCTTGGTACTGTCTCATCATAATTATGTAGATCTATTGAAGGTGCTTGATGGAATTTCTGACAATTATTTCTTTTGCATCCGTGTGATAGAATGCATGAAGATGCCGATAGGCGAAACCCGGATCGTTAGTGACAAAACATGTAGAGTTTTGTAAAGTTTTAACAATTCAAATTTAAAAAGAATCCTAATGATAATTGATAACAAAATCAGTCAAAAGAAGAAAATCCTGTGTGAACAAATTACTTATCGATCATTGTTAAAAATTTTAATTTCAAAAACCATTTTGATTGCGTATACTAGAAAATAATTCAAAACTAAAATTTAAGCGGATAAAAAAGTAGTAAGTCAATTTTTTATTTGAAAGTATTAAATTTTGTTTTACTGAATAAATAAATAATATTTAAATAACAGAATCAACATCGAATAATTTCACTTTAACGAAGTAAAAAGTTTCACCTTATAGGTTTGAATTAAAAAAGATAATTTTCATAGCAAAAGTTTTTGAAATTGTCTTAAAGCGAGAATTCTTGATAAGTAGGATTTAATATTCTTTGTTTTGTTTAATTTTTGTCAAGCTGTTTGCGTTTAACACGACACAATTTTAGTGTTAATAAAAACAAAAATAAATAAGTGCACATTTAATTTAAATATATTAAATTCAACATTTATGTCTTACGCAATGTTTTTTCAAAAACGCTTAAATATTATTTGTTATATAAAACTACCAGAACGTTTTTTGTGAAAAATTCTGTATAAAAATGCAGATATAAAGAATTATAACTTTTATTTAGTATATTGTGTGATTTCAACATTCTTATTTTGATTATATAACTCTTTTTATTATTGTTATGAAATAATCCATAATGGATGAAATAAATTTGAGATTATTTCCTTGTCAAAGAAAACAAACCTTTCCAAAAAATATTATCGGTGGCAATATTCACGTGAGTAAATTCAGAAAAAAGTAGAAAAATAGTATAACACAAAATGCCATCACTGCTGAGTTAATGAAAATATTGATTTCTTTTTAACGTTTAATGCTTTCAAAAATAATATAATCGTTATCAAAGTAATTTATTATACATAATATTTATATTTGGTAAATTAATTTAATGGTTGACAATTCACTTTATTGTTGAAAACATCGCTGATGAATATGCGTAGTGTAAGCCTTAGACCAGTGATCGCCAAACGGTCGCTCGCGAGCTAACGGTAGCTCGCCGAAGCGTTTTCGGTAGCTTGCGTAGGATATTTTATCATATTTATAAAGTTGCCAATAAAATTTTATTATTGATCTCCGAAAATAAAAAAAATGAATCGAGCAAAATTTTAACGAAATCAACAAAGTTGTCGTTGTAATATATTTTTTTTAGCATAACAATTTGTGCAAACAACGAAGTAAAACAGTGAAGCGGTCAGAGATGTATTACGATTCATGCAAACTGCACCACACATATTATCTCTCTCTCGCTCATTTGTATCACCACTTATTAATAATGAATATGTATAGGCAGCTCACCAGACAATTTCAATTTATGAAAATAGCTCACATCCTTATTGGGTTTGGTGATCACTGCCTTAGACAGTATGTTTATCGCTATGGAGATAGTCAAATATTATCTGTTAAAAAAACAATAGACAGAGTATTTTTATATGAGTTAAAGAAATATATCTGAAAATTTATCGACCAAAAATGCGTACAGTAAAACCAGCTCTGGTGATAAAAATCACAAGAAATGTTCTCAGGAGAACTTCAGTTGTGCAATTATATGTTATTGACTGGTGTCTTATGAATCTTAAGGGTGTTTTCCCGGACAACTGATATATTTTTACAATAAAAATTGTACTCAAAAAGCATTATTATAATTGTGTGTACCATTCAACTATGGGAATCAAATTCTATATCCATTATCGCCCGCTACGTGAAATTTTCCTTTAGTTTGTTATTAAAGAGCTCTATAAAGGGAGTAAGTATTAAGTTAATAGATAGGAGTGGACGGAAAAGCATTGCCTTCTTTTTTACCACGTTCTAATTCCACTCAGCGGTGGCCGCTCCACGAACGAAACCTTTTTCTCATAGTCACCATTTCATACCAATGTAAACCTTAAGCAACGCTCAAAAGCATAGGCGAAATATCCATAATGCATTGTATGAAATGAAACTTTTAGGGTTATTTAGACCAGTGAGCTTTTGTTTGCTCTGCGGCTAAGTTTATACCCTGAACACGAATGTATCTAAAAAGTAATTATTCGATGAGGGAGAAAGTACACACGAATTCTGTTTTTGATTTTATCGGAATGAATTTTTGAAGTGGGTTTCTTTTCATAGCATAATTAAATGAAAAACTCTCATATTTTTTTATTAATAACACACATCAAATGTTTCTGAGCGTTTGAGCGAGTATCAAATGATTTTTAGCACGGTAAAAAAAATAGCTGTGTATTTTAGTTGTAGATTTTTTTATATAGTTGATAGCTATTTCGGCCCACGCCATCGTCGGAACTATCATCGATAGCGTGAGCCGAAATAGCTATCAACTATATATTATTAAAAAAATCTACATAGTAAATACCAATCCGATCAATAAATGATTTTTAAATTATTTAAACCAGAGAAAGATTTCTGCGTTCTGAGTTTCGTTTTTTGAATATAAATCGGTGTATAGTGTGAATGAACACTTGAATAAATCAAATAAAAAAAAAAAACGAATTCAGAACGTAGTACTCTCTAAAAGTCAAGAAGAAAACACAGAATTAATATTTAACTTTTTTCCGTAACTTATTCAATCAAATCATTTTGCGGATTAAAAAACAGTGTAACATTTATGATAAGTATAATGGATTTCAAATCCACCGTTACTTCATAAACTTTTATTAACGGGGTACAAAAATACTTAACTATTGTTATTTTCACGAACTCCGTTAAATTAAACGAACTTTCAAAATTATTTATAACCTTGTAATTTTATATTTTGGACAGAAAATGACAGAGTATTATAATAAAAAAACTTTTTAATAAGCCTTTAATTCTGGTTATGCACTATTGTTGTATACTTCGAAATCTATGCCATTCAAAAAAGAACCTATTCATCGTCATTTATTAATGGTGTTTCATAAAACTTACGTATCGCCTGATTTTGAAAAGTTATGCTAAAATTTTAATACAATAATTTATAATACAAAACATTCCGCCGAATCCGATTTGAAAATATGTTTTTCACTTAATGAATTTCTCAATAGATAAATACTAAAACTTAATCCAATGAAACAACTAAAACTTATCCAAACAAGAATCCAAAACGTTGGAAATAAAGTTGGAGCTTGCAATTATTTTCTATCGCAAGTTTACGTATCTACGTCCATTGGTTTATCGCGACATTTCCGCTTAAAGCGCATTCGACGACCTCTAAATAGAGTTCCATTTACTGAAAATCTTAAGTTAAATGTTGACACGCGAAAAGGGAGCTATGAATACTCACATTATTATTTCTTAAAAATGTGATGCCTTAATGTATAATATGTTCTCAATTAAAAGAAATCTACGAAGATTAGGAGAATACTAGTAAAATATTACGAATTTTGTGATACCAACATTGCTTACAACATTGATTAAATTACTGAACTAAATTCATATAATTTATGATATCGACTGAAGGTGCTTGATGGAATTTCAATATCAAATTTGAATTGTTACAACTTTGTACGACTTGTAGAATTTACCAGTTTTTGTCAGTTCTATTGCATCCGTGTTTTATAGAATGTCTGAAGATGTCAAAAGGCGAAACCCGGGTCGTTAGTGACAAAACATGTGAAATTGTTACAAATTTAACTTCATTTGTTTGCTTTTTATTATTGGTATATCATTAAGAATCTTAAATATAATTTTAAGTTATTCAATTTTTACACTACTATAGCTAAACAAGGTTCAATCTTTAAAACATTTAAAATACGTTATTTATGTTTTATAATACCTTTTTTTTTAATTATGTGCAATTAATGCTTCTGTAAGTAGTCTAAAATACGTTATTTCATTAGATTTCAATTTAAATTTCATATCAGTATTGCTTGAAGCAGTTAAATGTTTATATTCAGCTTCAAAGATACTCGAAAAAGTTAACAAAGTTGGAGAGTTTTTATCGCTACGTTCATCACAAATAAAATAGAAAAATCATTTAAAGTCTCGCCATAGCACTCGTCTCTGGTAATTCATTTGAAAGCTTAAGCATACATCCATTGGAATAGTAGCACTTGCGGAAACACCAAACTAACCGATTGCATTACAAACCAACTTGAAAACTAGATCGTTTCCTATTATTTTTTATTTGAACTGGCAGTGGAAATTTTCCAACGCTACGTTTCCGTGACAAATTCAATAGCCGCTGAAATATGAATTTTAATAATAATTTAAGCTTTTTTAAATTCACTTTCTATTAGTTAAATGTTTTAGATACAGTATCTTTCGATATCGAAAGTATTAATGCATTTAATATTAAAGAGAATAGAAAAAAGACGAGTTTTTTTTGAGTTTTAATTTTAAATTATATCACAATAAATGTATGGTAAATGATTGGTATGAATGATTTTTATATTTAAAATGTCTCTAGATCATTGTTTTATAAATTAAAAAAGTAACGCTTAATACAATTTAATCGCTCTACACCGAATTGATCATATCATTCCATGTCGTAAACGTTATTACGAAATCTCATGTGATTTTGGTAGAATGTCTTGGTGAGGTTGAACTTCTATAGGTCCAAATATCCGTGGCATCTCGCTAAAAGTTTCAATCACTTCAGCGTTTCAATTGACCATGAATGTGAAAAATCGATCTAGATTCACTGCGGAACCGGAGACCGGTAAGGGTCTAATATGAAAAACCGTCAAGATCTACACATTAGTTGTACCAGTTTGTTTATTAAAAAAAAATACAATAATTCTCTGTCAATTAAAAATACGTAATTATTTAATCGAAATCAAATTTATTTCGATTTGGAGTATGTTTTATCATACTGTTTCATTATAATTGATCAGTAAAGTTCGTGAAGTGAACTATATTGTACAATTTACAGTTTACATCTTTCTAATAAAAGTCGCAATTATCACAAAAAAATCTTAACAAAAAAACTAATATATGTCGGTCGCCACTCCTCAAGCCATTACAAGGGGCCGATTCGTTTCCGTAATAAATCATCCCCATCCAATAAACCATTTCCGTGCAATATGCAAGCTTATTGATATATCCACCCTTTAGTTTCATTTACAATTTTTAAATTTATTAGTTTTATTGCTAGCAGGAAAGAAGCCAGGTCGTTAAAACAGGAGAGAAGATGTACTGTATACCTTTTCTACACATCTATATACAGATAAGCAAATGTTCATTAGTATAATTCTGACGATGGCGTGGGCCGAAACAGCTATCGACTATATCTAATAAAAAATTTGTAGAACTAAAATACATTGTATTTTAAATAATAAAAACACATTTTTTTAGTACTTATTTCCACAATGTATTTTTTGATCAGGACCGGTTTCGCTCATCGCGAGCATTGTTAACTGAGCTCGCGATAAGCGAAACCGGTCCTGATCAAAAAATACATAGTGGAAATAAGTACTAAAAATGTGTTTTTATTATTTAAAATATCATGCCTTTCCATCAAGAAGTGACAGTTAACACCTTAAAAGTAAAATACATTGCTATTGTTTCACCGAGTTATAATGGAGTTCTACCAAATAAATGCCAATTCAATTTATATATTATACAATTATATAATATAATATTTATTCTTGACAATAATAATAACACATTGAATACAGTATTCAAGCTGTGGTAATCGAAATATCTTTATTGACACTGATTGTCCGAATGCACATATGTTGCACAATAGAAAATATATGTAATTTTTTCATCATATGTTATATAGAATATTTGCTTTTAAAAATAATAAGTTAATTAATATAGTTCTTACAGACATTCTTTCGACACAACAAACAACGAGGTAACAAAGAATAGGATATCGTCTATCAAAATAGCATCATGTTACAAAATCACTTTCTTTTTATCTTCCATTAGTAGAATTCTAACGTGTTTACTGTCATATTTAAGAGCAAAGTTTCTGTGCTTTTTTAGCCAAATGTGTATTAATTTACAAATAAATTAAACAATTTAAGAAGCTTATTTTTTATTCCTATGTGTATTAAAATATAATGGTGAATACATTTTAGGTAAACTAAATATTCCACATTTTTTTCTTTTGAAAACGAGACAAGTTATGTTATTTTAAGGTAACTTCTGTTCTGTTTTTTTTTTGAAAAACTTATAAGTTGAATTGTATTATGTTTTTGTAAACATATATGAAATTCAGTATTATAGTGAATCGAAATGATCAATTGACTAAATTATATATTTTTTAATATTTGCACCAATTAAAATGAGTTATAATTTATGATATCGACTGAAGGTGCTTGATGAAATTTCAATATCAAATTTTTCAGTCTCTCAGCTCTGTGGCATCCGTGTGATAGAATGCTTGAAGATGCCGAAATACGAAACCCGATTCGTTAGTGACAAATCAAAAAAAAGTTTTAAAAATTCAAATTTAAAAAGAGTAATAATTAATGTATACTATTCTCAAAATGATTATTTTAATAAAAAGAATATCTGTTTTCAAAACATAGACCAACTCCATTAGCTTCAACATTTTTAATTAAAATTCAAAAAAAAATGTTTATATTTGCAATATTTTTCAGTTGTGTACTGTGTGATATTCGTTGAAAATTATAAGCCTTGACAAATATGTATAAAAAAAATACCCCAGTGCATATTTTTATGGTAAATTTTATAAAAAAATCTCTTGCATACTTTATGTTAGATGATTATCAATTGTTGACATATACAAGGTGGACGCAAAAACCAAAAAATGGTTTTGTATAAGTAAAGCACCTTTAAATAACTTTTTATTGTTTCAGAACGTCAAATTCTCTGAAAAAACTTTGAGCGATAAATTCGTTACTCGATTCTATAAATTGCATCATTAAAAAGGAACCGGCTGAACAAGTATTCCAAGACGAAACTTATTCCAAATTGCACAAACCGCCAATTTAAAATAAACATTAAATTATTACCAGAAACGCAATTGCGGCCAGCGTTCGTTATACTTTGAATAGCTTTTCAATATCCCAAGAGATAGACGTAGAACCCATAACTAGAATACTATTGTACTCAATTAATCTGAGTACTTTCATCCATTGGAACGAGTTGAAATTGCGAAAAATACGGCAGTGCAGTTTAATGGGTTCACAACAAGAATGGATTGTGCGTTCGAGCAATAAATATTTAGACTTTTCGGATATTTGTTGCCTGGAATACGAAGCACTAAAGCTTCAACTCTGTGTGAAGCGATACACTAAAACAAGATAGAAGCTACATCTTTTTACGAGTATTATGTAACGACCTAGTATTAAAGTTATCTTAAAAAGGGTATCGCGTATGTTGAATGCTATTTTATCTCTTTTCCAATAGTGCAAAAAGTGATTCGCGATATCAGAGCCGAAAGTTTTTCAAAAACGCTCTCAATTAGAAGAAACGAGTTAGTTTCAAATTAATTTAACTAGAAATACAATAACTTAAAACAGTAGACGATAGAAATATATTTAACCCTACCTCAATTAAATAACAGTGAAAAAATATTTTTGCTAGAATACAGCAACGTGACATATCTTAATTTATCAATTTTTACTGAATCTATTATACTAAAAAACCAAGATATAATTAAATAAGTATGTTATTCGATATCGAATAAGTGTTCTTAGTGCAACTTGAATGCCGTTACACTAATACACAGTGATAAAACAATCGTATATAAAAACTCTGAAATATTTCCTTGATATCATATATTCGGGTTAATAATTGTGAATTGCCAATAAAATTGAATATCTAATTCAATGTTGAGATGAAATTTCATAAATCTGTTTAAATGTAATAGACGAATATTTTATGATTAAAAGAAAATACCGAATTCATCAACTTTACAAAAAAAAAAAAAAATAGATATCTACTTTATTTCCGTGTCTTAGTGTGTTTAAAGAATTCCATTTTAACAATGCTACAATTGTAAAATCTATTTTTTTTTTAATTTTGTCACGTTTTTTCCACTAACCATTGCCTTACGGCATTTTTTTTTGAACACGGATGAACTCGAGATGATAGTTTAAGTGCTTGAAATTTGATATTGAATTCCATGAAGATTCTTCATTCAATGTTTTCTAACCAATTATAAGTTGTATTTCTAATATATGTATAAAGGAAAACTTAAGCTTTATTCTAAAGATGAATTTTAGTGAAATAATTATTCTTTTTTTTTCATTTGATAACAATGTATTTTTTAAGCGCAGTAATTTATTTCACGAAATATATTTTTTTACGTTATAATGAAACAACTTTATTGATTCGTTCAGAGAAGTTATTTCAAAGATTAAATGTTTACATTTCAAAGTATTATTTGATTTCTCTAACTCTTTCTCGTGTTGTACCGCAATCACTTGTAAAGTTTATTGTCGTCTAATCCTCAGCGGAAGGCTTAGCCTGTGAGATGCCAAGATTTAATGCTAACAATGAACTTATCCATTACAAAAGGGTCGGAGTGTATAAGTAATTGCTACGCTACTAGAGGCATCGTCCTTATTTTATTGCTCATCAAAAAATTAGCGTAGAGTACAGTGGCGATTATATTAATTTTAACGTTAGTATCTAGGTCATCATTTTACACCACTAAATTTACCGTCTTACCTTTAATATTTCATTAAAAGCGTGTAATAAACAATAATCTAAAATTATTGCCAAAATAATATTTTTTTGTAGACTCGAAGAGACTTGCCTTGCTTATGTTAATAGCTTTAAAACTTAAGATAAAGTTCATGTAAGAATTTCTTGTGTAAATAATAGCGTTGTTTTTATTTTATGTATTTTTTTTCATACTAGATGCATATATGTATTATACATACATAATTAAAAACATTTTATATTAACTGTACTTTGTTTTACGTGAAAGTGTAATGTCTATAAATCAGTTTTTATTATATAATAATAACCCGTATTCTCAGCCAATAAATTGTTAACTAATATTGCTCTGAAACAGAAAAAATGATTTATTACATGTGGTAGAACTCCATTATAACACGGTGAAAAAATAGCTACTTAATTTAGTTCTACAAAATTTATATTATTTCTACTTACGGCTTGGTCAGTATAAAATCAGTCTAAAATATATAGTTATTTTTTCAACATGTCAGAAAAAAAAAATATTATTCCTTTTTTTACAGACTAGAAACGAGATTGGTCTGCGATATGATTAAAATGGTCAACAATTATTTTTTGTTTAAAAAACAATTCAGATCTAAGACAACCAATTTACAGAGAATAATATTTCATGTTCATTATTGAAATCATTTTTGAAAACCAATGTTTGTTGTTTTACTAAAGTTATCAAATATATAATCCCGTTGTTTTGTAAAAAAATTGAAGATAAGATTTGTTAGCTTATTAAGTTAAGCGCCACTGGGAAATGGCGTGGAATAAAGGTTCCAGATAATCGGCAGATGACAGAAGACGATGAGAAATGCTAAACGTACCTGAGGGAAATTATCTTCACAATTGTGTCCCTCGAGCAACAAAAATTATCTTTCCTGTTTAATTTACGGTACGTTATGAGGGAAACAAAGTATGCTGAAATTTTAGTATAATATTTTGAAAATACAAAAGAGAATTAATTGAGGCTCTTAAATTTGCATAAAAAGTCATTTAAAATTATGACCCGTCTTTAAGTTGTATTTAGAATTTATATAATCTGTTTTGAGTTACTTAGCATTTATTTTGTAGAAATATTATATAAATAATCATTATAGAAACAAGAAGCTTAAAACATTTTTTGTGTCACATTTTCAAAATTTACTTATTATGTACAGGAAGCTCGCCAGAAATATAAGCAACTATTTTTTTTCAACTTTCTGTTAAATAAATTAGTTATATACTTATGAATATATTATTGAATGTCGGAAATTACAGCTATACAAATGAATGCTATATTTTAACATTAATACCGTCAAGCTTTTTTTAAGTAACTGAAGTGATTCAATTTTTTGTTAATTTTAAGCCCGGAGTTGTTAAGTCCGGTGACAGTAGAATCCAACTGAAATCCTCTATGACGAATTTCCATTTTTTGGAATGACTTATTGTGATAATAGATTTTGGACCGTCGTAAACCATTAACAGAAACCGTCACGCACCGCTCATCTTAAAAAAAATAAGGGCAATTATTCCTTTAGACCACATAACGTACCGTACTGTCACTTTTAATGGATGTAAGAGTCTGCTGAATAGTTTGTGGACTTTTTTTTGCTCAGAACCGACTTTTTTGTTAATTGTCGTATCCATTTAGATGGAAATGGGTCTCATCATATACTGTAATTTGTACGCATATGAATGATGTATTATAAATAAAATCTTTTATAGGGGAAGCTCTTATCTTTATTGAATTAAAAAGTTAAAACAAATACAAATGCATAATTTTCCTCAAACTTGCTGTCTTAAAATCGATTTCTTGAGCGCGGTATTACACTGAGATCGATTGATTCTTTTTTTGATCGAACAGTTTTTACGAAAACAGCATTTTTTTTTTAAATAATTTTATTGTTGCGGTCCAGGCTTGTTTAAAGCCTTTTTTAAATCATTCAATCAACAATAATTAGTAATATTGAAAGATACACTATTTATTTACGCTATTGTGCGTAATTTTCTGGTCGTTACGATAATTGATGTTGAACTAAGAATTAATATTTTCACGATTGGTAATTTTAGTTCATTGTATATTTTTCCATTATAAATTTATCACGTCTGTATTTCATGTCAAAATAATTCACGTTTACCAAAAAGTGACCGAACGAAGTACTATATCATCATATGTATATGTTAAAAAAAATCCTAGTGTCACAATTTTATTAGTTTTTTTTTTATTTAACTACTTCGCTCACAGCGTATTTTTGAAAGTTATACGTTATCAATATACATGAAATACTTATCTGATGTATTTTTCATATTCATTATAATCAATAATACGACTACTATACTATTATACTTATGTGTGAAGCCGTAGTCAATAATCTACTGTATAAGTCTTGAAAATATGTTAGCAAAAAAGTTTTAAAACAGTTTATATCAGTTGTCTTTAATAAATCAAATATTTAAATAAACCATCGTCTACAATTTCTTATACCATCAACGTTTATTTGAAGCTATAACAATATTTTCGCCGTTCACTTCACGAATAAACGCCAAAATTAAATAAAAAAAAATATTGAGAAATAAGGAAAATGTTCTATTAGTTTTTGTAATCCCAATTTTAGCAATGATTGATAACGATGATAAAATCAACAATCCACCCTTACTTGTCTTGTCTGAGAGACAAAGAAAAACGCTACGCAAAAAAAGAATGGTTGGGGAAAAAACAATTGATCCACAAACGAACGGCAAAAAAGGACGTCGTTATTTCACACGAAGACGATCATTTAAATCTCTCCCCTGGCCTTTGAATTTGTCCGATGACAAGGATCATGGACACTTTATTCAAAAAACTTGACACTTGATTTAATTGAAAAGGAATTTTTGTTATTTTTAGTATACCGATAATATCTCAGAAGAAATATTCAAACTCCAAATATCAATAATAATAGTGATTTAAAGTTTAAATATTAATATTAATAAAATATGCGGGTTGTCTGTATAACAACAAAAAATGATATGAAACTGTTTTGAAAACCAATTCTTTTATAATTTGTTTTTTTCTTTTCGGTCCTGAGAAAAACTTCAAACTCTGTTCGTAATTGTTCGATTTCGTGGATATTTTATAGGAAGTCTTTAAATAACATTCATATACTTTAAATAACAAAATTTATTGTTCTATTATAACATAAATGAAATATAAATTAAAGTGGTTATCTCAATAAAGTTATATCAAGTAAAAGAAAAAATAATATTCGTAAATTTTATAGAAATATCGAAATAATAAAACAAAATTTCCGGTATTATTTTCACAATTTTATATTTTTTAAATCAAAGCTATTTTCTGTCATCTCGAGCATTATCAAGTGATGTAATATGAATCAAACTCGAACTTTAACGACCAAAAAAATTTGTAACTATTTTAATTCATTAACTTATATTATGTACGATAACTTGTAAATTATGTTGTTAGTCTTGAACCGTTGGTTTTGTTTACCTATTTTTTCTTTATTTAAATTTTTATATAAAGCCGCGTTCTAATTTGTGTTGTATTAGTTGATCGTAAGAGCAAAACTAATCTTGAAGTTAATGATGTACAATTGTGGAAATGGGACTACACATTGCGTTTTATTATTTAATATAATATTATTCCACCGAGAAATGACAGTTAACACTTTGAATGTGAAAAGAGGTATTTGGAAAATCGTTTGCTATAATTATGACAAAGCAAACCAGTAAATATAGAAATATATAAAATTTGAATTGTTATAACTTTGTACGATAACACATGTTTTGTTAATAACGACCCGGATTTCACTTTTCGGCATCTTCAGGAATTCTATCACATGAATGCAACAGAACTGAACAGAACTCTTCAGCTCTGTTGCATCCGTGTGATAGAATGCCTGAAGATGCCGAAAAGTGAAACCCTGATTGTTAGTGACAAAACATGTGGAGTCGTACAACGTTGTAACAATTTAAACTTGATATTGAAATTCTATCAAACACCTTCAGTCGATTTCATAAATCTATATTTTTCAAATGCCATCTTGATTAAAAACCTTTTCTTTGTTCAAAATTATGCTGAAAAGTCACTTTGTCTTCAACCTTACTTTAATTTTTTTACGAATAAATGTATTATTTATAATTTTAATTCTATCGATTTCAATTTTAAAGTAACGAAATAAACAACACTTTATGAGACAGTGTTGCACCAATTTAAAAAGATTTCTGATAGTGCCGTAAATATCTATTTGTTATAATTTTTTTTTTTTTAATTTGTAATGAATTGTTTGTAAAACTGATTTATGATTAGACCTTATATGGCACAGTGTTTACAGGGTGTTTTTGACCCCACGTTTCAAATACAAAGAGTCGCACAAGGGAGGGGGAGTCAATGGGCGCTCATTTGTCATCTGTCGTAGACCGTCACCACATCGCGGCCTGTCTACGCCGCGCCGAGGCACTGTCGCACGACGATGAAGGAAAAATCTCCGAGGGCCAATTGGCAAAATGCCTCAAACTTCTGGTCTGGGTAATATTTATCACTTTTACGACCGTAATACACAACAAAACATGTGAATGTGTAAACACGCAGAACGCTCTAAATCGTTTTTACAATTTATCGTGTACTTATTAAGTTCCAATTACTTTTTATTCTTATGTAACTATATGGTTCCGTAAAAGTGGAATTGCATTAAACCAAAACATTCATTTAAATACTTTAAAGCATAACTTAAATTATATTACATTTATTTAAATCTATGAGATAACTATATTATACTTATTGATTGAACTGGCATTTACTTGGTAGAACTCCATTATAACACAGTGAAAAAATAGCAATGTATTTTAGTTCTACAGTTTTTTTATATAGTTGATAGCTATTTTGGCTCATGCCATCGTCGGGACTATCAAGTGAGCCGAAATAGCTAACAAATATATAAAAAAAATATAGAACTAAAATACATTGCTATTTTTTCACATATGTACTATATATTTACCACGAATTAGGAGACAATATTTTAAAAACGTATATTTGAACTCGTGAATGCTTTCTTGGCGTATACTAACACTTTTTGTCTGTTTTGATTGATTTACGATTGGTTCTATTCTAACTGTTAACAAAAGCTTTTCTTACGGAAAATACGCTGGCAAACTACAAAATTTACGTATTTCAAAACATATGGATTACATATTAACACGTTGCTTACGGTTTGCACAAATGTGTGCGTTTCAGATACTATACGCTTAACTTTATATACAAAAAAGACGTGTTGGGCTTCATAATTCTTCTTTTACATTTCCATTGGCCTGTAGCTGGGGGATGGTGTCACTAAGGTTCAAAAATATTATTGGTTGTTCATTGATTTAGAGCATGGCTTTAAAGTGTTAAGTAATCAACGCAAACTGTAGGACAAAAATGCCCGTCATCTATGTGTTAAAGTAAAATTTCATTTCCTTTGCAAACGATTAGCAATTAGCAACATAAATACATATTTTGAGTTGTTATGAGTTTATTAAAGATGTCGAACTCATTAAATTTATGGCATGTTCAACTTCAATAATAATCACTGTTAATACAAATAATACAACTCGTGATTTCTGTTTCACGAACATTCTTACTGTTATGTGACAATGTCTTACAATCCGTTTTCATATTCTTTCCCGCTTAGATTGCTTTTAACAATATAGTTGTTCGTAGTGACGTTCGACGATCTTCAAGAAATTTTTATTCAGTAGTTAGTACGTATTTCAGTAAATAAATAGATTCTAGCTGACTATCATAACATTCGTGGATAAAATAATCAATTTTTTAACTACAGTGTAGCCTAAATATTGAATGAAAACAAAATGACGGCTATCATATAATAATTTTATTTTGATCTAAAACAGATTCAACTCACTGGGATTGATGTTTAAACGTAAAGAAAAATGTCCCCACATAAGCTTAATTAAATTGAGTCTCTCAAAATTTACCCCAGATAATGACAGAACTCCATATGACATAAAAATAACTTCCCATAATATTATCTTTATATTTTTTTTCACAATAACATTGATCCGTACGGTATTTTATTCATTTATTCAAAATTTGTATAATTCATTAAAGAGTTCATTCATGTGAATTAAGAATACGTGAATAGAGATTGTTCGTTTAATATGATGCCGATAGATATCGAAGGGAAATCCATGGTTGTTTTTGACAAAACATGTGGAATCGTCAAAGCTTCAACAACTCAAATTTGATATTTTAAATAATAAAAACACATTTTCTGATACTTATTTCAACAATATATTTTATAGTCATGAGCGGTTTCTCTGATTGCGAGCATAATCAACTGATAATAATTATCAAACAATGCGAGCATTCATCATGATCATTAGTTGATAATGCTCGCAATGAACGAAACCGATCTTGATCATAAAATATATTGTGAAAATAACTACTAAAAATGTATTTTTGTTGTTTAAAATGTCATGCCTATCCATCAAAAAGCAACCGTTAACACCTTAAAAATGATCTAAGGTGATATTTAAATTGTATCAAGAATCTTCAGTCAGATGATATCTTTTATAAATCTATATTTATTCAAAATTAATTTGATTGAAAATTTTTCTTTGTTGAAAATTATGCTTAAAAGTCACTTTCTTTTAAAAATTACTTCTATTATTTTACGGATATATATATATTATTTATTATTTTCTGTATAGATAACAAATTCGATAAAACGAGACATGAGTGCCGTCTATATTTACGTACTGTGCTGTGCTAATATAATAAACAAACACCATGTGTGAAGAGTAGTCTTGTAATGAAAGACGGTGTTTTTTTTAACGTTACAGTGAAAAATTTTGATTGAAACATTTTTTGTAATGAAAATTTCATAATTTGATTTAAAATATCTGTAAATAACATTTTTACTGAGTACGCAAATATTAAACTGTTAGTATTTTGTTTGACTTCTGCGAAATTTTTATATTTATCTATTCATATGAAAGTATTGTAAAGTCAAATAGTAATTTTATAATTGTAATTCAGAGCAAGAATGAACACATCTTATTCGTTTCGTATTTAAAATTTTTGAATACGAAATACAACAATGCTGATTTTTCCTATATGAAACTTTCTTTGTCAAAGCAGGATCATGTTATTCATAGTTTCAGATCATTTTCCTGTGTAACGAGAGAAGGCAATATGCAACACTATGAAATATGTTTCGTTTTGTAGCAAAGTTTTATTTGATACTTTTCGTACCTTTTGCTTTTGAAATAATATTAATATGATTTGAATATACATTACGGCGACGTTTTTGTGAATTTCACAGGCTAGAAAACAAAACTCTCTTTTCACTCCGTATAGCCAAAGCCGCGCTCTTTGGGCGTATGACTTTGATAACTTGCGAGAAGTATATATCTTGTTGTCGCCTATTTTCTCTTGAATCCACTATATTTTCACGTTCTAGTGATTTGAAATCAAACCAAAATTCAACAAACAAATTTTAGAGCGACTTACTTACTCAAGTATGATTTACCGCCGGCTTCCTTTCAAACACAACCTTCAATTTCCTCTAGCAGGTGTATAGACTCACTGCAAGAAAACGGAGCTTTGTTTGAAGAGAACGAAGCAAGCTCTGTGCGGAGGAAGTGAGACGAGGCATCACTAAATGAGAAACCAACTGTCTAAGGATTGGTGGGGTGTTAGGGAGGGCAAAGAAAGAGTCTTTCTCTCATCGGAAATTAATGAGAATGCTAAGAGTCAAGAAAAGAAAACGAGGTAAGTACCGAAAGGGGCAGATTAATTGCATATAATAGTGTTGGGTGAATTACTTACTAAAATAAATGTAATTATAAAATTATTTTAATTTGTTCAAATCTGCGTAGTATTCGTCAACTTACAGCTTGCAACGATGTTGATTCGATGTTGATTCAATTTATTATTTGAAAATGCTTTTACGTAGCGCAAAACAAATGTTTTCAAATCCAATTAAAATGTACGAATATATTTTTTTTGTTTTTAGGTTCGTTAAAACCCGTTGAATTAGAAAATAAAACCAATTAAAATTTCAGCGTTCATGTATTCAATAGTGATTATTATTTATACAAATTTATATTCGATTTTTTGAATTGTTAAGACTTTGTATTATTGCACATGTTTTGCCACAAACGACCCGGGTTTCCCATTTTGGCAACTTCAGGCATTTTATCACACGGGGGCAACAGAACTAACGATTTTATATTCAATGAAATATTTTCATCGTAATATCGCCTAAAAACAAAATGCCAAAAATAGCAAATTAACATTTTGATCATACAATCGTTGTAGAAAACAAATTCACAGATAAATAATATTTTGAATCTAAATTTTAGATAATTAAAGATTCGTCAAAAACAATTCATACTTCAATTGATAGATTTGCCTTTTAATTTATTTAAATGTAAAACATAACTGTCGGTATACAAAAAAAGAATCAAACGTAAACTTGGAAGACTATATAAAATGTAGACTGAGAAAATATTATATATACAGCGATTGTTCCGGATATCTAGCCATCGAATTGATTCTGACTAAGACGGATCGTATTTCACGAAAAAACTTTTCTTTACGATTAATATACTAACGTCCTTCGTGAACGATTATTAATTAAGATAAAATGTGACAGATTTATTTTCATATTGAAATGAAGCATTGCTCTCTAAAACCGATAGCAAAATTGTACTCTTTTAGTTGATTAATAATGGCTTAATTTTATGCTTGAGATAGTCACAAAAATGTGAAAATTCATTCAATGAAAATATGAGCAATAAAGCTGCAAGGAAGTAATAATATATTTCAATTCTTAGTGATAACTGTCGAGTTAAAATTATGATGAACAATAATAAATATTCATATTATGGTCCAAAATTGATAGTTATTTGAATATAGACTCTTTGAATTGTTACAGCTTAGTACGATTCCCCATGATTTGTCAATAACGACCCGGGTCTCGCCTTTCGACATCTTCAGGCATTCTTTCGCACGGATGCAACAGAACTGACTAACTGGTGTGATAGAATGATGAGCCTGAAAGGCGAAACCCGGTTCGCTAGTGACAAAACATGTGGAATCGTACAAAGTTGTAACAATTCAAATTTTGTATTGAAATTCCATCAAGCAGCTTCAGTTGATATCATAAATTATAGATTCTTTACTTTTAATTTATATATATATGTTACCTGCCACTTCTGAGTGTATAAAGCCTATTACTATTATTTTAAAACTATTTCCATGTTTTTTAAATATATTTGCAGAAATCGAAATGAAATTTTGGTTTTAATTAATTAAAATATGGTTATTCATTAATGATAATCATGTATCAAAACAACAACAATTTTTTCATGCTATTTTCATTGTATGATAAAAATACTTAACAAATAATATTCAGACTCGTCGTTAGTTTTTACATTTTATCAAAAAACAATAAAATTTATTTTATTTTGTTTAATTGCCTATCAACTGACTAAAATAATATTCCTTATCTTATATAATATTATTTTATTCCTGCTCCAAGTTAAAAATCGTCCATCATTAAGGCTTTCTCCGTCCATTATGCCCGACCGTTTTATTCCAGAAAGAAAAGAAAGACAACGTTCAATGCTGACGGGATAATCTCGGATCCTTTTCACGGAAGATAAGGAGGTAGAAGCATTTTCTGAGCTAAGTGTTATCAACGGAAGCACTCACTCATCAATACTACTACCAGCCCAAATAACTCAATTGTTATCATATCATACGGAGCGGAAGCTATATTTTAAGACACCCCTTAAAAAAGCTCCATTGGCTATCCTTTAAAGCACCACAAACGCAATTAGCTGTTTATTTATTATGGTTATTAAAAATGCTATTTAATCAAGTATTTAAATGAATTACATGACTTTTAAGGTGTTAACTGTCACTTCTTGATGGAAAGGCATTATTTTTTAAATAATAAAAACACATTTTTTTAGTACTTATTATTATTTATACATATTGTGGAAATAAGTACTAAAAAAATGTGTTTTTATTATTTAAAAAATTACATGACAGTTCTACATTTTTAAAATATTATCCATGGCCTAGAAATAATAACAAATATATTACTAAATTTAATTCAAAACAAACATTTCGATACAGCTGAAAATTATCCACGTTAAAAGACGGTTGTATAGTAAAAATCGTTTTTGTCATTTCAAGCCACTGATATAAAAACCGCAACAGTGTTACATCAGGCATAATTGATTTTTATTTATCTAACCTTTCTTTTAATAAGTTTGCAATAAATTAACAAAACAAGGTGTAAAATATAACTAATGTTTAGCTGATAAATCTACGCGTATCCCATTTAACAATAACTGTTTTGATTGAAAAACAAGGCTAAGGAACTGAATAGCAATTTATCCTTGTAAAACAACGTTTGTTAAGATGATCTCAATTAGCAACTATTATGCCTCACAAGGTGCATCTTCGACTTTCAAAAATGTCTTAGTAAACTTTACATTGTAAATGCATTCGTATAAATCTACGAATAAGATAGCAGTAATATTTGAAGGATCACACTTGAAACTGACTCTGTGTGACTGAGTGGTGAATCCTATTATCAGTTTTATGTTGTCGCTAATACAAAGGGAAATCGACTAGATCGCGATAGTACACGATGCCAAAATTATACTGCAATTATCTTTGTTTTATGGGATTTAAAAAAAAAATCAAGATATATGCGTAAATTTTGTTTAAAGCTGATGTTATATTGTACTTATTCGTGTGTTGCGTCGAAAGGTGAGCTTTTTATCAACCGATTAAAAGAATCAAAAATAAAATTCTATTTTATCTTATTTATTAAATTGGCACTTACTTGGTTAAATTTCATTATAATACGGTTGAAAATAGCAATGTATTTAAGTTCTAAAAAAATAACCAGATATATAGTTGATAGCTGTGTCAGCTTAGGTCCTTATCAAAACTATTTTGACGAACTATTCTTCATAATGTTCTTATGAGGGGTGAGCCGAAATAATTATCAACTTTATAACTTATAATAAGCTAAGTGACTGATAAAGTCACATTTTCTTTTCTTTTAAGCATACTAGTGCATGGTTTAACGATTGGTCTGTGCAGCTCTGTATCGAGCCAAGAATATGAGGATTAAAATTGAATCTTTTTTATCAGTATTGTGTTATGGAAAGCGGCCGTGCAACAGCAGCTACGTACACATAACGGGTGGAGGTGGGACAACCAATTTGTACCTTACAAATTTTGTAGAACTGCAATATAGTGCTTTTTTCCCTTTTTTCCATTTTTAATAGCATACAATTTCACTGTATCCATTTCTTTAAGCGACCATTCTTACTACATCATTTTCTTAACTGCCGATTTCGGAACATAATTTTGAATTCTTCAGATGCCCAAAGGCGAAACAATTCAAAGATGTAACAATTCAAATTTGATATTTAAATTCCATCAAGCACTTCAGTCAATATCATAAATTACATCATATCTTTGAGCTCAATGAAAAATATTTAATATTCTGATATTTTAATAGGCATGGATCTTAAATAAACACTGCCGATATTTCACACGTCGTATTATAATCAAATAACGAAATAGTTTTGTGAACATTGTTTAAAATATTCAAACGATGATACAAAAAAGTCATACTGTTCATTTGTTCACATATTTTTAAATTATTATTACAATTTCTTACTATCTTATAAGAAAACTACAAATAATGATATTCCTTGAAGTATTGTGAATATTTTGCCCCACCAACTTAACCAAAATCTGACCAGACAAATTTACTACGGCTGTACAAACCGTAGATATCCTAGCAGTACGCAATTCGACCAAAGTTGTGGCCTGTAGCAGACAGTCGATAGTATTGAAATCTGGTTAGTTAGTTTTGAACGGTTTCCAATTAGTTAAATTTGAGAGTTTATGACAACACAGAACCGGCTACCGTTACTCTAAGTCAGCATTAATTGTTTACATCTTGTTAACTATTGTTTGTTGTTTGACTGACGAGCACGTTTTGCAAGTAATGTAATTTCAACATATTACAACCGCTTTCAAATAATTACATTGTCAACGATATTGCTAGATACTAAATAATTACAATACATCATATTATCAAATGTACACGTCAATATTGTAAATTTCACTTCAAATCTAGAATCATACATTTGATCAGAATAGAGCCATTCTTCTTTTATGTTATGTCAATTTTTTTTTAGATTCTTACGTTTTTTCAACATCAAATCTTTAAATTTGGAAAGTATGGATTTATTACGAAATGAAATTGTCAGTAATCACGATAAAATATATTTCATATGCCAGTGAATTGAATGTATTTTTCATGAATATAACAAAATTTAATTTATTATACTCATCTTAAAATATTTTAGTTTTTTTGTATTTCCTATCATAAGAATCAAAAAAAAATGTTTTACCGCATAGAAAAAGTCTGTAAATCAAAAAATCTGATAATGTGATCGATGATTTTTACAAAATTAATACATCTTTGTCAGATCCAATTAATAAATTCATTGTGTCAATTTTTTTCTCTAAGTAAACACTCGCATAATATAAAGGTATTTAAGTTATTTAAAGAGACAATTTAACGATTGTGGTTACTTATAAGGGATTGTGTTTGAGATTCCAAGGTTATATCAAGTCTTGAATGTTTTGAAATATGCCCTCATGATAAAAAACGTTCAGAAGAGACTTCTTTACTTAAAGGCGTATGGATACTATCCAAGTCTTTATCCAACTGACTTTCTTTTAGGTATGCTCACTTTTAATATTTTGACAACTTGAAGATCTAACCACGTATATATTTCGATTCATTCGAGTTCAAAATGAGAATTCTGCCATACGTAATTACATGAAATTGTATGTTCCGGATATTTTTTTTGAGAAATCGTGGATGCCAATGGAAAGAGCATTAACAATTTTCAACAGCATTGCTTTGGATGTCAACATATTCCGTATGGACGAAAGTGAGTTCAGTCGCGTACTATTATTTAATGTATTCAAGTATGTAGATTTTATGTGAACTTGTTTGATTGATTTTCTTACTTTCCATGGTTTTTTTTTATTTTTTTTGTATTTATTTCTTTAATTTCCAACGTTAACTGCTTAGAAATTTTGACGTTACAAAATCAATAAGTATTGTTACAAATTATAATTACAAATAAATTTTAACGTGTATTTACCAAATAAATCAAGCAAACAAGATACATTTTTTTTTTTTGAGTAGTGACTATTTTGAGGATTTGTGTCCTTTGTATAAGTGTAAAATAAATAATACGTGGAAATAGTTTCTTCATTTTTATCCCTTGTATTGTTGAATAATGCGGATCGTCAAATTATTTAAAATTTACTGTCGTGCTCTAAGGAGTAGTGTTCATTATCTCTTGAATGGTCAAATGATTATTCAAAAATATTGCGTATGATCGCTGCGGTTATAATCTGCTGCATTATTCTAAACGGCCGCGGATAGTTTCGAAACACAACAATCAGATTTATAGCAAACGGCTTTATTCTAGCTCACACTAATTAAACAATCCCAAACCTCTTTGTATGGAAATTGTCGAGGAAAATTAACAAGCAATGAGACGGGGTCGTTTTGTTTACCGGGCGCTATAATATAACACGAGTGACTTTGTTTACGGAAAGTGATACCAGCTCCAATTTACATACGCATCGTGTTTGTTTATTACGGATATTATACAACCGACGGTACCCTGCTGGAATATTTTAATATTACAAATGAGTATTCATGTGAAATACTTAAAACTCTCAAGACTGTAAAACGATTTCTTGATAATCTCGCTAGTACAACACAAGAGTTTTCATATTTCTTTGCTTGTAGCACACATTCTTGAATAACTTATAGTTTTAAGTACTTGTGTGTGACTGAATACAAATTTATGCATTTAATGATTTTCCTAGAAGTCAGTTAAAATAAATTTCTTTTTTACTTTAAAAGAAATATAAATGAAAAATACTATATCAATTCATTACTCATTTATGATATCGACTGAAGGTACTTGATGGAATTTAATTGCTACAACTTTGTTAACTTTGAAAACGATTCCACATGTTTTGTCACGAACGGCACGGGACAGCGTTAGTTTTGTTGCATCCGTGTGATAGAATGCCTGAAGATGCCGAAAGGCGAAACCCGGGTCGTTAGTGACAAAAAATTTTGAATCGTACAAAATTGTAACAATTCAAACTTAATATTTATATACAGTTAACTATATAACTGCGAAGCGCTAATGCATTTCTGTAATAAATCATTTACAGCCAGTATTATTATATGCTTATTGAAAGTGCCGCCTGTATGGTAAAATTTAATTTAAATTAAAAAAAAAAAAATTACTTTATAACCTAGGTTGTTGAAACAGAAAAGAAGGTATATTGTCAACCTTTTATATACAGCTATATATAGATGAGATATAAAAAATTGTAGACCTAATACACATTGCAATTTTTTTACCGTGTTATAATGGAGTTCTACTAAGTACATGCCAATTAAATCAATGTACGTCGACATTATTCACACATTTTATTTGTTGAAGTGAAACTGTTTCTCAGACAAAATTGATTGATTTTTTTTCAAGTCACAACGGATTTGTTGTATTAATGTAGAACTATTTTCAAAACAGATTATAGATAGAACCTTGCTGAACGTTCGCCCTACAATCAATTCATAACTCCACCCGCACAGAACTTGAGCATCGGATAAGTTATCGGTTTCTCGTTATCCAACAAGCTGGCATCTCTGCGAGGCAATAATGTCGAAAGCTGAGTTTGATAGAACGTATTCCCATATATGATAAAGAGGTTTGAAAAATGACCGATTTTTATTCATGGGGTCGTTAGCGTTATAGTTTTTCAATATCAAACAGAGCAAAAGTTATCAACGTTTGAACAAAAATATGATAAATATTCATTTAAGAAACATAACTAAAGAAGCATGCTATTTTTTGATCTATTCGAAAACCATTTAGTGAATTGATTTTTTCGTTGCGGTAAAATTCATTGATACTTTTTATTCCACAATTTTTTATATTAAAGAAATTTTCAATTTATATTGATATAATTTACCATATCGACTGAAGGTGCTTGATGGGATTTCAAAATCAAATTTGAATTGTTACAACTTTGAACGATTACACATGTTTTGTCACTAACAACCCAGGTTTCGCCTTTCGGCATCTTCAGACATTATATCACACGGATGCAACAGAACTGACGTATAAACCCTTTCAAGAATGACTTGTTAATACAAGGTCGTTAATTAAAATGATTTGTTTTGGCTGCAATTTACTGCTTGCTTTAGGGTAAGTGTTTTCCTGTAAGAACTTTGTTATAAAACATGATGTTTATTTTACTTTAATTCTGTTGCATCTGTGTGATAGAATGCCTGAAGACGCCGAAAGGCGAACCCCGGGTCGCTAGTGACAAAACATGTGGAATCGTACAAAGTTGTAACAATTCAAATTTTATATTGATATTATGGTGAAGATACATTCACTTTTAAAGTGTAAATTGTCACACACTATTCCTGACGATGTTGTGAGCCGAAATAGCTATCAAGTATATCTTATAAAATTTTGTATAACTAAAATACATTGCTATTTTTTCACCATGTTATGATGGAGTTCTACCAAGTAAATGCCAATTCAATTAATAAGATGATAACTATCACTTTTTGGTAGAAAAATATTAAATGGCGAACATGGCTTAAAGATCTCAACCAAACACTAGTTTATTAGTGAGCTATAAATGATTGAAAAAACTTTTTAAACTTGTAGTTGCTTATGACAGGAAGAAAGAAGGTGTTAAAGTAAATAAAAATGTTGAAACTTTCCTGTAAAAACTTTTTTTACATTATGAAGAAATAAAAATTCAAAGTCGTGTGAAAGTAACACGACTTCGAGTTTTATTATTAACGTGAAAACATGGAGTTATTCTAACAAAAGTTTTCATCGTACAACGCAGACAGTAGAAAACATAAACAAATGAACGACAACCTAATCAAAAAAATTCTGCTCCGTCAAGCGAAAATATTCAATTTTTTAATTGGGCATCGGTATAAGCTTTATAAAAACTGATTGATTTTCAAACAATTATAAGCATCAAGTATTGTAAAGGAAAAATAATCACTTTCTATAAATCAACACAAATCAAAATTGCTATATTACTTATGTCGCAAAACTTTAATATATAACTAAACAAAAAGTTTTGTTTTGAAAATATTACATTTTATATAGTGTAAAAGGCGAAAAAATAGCAATGCTTTTCAAGCAAGTTCTACAAAATTTATAAGATATATAGTTGATAGCTATTTCAACTCACGCCTTCATAAAAAATGTTGCTGTTTTTTTACCGTTTTATGATGGGGTTTTTCCAAGTTAATTCCAATTCAATCAATAAAATAAAAAATAATTTATTTTTTTGTTAAAGCAACCAACAGTATTTTTTTTAATTGATCCTAGCCTGATTTTTCAAAAGAAAAGCACGAATACAATTCAACAATCGCAAAAACCGAAATAAAAATGCAATAAATAGGTAGAAATAATTAGATATGTAGCAATCGCAATCAAAAGTTACATACGTTATGCTTTCGGCGAAATTGTTAATAAATATTAAGCAATGCTTTGAAATGCAAACATTAGCATTTATGTAAATCGCAAAACGCAAACACATCATACATAAGCAGTTTCATGTTGGGTCATTTTTTAATATATTTAACTAAGAAGGTATTAAGCTCTAGAATTAACGAAGTTGTCATCAAAGACATCTTCGAAAATACAACTGAAATACATTTTTAGATTAAATTAAGTGTTAAATTATAAGAATATTTAAGCTACGTACCTTTTTATCCTGTTTTAGCAATGAAATTTATGATGAAATCTTTACCTGTAACAATAGAAAAGTTTATTTACTTTAATGTAAAAAAAAATCGATAATTTGTCGATAAAATGTGTAATAATTGACGACGAAATCGCAAAGATATTTCACGTAAAATTTTATTCATTTCATGGAAAGCAATGTGCAAGAGTTCAATACTACAATAACATTTCGCTGTGCAATCATTTATTTATTCATATGAACATAAGCATGGTATAATTTCATTTATCCTTAGAATATCATTCATAATATACATATTATATATAGATGTATATTATATCTTCCCAAAAAATTTTATAACATTCACAAATGTATGATTTTTTGCTAACAACAATAAAAAATGTAAAAACTTTTAGTCGATATTTTTTACACTCACGAAAATTGCTGCATTAACAAAAGATAGGAGAATAAACTTCGTTGGGTTATTATATTATTACTAAGTAAAAAATCCTAATATAATGAAATATTATTTTAATATAAAAACATTTATTTTAGCAAAGTTCGCCCAAGATAATTACTTTAAAAATACAATTACAATACTACAAATATTAATAATGTTCGATAATTTTTTTAAGCTATAAATGCGATTTTAAATATCTTAAATATTGCAAATTCAGCAATAAACTATGACGATTAATAAATATATAACCATTAAATTAAAAATATTTTGTCGAACAATAGATCAGAAGTAGAAAAAAATTTCTCGTTTAAATGAAAACTTCACATATTAACGGCAATTATTCTATAACATACTTTCTTATTTGCCAACAAATATGTATCTTGAATATATAATTTTATTCTTCGTAAAATTACATAATGCATAAGTAATACTTCCCAAAAGTATTGTTGATACAGCTAGTATAAAATCATGTTCTAAAAACGTTTTTTAATACAGTTTTACTTAGCGATGCGATGACAACAACTGTACGTATAAGTATTTTTTCATTCCTGCCATTTTCAAGGACTGCGTTCAAAATAACTGTAGCAGTACTTACTTCTACATATGCGTGCGTATCGAATAAGAATTTTATAAAAAGAAACGACGGAAAAGGTTTGATGATTTACCAGCGCACTAAACGATTTGGAATTATGACTCAAGGGGTAAGAACTTTAGTCGTATTCCACGCCGGTTGAATTTGCCACCTTTTTTTCTCCAATAAAACGTCATATACGAGCGATTTTACGGTTATTGTACATGTTTGAGCTTCGTGATCCGATTTTTAAAACGATTCTAAGTCTCAGCTCATCGTTATCGTGTTTCTCTTTACAGAACTCACCTTAATAGAGCAGTTGACACAGCACGGGGATAATTATCCCAACAACATTACCGTTTGTACTCATGCTCTAATGAAGTCTATTATATTCCTCGAGAATAACAAAAATTATTTACAACACGGTAAAAAAAATAGCAATGTATTTTAGCTCTACAACATTTTAAAAGGTATAGATTGATAGCTATTTCGGCTCACACCATCGTCAGAACTATATTTAAACGTACATTAGCTTATCTAACATATATATAGATATGTGGAAAAGGTACGCAATACATCTTCTCTCCACCCAAAGCCATCATCTTTGGAACAGCTGGAAATCAACAGATATCAATTGTCACACGAAATTTTAAACGAACAGTCTTTCGCCGCTCCTCAGACCATTGCGAAAGATCAATAATGGATTTCTGTAATAAATCATCTCCGGCCAGTATTGAAGCTTATAATAGATATATAATAGATAAAATGTCTGAAAATGCCGAAAGGCGAAACCCGGATCGTTAGTGACAAAACATGTGGAATCGTACAAAGTTGTAACATTTCAAATTTGATATGGAAATTTCATCAAGCACCTTCAGTCGATATCATAAATTATAAAATTATTTTTCTTTCGTTTAAAAATTAAGAGATTTATAGACAAAAAAAAATATGTAATATATACGTTTAAAAAAATATAATCTAGATTGTAAGTTTAGTAACATTTCATATTATATCAAGCTATGCAGTAAGATCACATTTAACCTTTTCTGTAGGAGTAAACAAAAAACTGTAATGCTTTTTAACTTCCAAACCTTTTCTATACAAAACAAAATAGGCTATTTCATAATACTTGTACATACAAGGCAAGCAAAAATGAGAAAAATTTCGACCTTTATAATATAAAATTGTATACGTTCCTCTACAAATATACTGTATTTACTTAATAAAATTTTGTTTGATAAAATTTACTATATTTTAAAATTATTTTATTCATACGTTATAAAGAAAAAAAATGTATGAAATATTTATTAATAAAAAAAACACAGCAGTAAATTCATAATTAAAAAATATTTTTTTAATCTGAAGATGTTTATTAGCACGGTGAAAAAATAGCAATGTATTTTAGTTCTACAAAATTATTTTTAACAAATATAGTTGATAGCTATTTCGGCTCACGCCATCGTCAGAACTATCTATCTACTACTAGCTATCTAGATAGTTCTGACGATGGCGTGAGCCGAAATAGCTATCAACTATATTTGTTAAAAATAATTTTGTAGAACTAAAATACATTGCTATTTTTTCACCGTGTTATAATGGAGTTCTACCAAGTGAATGCCAATTCAATCAATGTTTATTAGCTATCATTGTATTCGTCACTGTTTTTTTTTAAACTTACTATTTACTAATTTGTATTAATGCTTTTTAATGTGTAGACTTAAAGTTACTATCGGTAAATCACTAGTGTAATCTTAACTATAGCAGTCAAATATTTAATTAAAGCTTAGTGAAATAAGGCATTATCATGAAAACTTGTATACAATTATTATATAAAAAAAACACATCCATCCTGCTTAGAATGTCCATAATCTGTATCTATTTATTTAAGTCACGCATGTAATAAAAATAAAAACACACTCAGGTTTTTTATTCACGGACCGCATTTGAGAAAGACATTTCCTGGACGAAATAAATTTTGATTTCTATTTGTGACTAATTGAAAAAAGCACACATTTTATAGTAAAGATAACATTGTTGAAAAAGCTAGTATCACTATAAACTTTTACAAAACTTCGCTTTCATACAAAAATAATTAATGCTTCAAATAGAACTACATAAAGGCCGAAAGCTAATGTGAAAATGAAAAAAAATCGCATTTTTTTATCACAACTTACAACAACCTGCTAATTAATCTATTTTAATTGCGAGTGGTATTCATTCAATAGACATAAAATAAGTTTTTTTTTTTTTCATTTTGAATGGTGGAAATTATTTTTAATCAATGATAATTAAATTTTAATGCTAAAGTTGATTTCTTCGAATACAATATGTAATACATACACAAAAGAAAATTATTATTCAATTAAAAAAAAATATTTGTTATCAATCCTTGTTACTAAAAATTTATAAAGAATAATTCCCACCTTGACGTTTGTGTTCTTAGCGTTTTCATTTGTTTAAAACGAAAAAACCTTGTTTGATTCTTTTGTTATATTGTTGTAGAAATAGTCGTGAAAAGAAAATATTAACACAGTTCAGTCAACATATTTCAATTTGAATTTAAAACAAACAGAAAGCCAAACAACAAAGGAAACTTCCTTTGTGTTACGAATAAACGATTGGGATTTCGTAAGGCGTCAATCGAGAGGACTGGAAGGATTTTAAAGACTATCATCTCCTTACTGAAGAACTAACTCTCTTACACAAACCTACAAAGCTGTAGTGATGGGTTAAGTCAATCGTATTATTCTAGGATTACATAAGCATGCGTCATCACCATGTGTCAATTGTTTGTTTACCACTACTTGTGACACTATCAATTTAAATTATTTTACAGTACAGTGGATAATTACGTTTAAACGAAATGAATATTCAGTATATATGAGTAATTATTTGTAAGCGGTTACTTATAAAATTATTATTAGTTCTGTTGTGTTCCTTTTTATAAGCAGTGTTTTGAATTCGTTTAAAAAAACATAGACTCCGACCAAAAAAATATTTTTCTTACTGCCTTTCCTATTTGTGTGCATTAATTAAATTTAATTAAATTAAAGAACAAACAACCAATCCACCAAATTGTTTGTTGAGCTATTTTTCAAAACCGCTAGTTTTTACGCCTTCTCCTTGGCCCTGACTATATGTGTTAGCTAATTTTGGTATATGTACCCAGTGGCTAAATTCTCACAAAAGTTTTAGTAGGTGAGATTTCTTATAAACAAATAAAATAGTTTATGATATCGACTGAATGTGCTTGATGAAATTTCAATATCAAATTTGAATTGCTACAACTTTGTACGATTCCACATGTTTTGTTACTAACGACCCGGGTTTTGCCTTTCGGTATCTTCATACATTCTATCACGTCAATTCTGTTGCATCCGTCAAATTAAAAAAAAATAGTGTTTTTCAAGCACATACGGAACGACCACATAGTTAAGACTTTTTATAGCTATATTAATTATATACCAATGAAATACAAAGATGATTTGTATCTATTATATCTTATATCAAAAGAATGAATATATATTTGATTTTTAGAAACTACAATTTAAAAAAATCTTTTTCATTAAACAGTTTTCAGCAAAGATTTTTTGTAATATGTATGTATTGATTGAATCGGCATTTACTGTGTAGAACTCTATTAACAACGGTGAAAAAATAGCAATGTATTTAAGTTCTAAATTTTTTTTTAATGTAAAAAAATATATATATCTGATAGTTATTTCGATTCACGCTATCGTCAGAACTATGCTTAAACGAATATTTGCTTATCTATTTGTCTGTTCGTTTTTTAAATTTTAAACGAACAGACAAATATAAGTCTTTCGCCGCTCCTCAGACCATTACGAAAGACTAATGCATTTCTGTAATAAATCATATCGGGCCAGTATTTAAGCTTATTGAAAGTGCCACCTGTTTAGCTTAGATTTATTTTTAATTTAGGTTGTTAAAACAGTAGAGAAGATGTATTGTGTACTTTTGTATTGTGTACAGCTATATATAGATAAGCAAATGTACGTTTATACTCACTTCTGACCATGGCGTGAGCCAAAATAGCTATCAAATATATCTATTAAAATTTTGTAGAACTAAAATTCATTACTATTTTTTCACCGCGTTGATATGTATGTATTTGAAAGTTAAATAAAATCAAAAAAATATATATTAAAGTAAATATTTATCTCACTGTATTAAGTGATCTTCCCGAAAATAATAAAACAAACGTGGCGTGTATACACCACATTATAGGTAGCAGTTTCATTCTTTACCCCCCCCGGTGTCGTTTGAAGGAAAATCCTGCGGGTTGATAGGCAACGCGAGACGCTTCGGCAAATAGGGCTGAGTGATGCGAACCTGATATGTAAACATGTCTGGATCACCTATCGCTGGAAGATTTTTTTTCTAACGGTGCGACACGATTGATAGTATACCGTAATACGTTTTTGTTCGTGCGTAGAGATGCTTCTCGTAAAGTATTAAAACCCTCATCGACATTCCGGTAATATTGATAAATGTATGAGAAATTTCACAAAACAAATGATATAAAAATAAGCAACTTAAAGTGATTGATTGAATTGTCATTTATTTGGTAGAACACCATTATAATACGGTGAAAAAATAGCAATGTATTTCAGTAATAAAATGTTTTGTGGCTCATGTTTATCCGTTTATATCGGACAGACAGGTATGAGTATATCTACTCGAGCTAAAGAACATGTAAGATCATTCAACAGTAAAAAACAGATTCACAATTAACTAATCACGTTATAAAAGAATCACATAATATAAATTCAAATTCAGCGCCTAAGTGTTTGCATCTTTGTAATAAAGGTCGCAAGATGTCGACTTTAGAACAGCTGGAAATCAAAAGGTATCCACTATCACAAAGGATTCTTAATGAACAAACTAATATATGTCGGTCGCCATTGCTCAACCTTCTACAGGGGGCTGTTTTGTTTCCGTAATAAACCATTTCCGTGCCATATGTAAACTTATTGATATAGCCCCCTTTTCAGTTTCATTTACAATTTTTGAAAAATTTAGTTTTATTGCGAAAAAGAAACAAGCTACGCCGTTAAAACAGGAGAGAAGATGTATTGTGCACCTTTTCAACACAGCTATATATAGATAAGCAAATGTTAGCTTCAGCATAGTTCTGTCGATGGCGTGAGCCAAAATAGCTATCAACTACAATATATTTAAAAAAAAAAAAAAAAAATGTAGAACTAAAATACATTGCTATTTTTTCACCGTGTTACTTAAAGTGATATTTTTGATGTTAATGAATTTTTATTGGAAATGGTTTCTCATTATTAATTAACAGATTAACTTTCACTCGTTAATTCATAAATAATGCTTTCACGTATCCTTGTAGTATAATGTGGGCATTTGGCGTTCTGTCGGCACAATATTGATCGACGCCAAGTTTACTTTACCCGATTAGGTAACGTATGAAAGATGTCACACAAGTTTTTCAGTTTGACAAGAATAGACGCATTTGCATGCTTAGTAGCTTGTTTGGAGTGAAGTGTGAATATCGTTCACATCAGACTGAATTCATATATTTTTCACACCATAAAATTCAAAATTACCATAGTTATTATTAAAGTAGAATAAATATTTTTAAAAGCCTTCATAAATATTAAAATTTACTATTATAAATTTTACGCTATTTATTTTTTACATTATTTTTTGTCCGTCAGTTTTCATTGATGATTTTAAACATACTCGAAATAAAATTTATCAACACCACTTTCCATTGAATATATTGTCTTTCCGTCTGTGGCTTAAATTTGATAAAATTATAATGCAGTATATTATTGTTAGGTTAGATTTTGTAACACATTAACTGTTAAAGATCCTTTAACGCGTATACACGTAAATTAAAAACAATGAATATATAATATATATTCATCCACTACTTATATAGACGAACATTCAAAATCTTTCAATGAAAATGATTATAACAGAAAATTAACACACTTATAAAATATTTATTTTCTTTAACAAATTAAAGAATACGCGTTTAACGTGTTTAATAAACACATACATCGCATCATTTGTTTTTTTTTTTTTTTAATAAGAAAAAATAACTTTTTTCATCAAAAGTTTTATTATATTAAAAAAAAACTACGGTTTCGAAGAGTTTCATATTTAATTTCAGCCGAAACTTTTGGTTTTTTATTTCAGTTTGAAAACAAATATTTTTTTATTATTTCTATGAAAATCTATATACGACCTTTTTCATATAAAAATTTATTTCATAAAAATTCAATACGTTCATATAATTTAATAAATATTCACAAGCCGTATTGTTTTTATTGTTTGCAAATGCGCAGAGTTGATTTAAAATTTGGTTTGAACGTAGGCAAACTTTGCGGCAAAGCTCTTTGAAAATGTTTTTCAAATAGAAACCTTTTAAGCCGTAAAGTGATTTCGTGTTGTATTGAAACACAAAACCTGTGACAAAATATCCACAAAATAAATCTTTTCCCGCTCGATATATCTGCTTATAACAAACTTCACTCGTCATCCAATAAACTTTTTTTTTACATTTAGTAAATCTGTATTACATAAAATGCATTTCGCTCGAGAGGAAATATATATTTCATCAATATAATTTTAAAAACAGTGTCAAAATTATTTAAAATTTTCAAAATGGACAGATTTTTCAAATGCCTTAATATATGCTAATAAAAGATATATGTATTGAAGTAGAACAAGACTACTTAATAGCATATCGTGCTTTTATTTATTTCATTATCAATTATCGGAAAATTGTTAACATTTCATGGCAAAAGCTGTTAAATTTATAGTTTATGATAATTATGAAGAATATAAGATTAATTTTGCTACACTACTTTTTTATTTCAATTCAATTACTTTTAGGGTGTTAACTGTCACTTCTTGACACATTTTTAGTACTTATTTCCACAACATATTTTTTGATCAGGACCGGTCTTATTCATCGCGAGCATTATCATCTGAGTTGTCAGTTATCGCTTGATAATGCTCACAATGAGCGAAAACGGCCCTGATTATTAAAACTTTATAGTTAACTTAAAGTTATTCAAAACTTTACTTAGATCTTTTTCTTAGTTCAATAATCAGCAAATTTAAAAATAAAACATGTAAATAAAAATGCGCACACTTCTCAAACTACACAAAATAGCGTGTTTATCGGTTCCGTTTTTGCCATTAGTGGACGAATTTTCAAACCCAAAGCGACTGATAAAACACTGGCTGATTTTTTCTGTTTATTTGTAAAAAATTCTAACGAAGAAAACATCGAGTCGTTGTGTAGAAGGGGGAATCGGTGGAGAGCTTGGGCGGGGTATTGTAACGAAAAATAATAAAAGTGGCGAAGTGAATGCTCGTTTTTATAATTAATTTGTCACATAACGGCGGCGTTGCGTGCCCGACTCTGTAATTGCCTTTTACGCTTCTTTGGAAGTCTCGCGAATACGTATTAGGAACATTTATTACATTGTGTTGATTTCATGCTACCCCGATATTTCATCGCGTTGTTTTCTAAATGCGGGATGTAAGTGTTTACTGGGCACTTTATCGAGCCAAACCAATTTAAAACTTTTTAACATTGTTATGAATTGTATTTTTTTAAATCATTATGAAACAAAACACATGTCTTGTAATTCACTGACCTCATTTTTATATATAACATATAAAAGTAATTTTCTTTCAATCGTTATTTTCAACGACTTTTTTTTTAAATACAAAATATATAAATGAGCATTGATTAAAATTATAATATAAAAATACACTAACATATTAACACAATTGTCACGTCTTGATGGAAAGAAATGATATTTAATTCTAAAAAATGTGTCCTTTTTATTTTAAGAACACGTTTTTTTGTTTATTACGTCGACTGAAGGTGATGGAATTACAATATTAAATTTGAATTGTTACAATTTTGTACGATTCTTCTTGTTTTGTCACTAACTACCCTTACCTTGGGGTGTGTATTTTCTTGTAATAAATACCTAAAGTATATATATGATGCATCCGTTTGATAGATCGCCTGAAGATACCGAAAGGCGAAACTCTGTTCGTTAGTAACAAAACTTGTGGAATCGTACAAAGTTGTGAAAATTCAAATTTGACATTTTTAATACTTTATTTTGTTTGAAAATTGTTTATAAGTGATTGTGAACATTTCACTGTTAAACTAATTTACATTTTTTTTTTAATATTGCATGATTTCCTGTTAATTGTTTCTTAGTTCTTGAACCCATAGTTTTGTATACCTGCTATCTTCAACCCAAATATTTTGCATAAATAGGCTGGAAATCATATTATATCAGCTCGCGATGAGCGAAACCCGTCCTGATCAAAAAAATATATTGTGAAGAAAAGTACTAAAAAAATGTGTTTTTATTATTTAAAATATCATGCCTTATCATTAAGAAGTGACAGTTAACACCTTAAAAGTGACAAAATATATAGTTCAGCATTGATTCAAAGTACAAAAACGCACTAATTTATTAACACATTCGTCTTTGCTCGGCGTTATCATTTATGTAATTTTAATTTTCGACAAAAATTAGAAATTTCATATTCAGTACTTGAAAATTTTGTCTAGTTTTTTGTTATGTCTCTTCTTATATTTTTTTATAGATTCGACACATTTATTTTCGAACTTGTCAGCTAGCTAGCTGTCGAAACTAAAAATTTTTTATGAAAGAAACTGTAACTACTGAAAGTGAAATATCATCTGTCATTATCCCCCATAAACTATTTTAAGACAAAAATATTTAAATTCGTTTTTCACCTTCTAATCTAAAGTTATCTGAGTAAATGCCGGTTTAATTAAATGAATAATTAGAACGATTCCTTGAAAACAGAACGTCTTAAAATATGAGAAATGTTTTACTTTGAATAGTGTTTATATTTCCACGAATTATTTAAGTGTCTATAAAAACTTCTGCCAGGTATTTTTGAACAAACATTTGCTCGTCAATTGTTGAAAGCAAAAGTTTTAATCGACATTTCCTAGAACGAAAATGAGTTTTATAATAGTGATAATTTTAGCAAACGTCAAACGATTTATCAACTTGATATAATTTTAGTGCTCAAATAACGTGACCCGTCTTTAAAACTAGTTATTTTTCCGGACGTGATAATATATTTATAAGCTTTATTACGACAAGAATAACAAACCTTAGTAGAAAAATTTATATTTTAAAATATTAAGCTCGTGTTAATGCTTATGTTAATAAAGACATCTTTAAAGAACATAAAAATACTGTAATACACAGTTTAAATAACAAAAATAGAAACAATATTTGGAAATAGAAATTAGACGTAGAATTTTCAGTATTTGAAAAAAGAATTTCCAGTTTTAAATAAAGGAATTTCAAAGTGGTGTGTTATACGATATTTTTAGTAAAATAATATTATGATTCTCGTAACTGAGATCTTATTTTTGAATTCAAATATGTTTGTGATAGCAAGAGTATTTGTTTATATACATACATTTATATTAAAATACGCCGTGAAAATCATCAAGTCTTCTTTTAGTTTTAAATTTCAGTAAAATGAAAATATGAAGGTATTTATTATTTTTTATACTCTACTTATACAGACTACTTTGGAGTTTTCAACATGTAAACTATTTATCAAAAGAGAGCATGCTTTTACATAGTTAGCTGTTGGTTATTCATTTTCAATTCAAACAATAACGCACAACGTAAAGCTGTTTTTAAACTCATACATTTTTTTTTAACGTTAAAGAAAATATTTATTTGAAACGATACTTGTTTACTATTCATATTTCTAGGTGATTGTCTTTTGCATTAATCAAAGTTTTCACAGCTTATGTCATTCCATCAATATTATAGATACAAAAAATCACATGATACTTTAAATTGATTCACGCAAAATACAAAAAAACGCCTACAAAAATAACTTCGCAAAATCACGAATGCAAACTTGACAATTAAAAGTCCAATTTTTGTTGACTAATAGTGTTTTAATTCGATACTATACGAGTTTCATATGATTTTACTTCAGTTTCAATTTACCTGCCAAACATATAATGTTTGTTTTATTAATTGAAGCTGGTATTCAATGACTAACCAAATAAATATCTAAATATTAATGCCCAAACGAGGATTAATTTATTACCGTTACTTATTTACGTTCATTATAAAAACTTTACAAAATAACGTATGTACATTAAATTTCAATGCATTTATTTAAAACTTTTATTTAAACCCTTTGGACACTCACACATTTTCATTATCAAAGAAAATTGTGAGCTTTAATACGTGAAACTATGTATTATCTTTCATTAAGACGTATATAAAGGTAATTGTAATTTAAGCCCAACCATAATTCTAACCACAGCGTTTTATCAATGCATGTATATTAGAAATATTTATGACTTAATTTTTACCGAATAATGATATTCTTCTCATTAATACTAATAAAATTTTAAAATTGCGTACAAAAGTATTGTTGCACGAAAAGAATTATTTAATAAACCAAACAAGAAAAAACTTTATCGATAATCAAAAATCAATTCATCAGTTAAAAATCATTACAAACGTTTTTAAATTACATGTATAATATTATCATAAAGTTTTGCATAGTTCTATGAATGTATCAAATTTTAATTTACTGATAAAAAGTTACCCAATTGTATTCAAAACACTGTTTAATATTGTAATATTACAAAAAATCTATTTTCGTCATTTTCGTTCGGTTTATTTAATTTTAGACCTTTGTTTACATTTTCGTTTCAAAAAAGGTGTACAAGTACTTACAATATAATCTTTGGAATATCCTTTCATTCTGTTTAATCCACATACCCTCCGTAATTTGCGTAGTGTGGTGCTTGCCATAAAATCTCGCTTTAGAATAAGATACTATTTTGGTTAACATTGATGAAAGGTCTTATGGTACATTAAAGGTTTCAAAAGAGAAAGGATAGAGCAAGTAGATGGGTCTCGACCGAATACTTTCAAAACCATTACATTTTCCTTCTCATACTTCAACAAATGATTTTTTATTGAGATAATAAACCACAATTGGAAAGGTTAAAATTAATTCCTATTTCAAGGAGTCGTTTAAATAATTACTGGTATCGTTAAGTGTACTTCTCTTCCACTAATAAAATGTAACTTTAAAAAATGCATCTTTATAAACCCGAGACACCGAAAATTTTATGTACATGTGCTGTTGCTTATATTTATTTGTGAGTATATCATATGAAATCGCGTTTATATTAACTAGCGAAAGTTTTCATCTGTCAAAAGTATAGTTTATTCTATAAATAAATCCTCAAAATTTTATTCCGAATGAAAAGAAAATTACGTCATATTCGTTAAAATCTTTATTACAAAATTACAATTAAACGGTGAGAACAAGTTGAAAATTAAAATTTGCGGAAAGAACTCCTTTACATGAATAGACTTTCTTTATTGCGCGTCAAATATGTACATTTTTAATTTTGAAAGAAATTTAAGTGTGATTGTGAAAGGCGCCTTAAACAATCGCAACTTAATGACAAATTTGAACTCTCATTAGAGCTGTGCAAATATATTCAAAATGATAAAAGAGAAATTTATTTTCTTTGCTTTTTTTAATTCTGGCAGCTGAAGCATTTTTTTTCATTCTTTTGAATTTAAAGTGATACCAAAGAAGAAGGTTTATCATTTTTTTAATTCAAATTATTTCGAGTAATAAAATACAAAATCTTAAGCGTTACAATTTTCTTGTGAAACCAATTCGGCGATACACTTAAAGACCATTATTTCATCAATAAATAATATTTCACAATAAGTTAATACTGAAGATTTCCAAGTTACGTTGCGTAAAAAATAATTATAAAAAACCTTAATATGCCAGTATCACACACTTAACACTTTGCCTTTATTAAAATCTCAACATTAAGTTGGTAATAAATTTGTCGAATATAAAAAAAAATACTATTGATTGTTAATTACGTCGTGACTTAGTAAATAAGCAATTATATTGCAGTTATAAAATGATTAAAAATATATAATCAACCCTATATACTTTGGCTATTACGGCAGAAAATATACGAATTAGTGAATTCATAAATGAAATTTTTGACTATTTATTCGAAAATATTGTTAATTTTTTAATGATCTACTCTACAATCAGTATCAACTTAATCTCGATTATAATAAGTACTGATTGCACGTTGTCATGAAAAAAAAAATAACAACATAAAAAATATTGAACTATTAAAAAAAAAAAAAATTTAATAAATATAACAATTAAATATTATACTTTCGGGATCGTTTACATCAAAAACTGAGTGCGGGGTATGATCATATCAATATTCGGGGAAATGAATAGCATTCCAAACGAGAAAGATAAAACTTTCGCTAAAAATAACAAAAGCTGTATAGATGGATCCTTTGTCTGCACGTATCGTATCATTCATATCGCTTTCGCCCTTTCGAGACATTCATTCACAAAGACTTCCTTTAGAGCAGGCATGTCAAACTCGCTCCTACAGTAGGACCACAGAGAGAAAATTTCTGCAATTTTAAATATATAAAAGAAGTTTATTAACACGGTGAAAAAATAGCAATGTATTTTAGTTCTATATTTTTTTTTATATATAAGATATACTTGATATGTCGGTCGCCATTGCTCAATCCACTACAGAGGGCTATTTCGTTTCCGTAATGAGCCATTTCCGTGCCATATGTGAGCTTATTGATATTGCCGCCATTTTAGTTTCATTTACAATTTATGATTTTTTTTTAGTTTTATTGCTAGCAATGTCTGTCAAGGTTCTGATGATAACATGTTGTGGAGATAAGTACTAAAAATGTGTTTTTACTACTAAAAATATTGAAAATATCATTGGTTTTCCATCAAGAAGTTAGTGTCAGTTAACATGTTACACGTGAGTATTATTTTACTGAAATATATCCCTTAACTTGTCATTTACTTGGTAGAACTCCATTATAACATGGTGAAAAAATAGCAATGTATTTTAGTTCAAAATTTTTTTTATAAGCTATAGTTATAGCTTTTTCGACTAACGCCATCTATAGATAGCCATCGAAGTATAGTTGCGAAGATGGCGTGAGCCAAGATAGCTATGAACTATATTTTATAAATAAATTGGTAGAACTAAAGTACATTATTATTTTTTCACCGTGTTAGCAATAGTTTGTTTTATTTAAGCGACATAAATTAGACAGTCAATTTTTAGTATGAAAACTTTCAGACAAAAAAAATACGATTCTAACACTTAAAACATAACGTATGTGAAATACTGTCTTTAAGTAAACGAAAACGAAGTCCGCTATAATTAAATAAATATTTCTGAAGAAAACAAGTGATGTGATTAGAGCTGACACAGTCTTTGGCTCTACTACGCACAAATTGGGCCTTAGAGGGAATTAAATTTATAATTAAATTAAAAACTTGAGAAAACCAATCATGAAGTTCTGTTACCCAAAATATGACGCGTCCCTTTAGACTTCAGCTTTTGAATATTATTTAAATTCGATAAAACAGTCTGTTAAGAAAGAAAACAGACGGATCGTAGAGTCTACGTTCGACGCATAGCCTCTCGCAAACTTTCTGCTCTTGGTAATATTGCTCCAATTGAATCCAGTGAGCAAAATTTCCATAACGGCATAGACTAACAAAGGATAACTGAATTCGACGCTAAGTGCAGAAAATCATTAATCAACATGATAAATTTATATAAATAAATTGTAGCCCCGGTAACATCCGCATCGCAGACGTTAGACTATCTACGACAATGGATTGCTCGCAAGCATGGATTATTATTTATCATTACTAAATACAGTTGTATCTCTTAAATAAACACCTTTGATTAATAACACGAGTTCAAAAAAAATACATATAGAAAATTACACAAGTAAAAATAGGTGTTCGTAATAATAGAGAAACTGATGTTTACGTAATAAAACATTTCATTTTGAATCTTTTATATAGATGTTTTACGGAAAATTTTTGCTATTGTATATTTTGAATGATTATAAATCATCCCCTTTAAACACGCATACATAACACATGAAAAATCTTCAAGGCTGATATCTTTCCAGAATACAAGCCGATAGAATTTTTAACAAAACACTAGTCATTAGTATAAGCCATAACGCTCTGTATTCATAAATGAATATATGAAAGGATACAAAGAATTACAGCTTCAAAAATTCATTGTTTTGAAAAATATTGTTACATAAATTGTTTGAAAAATAATTAAAATGGTTTTTTTCTAACATCCCACAACCACGCTTAACTAAATCCCTAGGAGAGAAGATTATGTGATATTAGTTTTTCTGAGAACCTGCTGATATAATTCATGCGTCAGTTAAATCCGTTTAGAGGGGGGCTTTCATTTCTTTATTCTATATGAATTGGTTGTCTAACCGTCTTGCGAGATTTATTTACGTTATTAATTATAAAAACCTTCCTTCGCAAACAAGAAAACAAATGGGAAGAATCGTTGCCGGTTTGATGAATTGCCAATGTTATTTATTTATTACACAGTTCGATGGATAAATTGATTGATTAAAAGATAAACACATTTTGGCATATTTTCGTTTGATTAATACGCTACGAATTATTATGGACTTGGGGAAATTGTAATTTGTGCTGGTGATAAATATTATTCTTTGTTACACAACAAAATGAGAAAATCGATAAAAAAAATACGTTTCGTAAATGAATGGTTTCTCTCAAGTTTCCCTTATATTAATCACCCACTTTAAGATTTAAAACCAACATTGAATAATAAAAAAGCAAGTCTTAGCAATATTAGAATTTATTTATTAAGCAAAAGATTGAGTCGTGTTTTTGTTTCAAGTATTTTTAATTCTATGCTTTAAGAAACAATATTATTTTTTGCTGCTATATTTTTTTTTTAAATATTTACACAAAATTAGTTTTTAAGAATAACAAAATTTTTCTTTGGGCGTGGTTAAGACAAAAAAACTTTAAATGGTGAAAAAATTTCTTTTTTTGTTTGGAGACTTTTCTAATAAAATGAAATAGTAACGTATTTTAAAATTATTTTTACTTTAATGTGCAGTCGTTTTGTAAGTTTATCCTTAATTATAGACAGACAAAATCAATTGATCTAATAATTTCTTTAAGCGGCGTGTGTGAGAAATTAAGAACCCACATTAGCAGTCAGACAAGAGAACATTTTGTAAAATCCCTCACCTTTTCGACGTGTTATTCACGACATGGTTAATGACAAACCTCCAGATTCACAAAAAGGTTCGGCCAAAATTTAATTTATTTTCCCAAAGTGTAATTTCTACCGCAGAATGCCAGATAAAAGAGCACCGCAGTCCGCAATTAAAGCACAAATCTATTCAACGCGTATGAAAGCCGCACGATCGATGACCTATCACCACCTTTGTTATGGAAATGCGTTGGACATGGGTGAATTGTAATTAACAGCACTTTAGCCTCCAATCAGCAAAGTTTGTCTAAAGCCACCTGCTTCTCTACCCAGTATAACTAGCCTTTCATTTGAAAGTTGAATTCCTAAAAACATATACTGACTAAATTGTTATTGGTATGAGGTGGCGCTATGGTTTAATTGAATTAATTCAAAACACGATTTAACTATGGTGTCAAAATACCCATTGAATTTTATTACACGCAATGCATTTTCAATAATAATTTCAAATACGTAACCTCACACGTCCTACAGTTTTATCAAAAATAATTGAATATTTCTATTATTATTGTTTCAAATTTCGAAAACATTCATCAATAAAAAAATTATTAGCTTTAATCCGTTTCGTATAAAAGTCATAACATTAAAAATATTAGCGATATCGATTGAAGGTGTTTGATTGAATTTCAATGTTGAATTTGAATTTTTACAACTTTGTACGATTCCATATGTTTTGTCACTAACGGCCCGGGTTCCGCCTTTCGGCATCTTCAGACATTCTATTACACGCATACAACAGAACTGACGTTATATAAACAGTTAGCATCGTCTATACACCAAAGAATAACTTTGAAGAAAGACTATATTATTGTATTTACACCAGTTGAAGACTTGGTGAATAATAATCTGTAAATCATATGTTAAAATAAAGGCGACAACTCCAATTCTTTTAGGTTGCAAGACTCATTAGAAATACCATGTATAGGTAATATTTAAAATTCGAATGTCTTTAAACATAAATAAATTAACCAATTAAGTCGTCTGTGTATCTTACTCAAAAATATTTAAATAACATTTCAATTCAATAACATTGATCATATGTCGGCGCTAACATTATTAATAATTTTATCAAACTTATTAAAAGCCCACACATATGGCTTGCACTTTAATGTGCAGAATATTCCAAACTTAATTCAAGTCGAATATCTAACTACCCACGTGAGTAAACTCTCCAAAGGATGCCGCTAATTTTGTCAGTTATAAACCGCATTATATAGAGAAGCTAGTTTTCTATAAACTTAAATAAACGTCAGTTGAAAGGCTTGTTATTATTTCAACATCACCATGCGATATGTAGCTAATTCGTATAAAATTTATGGTGCTTTATGCGTTATTCAGCATGACTTATAGCGGTTTAATTAAGTATACCTCAAACAATTAAATAGCATATAAAGTTGTGTGAAGTTACCCTGCATAAAGCCAATTTGCCTCTGAGTTATATGATGAGATGTCGAGAGTAATGTTACATTGATTACTTGTCAGGGATTGATGATTATGGAATAATTAATTGCTTTCAACGGTGAAGGTAGTGTTTAAAACTTCTGTATTAAAATGACACCAATAAGTCAAACGTGCTTTCAAGTATGATAACTAATCAATAATGAAAATAAATTGGCAAAACTTAACGGTGGATTCGCAAAGAAGTGGGTTTTTATGAATGCAACTAACTCTTTATTAAAAACGTTCTATTGTCATAAAAAAAAATCGTGTACTTAAACGTGAAGCAAAAATGGTATATTTGATTTTTCGTCGCAATAAGATTTATTCAAAGCCTTACTACAATCCCAAATTCTATAATAGAAACAAATATTCTCCGCCGCATTCTTTTTTATTTATAAAACTATCTAGATGAACGGTTAAAAATTTTAATATTTCTTTGACGGTACTAAAATACATATTGAGATTTCATATTTTATACAATGTTAACTGTAAAGATGATATCAAAGAAAAGAAAACATATTAATAAACAGAAAATAAGCCAATAAAAACTATTGTTGTATAGAAATTGTGAATAATTCAACTTCGCTTAAAATCAATTGTCTTTTTAAGATGATAAAAATACATTATTTGTCTAGAAAAAAGAATTTTTATCAGAACGTTAAATTATGTAACTTTAAATGTGTTTTAGTATTACATAAATACTCGTTAAATTAAGGCATTTTTTAATATGATTTTTTTTGTTGTTGATTTTATTGATTGAATTGACATTTACTTGTAGACTTCATTATAACACGCTTAAAAAATAGCTTAGATCCAATGAAAACGTAGGCCGAAATAGCTATCGACTATATTTGTAGACGACAAATTTTGCAGAACTAAAATATATTGCTATTTTCACCGTGTAAATTTTTATTTTCTTTATTAAGATTCTATTTGTTTTACGATGTGATTGTCAATACTATTCAAATCGTATACATATGCCTAATATATCTTCATTGTAAATATTTGTAAGTGGTTTCAATTAACTACTCAACAGTAAACAAATGTTTACCAAAAAGTTAACCAATGACCACAGGTCGTGTATCAGACAGAATTTCGAATTCCTGAAAGTACACACAATTACCCAATGTAGTCGCTTGTTTGCAAAACAATACTGTCTTAAGTACTTCGTTAAAACAAAACAACGTTCAGGTAAAGTGTACCTGACAAGATATGAAAGATAGATTTACTTGGCTACAAAGAAAACAATATAGAGTATTGAGCCAAGTTATCAAAATATGCATATTTAGTAAGCGATTTTAATGCCATAATATTGTATGACTTGTATAAATACTCTGTCTAAAGGTATTATTATCTATCTAAGCTGAGATGTTACCACCAAAGCCAGAGAAAGTAATTATTCCCCTGCCTACCAAAAGTCTCTGCGAGATGTACTCTTATATAAGTGTTGAAGTATTCAAAAGCCTTAGATGTGCTGTCAAAAAAGTTTAATAATTTCAGAGCCATCTGTTGAAAATCTCATTTTCAAGGTGTGACGAAAGCTGTTCCATCAAAAACCAACATCTTAAATTTAAAAAAAAAATACAATATTTTTATAAATTTTCTATCACCCATCCTAAATAATATTTATTTCGTTAGTATTTATAAGTTTAAAAATAGTTCATTATGAAACTATTGAACAAAATATGATTTTAAACTATTATTTGTTAAATTTATTTTTATACAATTCAGATAAATAATTTCTTCTAAGAAGTATAAAAAAAATAATTAAAGGTGTCAAAAGTAAAATCACACCTATTCAACTTGTTATTTAAATTTGACACCCCGGCCTAATTGTTTCAGATGAACAGATGTGTTAACTGTCACTTCTTGATGGAAAGGCATGATATTTTAAATAATAAAAACACATTTTTTTAGTACTTATTTCCACAATATATTTTTTGATCAGGACCGGTTTCGCTCATCGCGAGCATTATCAACTGATCATTTCATTTTTATAACTAAATAATACTTTTCATTTCTTTATTCGCCAATGCATCTAGAAATAGGAACAATAATTGAGTAACTCTAAAGGTAGTTTATAGCTGTTGAGTGAATTGGTGTATATAATTTTTTTATACTAAAACCTTAGTTTGATTTAGCTCTCCTTCAGAAAGTTCGAATTTGGATGAATTATATTTTTAATAGGTTTCCTCCCCTCACGAAAGTAAAAGAAAAAAGCTCACATCAAATTCCGTTTGTTAAACTTTTGCAGATGTATATTAAATCACGGATATATGGGGGCAAATTTGATAATATAATTTAATTTCACGTAGACGAGCTACGATAAATTTTGATTTTAAAATCAATTGATCCATTCAAAGGCAAAATATGTTTTGCGTGTAAGTCAAATTGAATATACTTTTCGTTTTCTATTCGAACAGCTCAAAATTAAAAAAGTACTGGTTAAAAAATTTGCGGATATGTATAAAATAGTATTATTTATTGCTTTCATCGTATGGTCTTCATATCAAGCAGAAAAGCCGATCTGTGGTTAAAAAACAACAGTTTTGATTGACTATGTCAAACGTAAAATATTAACAAGTGAAAGTTCTGATAAGGGCGTAAATAGCTATCACTACATATCTAATTTGATTTTTTACAGCTTTGTACGATTCCACATGTTTTTTCGCTATCGACCCAGGTTTCGCCTTTCGAAATTTTCAGGCATTCTATCACACATATGTAACATAACTGACAGTCAGTTCAGAAGTCGATTCTGTTACATTCGTGTGATAGAATGCCTGAAGATGCTGAAAGGCGAAATCCTGGTGGATTGTGAAAAAACATGTGGAATCGTCCAAAGTTTTAACAATTCAAATTTGATATTGAAATTCCATCAAGCACCTTCAGTCGATATCACATATTATAACTATATATCTTATAAATTTTGTAGAACTAAAATCCATAACTATAATATTTTATCACCGTGTAACAATGGAGTTCACCCAAGTAAATGCCAAATAAATCTAGGATTCAATAGAGTTCGCAAATGACTTTAAAAAAGAAAAATATTTTTTTTTATAATATTATATAACATTTTATTACAAACTACAAAAAAAAAACTATAAACTCTTACTTTTTTATCCACTATTCGACTGAGTTGACTATATAAAGCAGTAAAAAAACCAAATTGACCACTATTTGGCTTTGTCTGAAACGAATGTGTAATGATTGTAACTAAAGCCTTTGGGCATTTGGAATTCAAGTGCAGGCAGTCTTGACAGGACGGAAACAGATGCAAATAGTATTGCTTCAGTGTCAGTTTTAAGAAATATTAACTCATTTTATTCATTAGATCGATCTAAAATGGTCAGGAAAGGTTCGAGCAATTCTGATAGTGGAGTATCGTATACACGGCTTTATAAAAATTGTAATTTCTTGAAAACAAAACATGATACTATTTTATACGTATAAAGGAAAAAACAGTATAAAATGGTCATTAAGTGACTCGTTAACTGAGAGTATTGGATAAAACATATGTTCAAAGTGAAAAGTCAACTCCTACAAAGAAAACTACATATTAGGATAAAGTTTTGAACAAACGAAGCATTGCAACTTAATCCTGTGTGAGCTAGAATCTAGAAATGTAGGAATTCCTCCTGTAATATAATCGGGATTGAGTTTGCAAGGAAATAATACGTATTCAATTCGACCAAGTACCGACCATAAGTACTTCCACTGGATGACTTCAAATTTAGTTCGCTCATATGAAACGTACTTTCAAATGCTTCATGATGATTAATATTTTTAACTGAAAATCCTAGATTTTCATTTTGATGTATTTAAAAATTAAGGAATTTTTCTACTATCCTATATGTATTTTCTATCAACACGACTTTATCTGAAATGTAACATATATGTCTATATGAAAGAAAATCTTTACACATCAACAATAAATTTTAATTGATTGAATTGGCATTTACTTGGTAGAACTCCGTTATAGTAAGGTGAAAAAATCGCAATGTATTTTAGTTCTACACAATTTTATAAGTTACAGTTGATAGCTATATATACAGCCTAAATATCTATTTGCTATTTTTTCACTGTGAAATAAATTGCATTTTCATTTACTTTGTAGAACCCATTATACTACGTTGAAAAAATAGTAATGTTTTACAGTTCTACAAAACGAATTAATAGTTATTTCAGTTTATGCCCTCATCAGAACTATAGCTATCAATTATATGGCTGATAAATTTTGTAGAAATTAAAGACATCACTAGTTTCTCACAGTGTCATTGAATGTATAAGAATAGTTCTAACGATTGCATCAGCCAAAATAGCTATCAACTATATCTTATAAAATTTTGTAGAACTAAAATACATTGCTATTTTTTCACTGTGTAATAAATTTTAAGCTAGTAATATCCATAAATATTATACTTGCATCAATTTAATAAATGACTCCAAAAATTACGTACCTTAGTTTATGCTTAGCGGTATATATTCTTAAATATGTACACATATTTGAGTAATTTTGTTTAATTTAAGGTAAATACTTACAAAATAGTAGGTCTATAATACTACACCGATTTAACGTCCATATATTATATACAATATTTCAAAAATTATATGCATAGTAAAGTAGCCCTTTCATGAAAGCCACTGATGCATTAAGCGACGCCTTTTTTATCTAAACGACAGAAGATATCACGAGGGAGGCGTTGTTGCGAGAATTTGAAGATTTTTTAAGATGCTAGATAAAAATATAAATATTTATTATAGCTGTTTGGTGTTATGTAATTTTGGCTGCAAGTAATATGACGAATAGAAAGGCACAAAATAATACTATTTAAAATGCGCCCCGTATATTTAGATATTTTTAGGATCAATTTAAAAATCTACACATTCGTATTTAAAGTTTTGTGTAGTAAATTTACTTGAAACCTACTGTATTGGTTTTAATTTTAAAGCAGGATTGCAATTTTAGTTATATTAAATTCTGTAAATTTTTCTTGAATAAAAATAAAGGTGTATATTTAAATCGATAATCAGCGTGTTAAAAAGAGGGTGATAGCGAAGGTTGATAAAACACAAAAAATCTTTCTCAGTGTCCAATTTTTTTTCTTCCTAAAGACAGAATGATTTATGCGGGTTCATCATGCTTTGAGCTAACGTCGCTCTTTTTAAATTTAAAATAAGGAAAGGTACAGAAGCGGTATTATTGTGTAAACACTTTGAGGTGTCTCAAACGCGTAATAGAACATTTATTACTTCGGTCTTTTACTTATTGATACATAATTGAATTTAAAGATATCCGCAAGATGAATTATATGTTTTAAAACGTGTCTTTTTTATGAATGGTATTTCAATAAATTTAATACCGTAAGTAATACTTTCATGCATAAATTTTCCGATCGATGTATTGAACACAATCAGTTGTACGGTGTCACTTTGTGGTGTAAAAGTGTTACTAAGTCTATTGAATGATAACGACTGTCAAAATATAGAATGAAATATCTACCATTTAGCAAAATAGACTCGATCTAAGATTGACATCAAAAGTTTCGATAACATTTCACGCTGCCGATGAATAGAATAATTCCATTATTTATCAATGAAAAATGCTCTGAAATTTGTAATTTTGTTACTTTATCTAGCGTAAATATTTGACGGCAGGTCTGTAAAATTATGCGAGCCAGGAAACCTTTTGATACGTAAATAAATCGTAACAAATGTGTACCGCAATTAAAAATATATCGACCTGATACGTTAGCCGAATGAAACAAAAGCATAACGCATTATTGTTTTCCAAATGCAAACATAGAGTATAGCATAACATCGCTAAATCAACGAATCAAATATGGAAAACACGCATTTTTACGGTGGATGAGCAATGGTTTTGTTAATCATTTCGAAAAAAATAGAAGAAGACCAAAAGCTTTAATAAAACATTATATATATTATATAAACGGCTCTATTATAATCCTCTTATTATAATTATCAAACAAAATGCTTTAACAAACACTTAATGAGAAATTCACAAGATGCTGTGGTTAAAAACATTTTATTTCACCAAATTAACAAGTGATTGATATTAATACCATCTTTTGAGTACAATTTTTGTTCAAATCAAAAATGGAATTTAATTTAATCGATAAAAATAAAAAAAAATATAACAAATTTGTGACTTTAAATGAGCTATGGCTTTTTTAAAAAGTTCTGGTTCACTATTTAGTTATTCAATGTGTGAATGAAACATACATTTTACGTATATTTTGAATCCCCATAACACTTTGCATTAACTAATATGTTTGCTGGTGGCTTATTTCCTCGTTCTTTGTTTCTCTTTTCAGCCCAAATAACAAATGGCGCGGTGATTAAACAATAAACAAGCTTCCCACAGCTGAGCTATATAATAATAATTTCAATTGAAATGTCAGAAACAGGCAATGTGTTGCAATGTTCTTTATTCTGGCCTATCGCTTGGTAGTGACCATACGGTAAGTATATCATAAAAAGGATTTTTAGTAGATTGCACGAGAGATCCACATTTTGGAAATTTTTAATGAAGTCTTATTTTTGTTTCAATGCAAATAAAGATAAGTGCTTAATTATAATTTCATAAAAAAGAAAGCTTATATTGATTGAATTTAAACTTACTTGGTAGAACTCTATTCCAACACGCTGAAAATTATAAGAACTAGATTTATAAGCTATATAGTTGATAGCTATTTTGGCTCACGCCTTCATCAGAACTATAGAGATTTTGTAGAACTAAAATTCTTTGCAATTTTTTTTTTACCGTCTTAAAAAGAAAGCTGTTAAATTAATTTTAATTAGTCGAAATAATATCAATTTTTTAGAAATTTTAAATTGCTGTCAACATTCAACTCGTTCTTTACTGAGCATTTTAAAGGCTCCATATTCCAAAGCCTAGACTTAAAAAAATTATTGAATAATATTGGCTTGAAACAATCTTATTGAGTTTGTCAGGACAAATCAAACAATGTATTAATTCAAAAATTAGCGAGTACATGCAGGTTTTAACCACACAGTTAAATCAGCCGTCTCAACAGTTGAGACGTTAGCAGTCAGAGGGTTTAGTGTCAACTACATCTTTAGGTAATAAAAAAGAATATTTGTCCTTTTTTTCAAATAAATTCACCCTTCAAACATTGGCACAGTTAATACATTTTATTTTACCTGAGTATTAATGTAACTTACGTCAGTATTTGAGGCAACAGCAAAAAATCCTCGCGTGACAGAAATATAATTATTGTAATTCAGCTATGCAAACAGAAGAAGTTAATCATGTTAGTCAATATTCTTGATAATTAAAAAAGGCATTTAAACAAAGCCCAAATGTTTTGCTATATTTTGACTTCTGTAGTATAATCTAAAAACTATATAATTCTTTTTATGAATATATTATAACACAAATATTTCTAATTATCGATTTCAGAGACACTACGTGAACATGAATCAATAAAATCAGTACAATATTTTCCAAAAACCTTTTTATTTTTTTTTCAAATGGAATATTTCATTCCATTTTAAATTTTAGTCTCTATGAAGACAAATTGCAGTCGGTTTCCAACCATTTTCAGACGGGACATGTAATAAAAACTATCGAAAATTATTATAATAAACAATTATACGACAGTTTTTTTTCATTTTGACTTTAAAATTTTCACTTGGTGTCTTTGTAATACCTGTATCATTTTCACATCGTAAATGCTGTGAAATAAAATTCGATTGCACTTTTATAGAGTGAGACTTTTATGAAATAGAATTTTATAGAAATTTAAGAAATTGTGTTTTTATATTTTTTTTCATGAATATTATTAAATTTATAATTGTAACTATGCATTGAGCTTTCACCATAAACATTATTTTGTGGAGTGGATATTTCGTAGTATTATACCGGAAAAAAGAGATAAATAAAATAATTGGTTCCTTAAATTAGCAATTTGTACGCGATGAATTGATTTACCAAAATACCATTATTCTGCGAATCTTAATAAATGACAAAAAATTCATTGCTATGAGTGTATGCAGTATTCAACCAATTCAATATATTTAATTCAATTCAAGAAAATAATTAACTTATATTAATGAGCAAAAATTGGAAGATGATAATTTTTAAGCCACTGTTTTTACACTTTGTATTGATGTAAACAATCACAAAAAACAATCAAACCGTTTTTTTACAAATCATTTCAAACTGAAATGATTATACAGAAATGAGTGAGATGAGTACATTGCTCGTTTTATGTTAATGTTTCCTGCTTCATTATTTTACATTATAACTTCCGTATTAATTTTGATCAAACTACAATCTATTTAAGCTTCAAATACGTAAAAATCAACTCGATATTCATAAATTTTTGAATGATTTTGAATGACACAAACTTTTTCAGGTGCCATTATTACTGGACTATCTCTCAGTTAAAAGTAATAAGGCTTAACTTGACAAGGCTGAAGCTTCAAAAAAACTAGACAAATTAATAATACGTGTCTAAACAAGCTTACATTATTTTAAGTTTTCGAAACAATTGCGAATATTTCAAAAAAATTACGATAGACTTATATTATACGACAATCTGTTTCACATCTGCCTGAAACTAGAGCTGTATTGTTTGTGTGTGTCTTGCATCGCTTTTTGCAGACTTAATGAACTACCGATTCACCGAAAACTGAAGTGGTCAAACTTCATCTTCAAAGGATTGGTTAGAACTAAGTTATAAATACATGTAATCCCAACTAAGTTCGATTTATTTCACACAAAAACTTTTTAAGTACCTTAAAAGCCAGTCAATTATTGGTCGACCATCTGTTTTAAACTAAACTGGAGAGTGAAATATAAAATTTAAATATAAACTAGAAAAAATTAATGTTATTTTACTAAAGCTACTAGTAGTCTTACTAAGTATTATTTTTTATTTATTCTAAGAGCTAAATCTTCGTTTGTTTCAATTATTATACATCAAAAAAAACTTTATGTTGATAATATAATATTAACAATTAATCAAATTCTCAAACCAAATATTAATAAGGTTTATTTTTCAATTGATGTTTTTTTGATAAAACATGGTTTATTTTAAGTTCTGTTGATACTTAAGAAGATATTATATATCTTTTTATAAAAGCATATCTCCACAATAGTAGTTTGATCATTCTATTTACAAATATTTCACAGTAGAATAAATACAAATATGTCTAGTATTATATTGTAAGTCTAATATAAAGTTTAACAAAATTTGAATTGAAATGAAGCTGAGTGAATTTTCATCTAAAAATATATAAACGAAGCATTGACATCACTGTCACCTTTTATAAGTAATGGTTAACAACGAAGCAGTGTTTTAATTGCCTAAGCGCTTATGACTCGTAAATCACTATTTTGTAGACAAATTGGTCTCGCAAGCAAAAATGTCTTGTTTACCCGTAATTCACATCAAATATTATAGAATGGAACCGTGCAAGTTAGTGTAAAGTAAAACCGAAAAGAGGATTAAAAAGGGGTAGCGAAGATATTTTCATGTTTGACGATTCGTTAAGCGAACATTTGATTGATGTAAGCTTCAAATAACTGCAAATTCAAAACAAACATTAAATTCTTCGCGTTCCCAAAAATATTTTGTTTTCAATGTTTATTTAACAATTTACACTGAATAAATGAAATTCTGTTTCAAAATATACAAAAAAACGTCACCTATGGCACTTACGAAATATCATTTTTTTTGCCTGTTTCAATGTGTTTGATATTAAAACATTTGGCTGCAAATTTACTCTCCATCTTATAATAAAAAGTATGTTTTCTGACATATCAATCACTATCAATACAAGCCAGCTAATATCAATCTGAATATATTACAAACATGAATTAACTGGAATTTTTAATTTTAATGCAAGAAATAACAATGAAATTCGATCGATTTAATTGAGAATATAAGTGAAGTCATAAAAAATATTTTGTCACACAACTACAATAAAGATTTTACTTTTTAATGCCAGTTATTCATTATTCATAAATTTTGAACAAAATTTGAAATATTAATTTTCATATATTGTACAACAATAAGTGATATGTACTACATGCGATAATAAGAAAGCTCATAAAATACTTTTTTATTTTTCATAAAATACGTGAATTTCCTCATCAATAACTAAATCTTCCCCTGCAAAATTTTCTCTACAACGTCGAAGTCGGGATAAATAATTCACGTAAGAAGTTTTTCACCTTTCTTATTACATGTGACCTGTTTAGTCCAACAAATTACTCTAGTGAGATTGGACAGGATTGATTGCTTTAGTGATTCTGCCGTAGCAGCTACGCCGTAGCACCGTTGCAAGATACTCAGTACATACGACTATTTGCTTTATTTGACCAGTTACTCTATTACCATGCATGCCACGATGTAATTTGACGCTAATTAATCTAAAGTCTGTTGATGTGCTTCTCTGAAGCGCTTTGTGCTGACGTGGTGGTCACAAACGAAGTGTGAAAAATTAAATAATTCAGAACACAACAAAAATAATTTGTCTTTCATATAAATCAAAATTCATTGCATTTGTTTTCAAAAGCATTGGTGGAATTGGCATTTATTTGGTGGAACACGATGAAAAAATAGCCACGTATTTCAGTTCTACAAAATTTATATGATATGTAGTTGAAAGCTATTTCGGCTTCCCTTCGTCAGAAATTTTCAAAAGCTTCATTAAATTTTCTAAAAATGTTTTTTGTTAAGCTGTAATGAAAGTTATGCTTAAAAAATTGTTTATATTTTTATGTATACGTCTTTTTAAATTGTTGATGTTCAACAAAATAATTAATGCATTATAAATACACTTATACGTATCACGAATGCTTTTTTTATTTTTTTTTAATAGTCGCTTATATATATAAGAAGTCGAACCGTCACCGAGGACGTCAGTTCTGTTGCATCCGTGTGATAGAATGACTGAAGTTGTCAAAAGGCAAAACCCGGGTCGTTAGTGACAAAACATGTGGAATGGCATAAATTTGTAACAATTCAAATGTGATATTGAAATTCCATCAAGCACCTTCAGTCGATGTCATAAATTATACCAAAACAATTATCATTCGAGTCGAATACTTTTATCAATGAATTAAAATAAGGAGATATTAAAAATAAATTGCAAAATCTTTAACTGGCAAAAGTATGGTAGTTTTGAGTGATTTTATCCGATACGGTGTGTCCATTGGCTCATTTTTAGGTTATTTATTCGTTCATATACGTGTATCGGTTTCATGAAATATATTGAACTCAATGGGTGTATCCACTTATTTATGAAACAAAGTGACTGCTTCGCTAGCTGCCTCGACAATCTGTCCACCATTATGTAAACGATAAATTTAATTGGCGAATGGATGTGACAAGATATCGGGTGGACATTGATATTAATGGACGCATGTATGATATGAGTGGAACTGAATTGTTAAGAACTATTAAGCTATGTTTAATAAACGTCATTTTCTGAAATGAATTAAACTTTATAATTAATTAATAAACTTGACAGAAGCGGTATTTACAAAATGTCCTGTGTCCCATTTTTATCCGTTTATATCGGAGAGACAGGTAGAAGTATACCAACTCGAGTTAAGGAACATGCAAGATCATTCAACAGTAAAAAAACAGATTCACAATTTGCTAATCACGTTATAAAGAAATCGTATAAAATAAATTAAAACTCAGCGCCTAAAAGTTTGCATCTTTGAAATAAGGGTCGCAAGATGACGGCTTTAGAACAGCTGGAAATCAATAGGTATAAACTATCACAAAAAAATCTTAATAAATAAACAATATATGTCGGTCGCCATTGCTCAATCCACTACAGGGGGTTTTTTCGTTTCCTTAATTTTTGAAAATTTTTAATTTTATTGCGAGCAAGAAACAAGATATGTCGTTAAAACAGGAGAGAAGATGTATTGTGCACCTTTTCTACACAGCTCCATATATATATATATATATATATATATATAAGTAATTGTTCGTTTTAGTATAGTTCTGACGATGGCGTGAGCCGAAATAGCTATCAACTATATTTTTAAAAAAATTTAGAACTAAAATACATTGCTATTTTTTCTCCGTGTTATAACGGAGCTCTACCAAGTTAATGCCAATTCAATCAATAAATTTAAAGGCAACGGTGAAACAATCGTTTTTTTTAATAAAAATAAACACACGATGAAACTAATTTCTCGTGTTTTCTAAATAAAAATAATAGTGAATATAGAAACATGTTTCTTCTTCAGTGATCGTGGTGACTTGCGTTAAAATAAAATCAGTTATATCGAAAAGTTTATTGTAGGAATATGGGATTGTTCAAAAAATTATTTAACGTAAAATTTGTATATTATCATTTTTTATTAAAAAGCTTCCAGGCTTATGTCTATTTTTGTATTTTAAACATGTCATAAGTAAGGCTTTTAAAAAAATGAACTTGTGATTTGATTAAATTTGATTTGCGAATGTTGATAGCAGCATTTTGATAAGATCATGGTTGACTTAAGCTTCGTTAATTGTGTCAATCTAGATAGATTGAACATCATAGATAATGTGGTAATGGAGTAAGTTATATCACTAAAATAGCCATAATATAATTTACAGTGAAATGTATACAGAACGGTTGCTGTCTGTTTCGAGCAAACGCAATAATTCAGCGAACTTCAATTATAAAGCTGGTGACATAAAATGGAATAAATAACCGAATAGTGTAGTAAAAATTGTAAACAACGTTAAATTAATTACTCAAACTGAATTCAGAAGAGATTAATGGTAAATTGTCACAATACTTGATTAATAATTTTCAAAAAAACACGGGTATCTTTTTTAGACATTTACATTTTGAAATAAGCAAACAGAACGAAATAAAAATAGTGTTATTCACACACATCGCAAAAATCAATACGCCAGCTATCTTTGCAAATGTATCCACCGCTTTTTTAATCAAATTGGTTATTAAAAAAAATAACTTACCAAGTGTGGCACTGTCAGTTCACGTAATATTGAAATCTGTAACAAAGAGAAATGCATTATTATATAACATTCAAAATAGATAATAATTTTCAATAATTATGTTGAAAATTAATCAAATTAGTTAATGCGACGTATTGGCGAAATCGGAAGATTTTTTTTATCTCGAAGCTTTTTTTGTTTTGTTTTTACAAAATTTATTTGAATGTTGTTTATAAAACAGCTCACACGAAGTCCTTCGATTCTAACAGATATCAGTAATTTATGAATGATTTTTAATTGATAACATTAAATTAAGTAAACTGTTTGTATAAAGCCAGTAATTAACAATTAAAAACAGTTGATATTTTCTTACGTCGCTATAATACGGGAGTTAAAATATTTCAGAGTGATTTTAATTTCAAATCTGTATTCATCTTCATCGTTAGTACATTATTCAAAGTTAAAATTGTTCAATTCAGGCTACCAAAAAAGGGAAATTTTAATATAGGCTGTGCAATATCTCGGGAAATAATAAAGTTTTATTTCCCTTAAAGCAGAATTAATAACTTGATGTTTTCATATCGACATCAAACGATGATAAAGCAATAGAGGAAAAATGTAAGGCAGCAACTCGCTTTTAAATACCCTCAAGATAATTTTTTATACATATTTATTGCTGAAAAGGAAGCAACCCTAAATTAATAACAGATTAAATGTATGTTTAGCCCTAAATATGGAAACCGTGTTGAACATTTTATTTTAAATTAATATGCATATTCATAAAAGATGGTTTACACAAATTTTATAGATATTTTTTTTTTAGCTAGCGAGTTCTTTTAGACCTTGATACATTAAATTATAACGTTGAAACTCAAATTTTTATCACAATATATCGGCATGCATTTAATAAAGTATTTAATGAGAAAATAATATTTGATAAAAAATAGACCACAATAGTTATAATCTTCATTTAAATAAATATTTATTTTTAAACTATGAAACCTTATATAATAATAAAAGTTTGAAAATAATATTTAATAATCTTCATTCAAGCCTATCATTTTATCAATAACTTTTTGCTGTGAATGAAAGCAATTTATATGTTTTTCTTTTTTCAAAGTACAAACTTTTCAGCTTGTTTTTGGGGGCATACTAAATCAAACATTGGTTATTTCTTTCCTAAAGACGTCTTCGTCATAAAATGGTTTCCTTTTGAATAACACATTTGGAAAAATAGGGCTTTCGAAATATTCTGCTTCGTGAAAAATGTTTACATTATTTTGATTGAAATTATAAATGAAGCGTATGCGAAAAACATTTACTTAACTTTTGTTTCAATAAAGATTTAATCAGATTCTACCGTGAGAATAAAATGATGAATTGAGGCTTTTTTATTACAAATTGAAAATTCACCTTGAAAACACACCTTAATGAATAAGTGAGTTGTGAACTTTCGGAGACGTTTGTACTATTTTACAGTAGTTTACTTAAAACTTCCAAACTTTAGACACCATTGCGATCATTATCACAACAAATATTTATGATATCGACTGAAAGTGCTTGGTGGGATTTCAATATCCAATTTTAATTGTTAAAACTTTGTACGATTTAACATGTTTTGTCACTAACGTCATTTCTGTTGTATTTTTTTTATAGAATGCTTGAAGATGCCGAAACGAGAAACCCGACATGTGGAATCGTACAAGGTCTTAACAATTCAAAATCTCACAATATTCATTTTTAGTTTTTTCTTATTGAAACACTCCAAGCCTTAACTGTTTTGAATACTGACTATTCCTTCAAATAACAAACAATTCAAAATATTTTTTTTTTTTTTGAAAAATAGTTAAATAGTTTTCATAACGTTATTTCACTAGTTTCAATTAATATGGATTACAGCACCCTTGTAACATAATAATGATTTTATAATGTAAAAATGTTTATGGTAACGTGCGGCTATCAACTTTTTGAAATATACTAAATATATATTTGAAAGATAGGCTAAATTATACAACACGGCAGTAACACGGCCACGAGTCGAGGTGAAAATTTATATAAAAAAAATTCCTGCCTCAGCTGAAATAGCCGAGGGTGAAAAATTTATGGGATGGGTTGCGACGGACTTACCTACATTTAATAGTACACGCGCAATGGGGTGAAAATTCGACACAACGAAAGTCAAAAATAGACTGAACATATTTTTAGGTATATTGTGTTATCAAAATATAGCGAATCGAAAGAAACGATTTATTTTAAGGCATAATTGTGTTCAATAATAGAATTTATTGTCTTTTTTAAGTATTATATGATCAAAAAATTATTGGATAAACAAAATAAACAGCTTTTGAAGACATTTAGCATTCAGTTAAATTTTTTTTTTTTTATATTGACTATGTAAAGATTCATCAGTTGCTTTAATGTTGTAGAATTTTTAAGCCGCGCATATTGAAAAAATATCTGATAATTTTATGTATACAATGTCATTTAAAATAGAAAATGCCAAAGCCAAAATGTGAGTAAGCGAGTGAAATACATTTTATAAATTATAAAGAAAACTATTACTTCTTTCTAAGCTTTAAAGTTTATCATGACAACATTATTATTTCACAACGCTTTTTAATTATTTGACAAACAGTTTGTTTGTTATTATTTCTTTTAATATATGTAAGTATTAACATTTTCATTCGAAATTGTAGTTTTTTCCAATAAAAGTATTTCTTTAAACCACCTAGATCTTGATCTCGTCAAACAGTTAAACATCCTTTAAAAATAATCAGAGATCCGTTATATATTTCATCGGTATTATTTAAAAAAATTGAAGTTGCAAATTAAAGTTTCGAAGACGTTATCTATTGGTATTAAATTGTTCAAGCAAAAATATTGACAACATTGCTTAGTGCATGTCAAGAGTTTTGAAGCTTGATACTAAATAAAACTTGAAAGCGAAACGATATTTTTTTATAGAATTTAAAGAGAAAATTTCCAACTCGTCGCCACACTTTTTTTTCATTTTTTCAAATTTTTTGTAGAAAGTGTTTTTTTTTTCATATTTTTTAAGTATATAAAAGATTCAGCATTGAATTGGAAAATTATCGTAAATAAATAATTAACACCTTATGCATTCAATGTTTTAAAGTGCAGAAACCAATTTTCTTACACTTGAAGACTGATACTTCGCATTATTTTTCATTACGAAACCGACAATTTTCAAAAAATACTATCATTATTCTTTTTTGTTCTATATTTTTTATTTTCATCAAATCTAAATTGTATTTATCATAAGCATTCATGTAACCCCTATTTTCGATTTTTATTGAGAAGTCTATTCAATGAAATTTGAGATTCAATTAAAATTGGAGAATATAATTGATTTATTCTAATATTTAAATCAAATATACACGTGAATTAATATTATTTTGGAACGATTTAAATTAATTTGTACAGTTCACAATAATATTATGTCTAAATTATAATTTATGGGCAGTTAGGGGTAGAATTGTTATAAATTACAGTTTGGGTGATTATAAGCCAAACATTTATTTGATTGACAAATATTTAGAGGTTGTTTAGAGTGAAAGTTTAATCTGATCTATTATGTTTCGTTGAAACATTTCTGTTTCAAAACTTTTTACGACAATTACAAAATGACGTATATATAATAAACAAACATCAATTTATTTTATTTGAAACTAACAATAAAGGGCAGCTTGTGAATTTATAAATATCCATAGTTTTTTTTTAGTTATAGACGAATCGGTTTTCTCATTTTTTTCATCGTCTTAATGACGATGTGTAGTTTCAAATTGTATGTAATAAGGGTATTAACTATCAACTTCTTATATAAAATAGTCTTTTTCAGAGCTTCCGTTTGTCGTAATTTTAAATAATTGATTTTTTCATCATTTCCTTACAAGTTTGATCAAAAATGCGAAATATCAAAAATATTACATAATGTACGAAACGACTAACCAAAACTGCTTGGAGATAATTTTATCGATTTATTTTAACTTTTAAGCTAGAAATTATATAGTTAATGATATCGATTGAAGGTACTTGATGAAATTTCAATATCGAATTCGAATTTTCAGTTTTGTTGCATCCGTCGTTTGGTAAAAATCCTGAAGATGCCGAAAGGCGAAACCCGGTTCGTTATTGATATTTGTGACAATTCGAATTTGAAACTTTATGCTTCATTTCTTTGGATATAATATTTTTAAATGTAATAAGCTGCATGAAGCCAGAATAGATTATTTTTAATGAAAATAACAACGAAAAAAAACACTGTTGATCAAGCGTCAGTTATCGGGTATTGTTGATTAGCAGGGAAAATGTTTAAGTAAAATGTTGCTGTTATAAATATCAAAAATTTCTCGACTCAAACCTTCAGGACTTGCAAGTTGAGTAAAACACACCGACATAATAATATATCTGGAGTCCCGGGTACATCTGCCGGTCGTTCCTAGTTTGGTTATCCAGATTTATTGGCGGGTCGAACTGGGTTCAAATTGCCGTCAGATCGCTTGGCATTGCCCATGAAGATAATATGAACATTTCCCGTTTAAACCGAATTGACAATTAGATAAAGTCAACGCAAAACCTTTCCCGCTACCTGAATTTGAATAATATTACGGCATTTATATTATGTATGTTTATATTATGCTATCTCTAAGAACCACCTTAGCGACATTAAGGTTTTTTATGATGTATTTAAACAATTACATATGTCCAAAGCAACGATTATATATTAATGGACATGTTCAAAGTCACAATAATGCAAAACACAATTTTTCAAAGCCTTCATTGGAAAAAATTTTAAACAATATAAAATATATTTATTTTCAATTAAAACTCATAAAAGCTTGGAATTGTCACAGCATAAGTTAAAAAATAAAATATGATTTTGACTCAAAAACTCGATATGCTTGTTAAACTTGTAAACTTAAAAGCATCGCTACTTTTAACACGGTGAAAAAATAGCAATGTATTTTAGTTCTACAAAATTTTTAAGATCTGGTCGATCGCTATTTCGGCTCACGCCATCGTCAGAACTACTTACTCGATCGCAACTTTTATCTTAGAACTAAATACTCTATTAAAACGAATTATGAATAACTCATCTATAGTAAATATAGGAAGAAATTTTTTATTTATTTTCGTAAAAGCTTATTTTCATCAGGGTCAGTCATTTTTTTTCAGTTCTGTTGCGTCCGTGTAATACAACTGAAGATGCCGAAAGATGACACCCGGGTCTTTAATGATAAAACATTTTAAATCGTACAATGTTTTAACAATTCAAATTTTAAAAAGTAATGTTTAATGTACACTATTCTCATAATGATTATTTTAATAAATTGAATTCCTGTTTTCAAAATATAGCCTTAAAATCGACTGGAAGACTTACTCCATTCCAAAATATGTTGAAAAGTCTTCCAATCATTTTTCTATGGGCTTCAATAAACAATTATATGTTATATTTAAATAAAATAACGTGATCCGTACTAAAAATACAATATGAATATTGTATCACCAGAGCTTCCAATTCGAAAGCTTTCGTGCAAATGATTTAACGCGCGCGTAACTGGGTAAGAGCTTTTCTCATTTAAAATATATATGCTATATACTTTTCGCACTTTCCACGCATTCTCTATTTTGTATTCGCACGAATAAAAAGAGCTTGATTTATTTGATTGTCGAGAGATGTCAGCGTCACCTGAAGGGAGATAAACGACTGGCGAATGTCTTCTACTGCGCTCTTTTTTGCGATTGAAAGCGCATCAAGGAAAAGAGGCATTCGGCTCACTATCGCATGCCTTGGAGATAAATATTTCCGAATGATGGCATTTGACGTATTCTAGGCATGGAATATATTGTGAAAATGACAATACGTATACATTGATATAGTAATAAATTAATTTGTAGGAAAATGGATAATGATTGCTATCTCGCTTAAATGATAGCAAAAAAACTAAACACACAAAATCCATTCAAATCGATCATTAAATGTCGACGTAAGCATTAAAGAATATTTATTACTTTTAAATTTTGTAGTGTGTGCAACGAAAATGCTCATTACAATCATTGAAATTTTATCGGAGAGATATATTATTCTACTGTAACCTAACACCTGTACAAAACAGGATTCATTTTTATCATAACTTTGATTAATCTTCGCTTACAGACCTAAAACGGGTATTGGAAGACATTTTTATCAATATACAAAAACAGACGGGAGTCAAATGGTGAATTTGCTTAACAAACTATGCTAATTTATGATATCGGCTGAGATGCTTGACGGAATTTCAATATCAGATTTGAATTATCACAACTTTAACTGTTCTGTTCTCATCCGTATGATTTAATGCCTGAAGATTCTATAAGTTCTAATTTGAATTGTTACAATTTCTACATGTTTTGTCACTAACGACTTTCGGCATCTTCAGGCATTCTATCACACGGATGTAACTGACTAAATGATTGAGAACTGCTCAGTTATGTTGCAGCCGTGACAAAACCTTTGGAATCGTACAAGGTTGTGACGATTCAAATTTGATATTGAAATTCAATCAAACCCCATCTGTCGATATCATAAAGTATTTTAATTGTGCAATTTAACTTTTGTACGTATTTTTATATTTATATAAACGGTAGCGAACCTTGCCGAAGAAGATGTTGAATTTTTATGGAAGCGTTTCATTCGAATTTTCTTCCCAAGAGAATTTTTGGATTGGAATCTGAAATCTATTTGGGAACCTTCTTACGGAGTGAAACATCCAAGTACACCCTCCTACTTTTGTCAATGGGTTCAATACACGTGGTGTTATCCCAGCGCTTCAAAGGTACATAATGAAGCGCATAATGTCTCTTTTAAATTCGGTCCCGTAATACTTGTTTTGAAATTGTAATCCAGCGACGAAAGGGACTTCAGTTAAACGTTTTGAGAACTTTCCCCTTATTTCCTTCACAAATACTAACATGTCACGTTGCTTTACTGTTCATCTTTTAGTTATATATTTTATTTATAAACAGTTTATTAGAAAATATGTGCAGTACTATTTTTATTGAACGTTGTATTAGGTTTGTGAAAAAAAACATATTATATAAAGATAATTGTTTATCGCAAAAAATTATTTTATTTTTCGATTTCTAAAAAAACTACTTACGTCGTTACTTACCACTTACTTAATTCGTAAGAAAATGTAAAATAATACGTAAATATAACGCATTTAATTCTTAACTGATTGAATTGAACATATACAAAAATAAAATGATTGTTATCAAATATTTGCAACTTCATTCATTATAATAAAATCTATCATGTCACTTTTTTATAAATTAAAAAAATATTATAGAAAAATGTAAATATTTAGATTTTGTATTGATGCAAGTAATTTAATTTTAATAATTTATGGGAGAATTTTTCAATGACTTTTTATGACGAATCTAGTAGTAATCAGTAATCAATTATTTTTATAACACACAGAATGCAGTGTTACGGCGATAAACAATGGCGTGAGAGCCTTTATAAGAATTTATTAATAAATTCTACCTTCTTGACTATAAGCGCACGGATTAGATAAAATAAAATAAGCGAAAATGATTGGATAATGAGAGACCTAGGCCACTTCCGTCCTACGAACGCCTCATAAGCGATTCCAATATCCTTTTGTTAGTGGTCTGGAGTGAAGGGTTTTCCCCCAATAAATAAGCAAACGGATAGATGTCTACCTATTACATCAGACACCTTAGGGAGAAAATTATTCCAATTTAATCGGATTCAGAGTAGGATCAATTCCGTGATTAATTTGCCGAAGGTGTAACATATTGTGCCTAGCAAATAATTAATTCAAATAACTTTGAATAGTTCATTTCAACAAAAGTATATTTTATTTTTTATAAGTATATTAAAGTGGAGTAGAATGTTCCAAATAGCACATGAAGTTAAAAGAAACGTAAGTCTTAAATATTTGTAAAATTAATAAAAACCTTGAATGATAATAATATGCTTTTTACAAATACTACTCTTATAAAAAATAAAGCTCTCATCCGTGCATATTAAAGTAACCCTAATAATGTTATAACAATTATTGTAGAAGTTTCGCAAAATAGTCTAAAGAGTAAAGATAAAATTAATAAACTTAACAGAAGAGGTATTTATAAAATGTCCTGTGGCTCAAGATTATCCGTTTATATCGGACATACAAGTGACAACATATCGACAGGACATTTATATAAATGGACGCATGTATGATATAAGTAGAACTGAATTGTTAAAAACTATTAAGTTATGTTTAATTAACGTCATTTTCTGAAATGAATTAAACTTAATAATTAATTAATAAACTTAACAGAAGCGGTATTTATAAAAAGTCCTGTTTTTCATGTTTTCCGTTTATCAGACAGGTAGAAGTATATCCACTCGAGCTAACGAACATGTAAGATAATTCAACAGTAAAAAAAACAAATTCATCATTTGCCAATCAGGTTATAAAGGAATCGCATAATATAAATTAAAACTCAGCGCCTAAGTGTTTGCATCTTTGTAATAAAGGTCGCAAGACGACGACTTTAGAACAGCTGGAAATCAATAAGTATCAACTATCACAAAGGATACTTAACGAACAAACTAATATATATCGGTCGCCATTGCTCAACCCGCTACAGGGGGCTGTTTTGTTTCCGTAATAGACCATTTTCGTGCCATATGTAAGCTTATTGATATAGCCCCCTTTTTAGTTTCATTTATAATTTTTGAAAATTTCTAATTTTATTGCGAGCAAGAAACAAGATATGTCGTTAAAACACGAGAGAAGATGTATTGTACACCTTTTCTACACATCTATATATATATATATCACTTTAAAGGTGTTAACTGTCACTTCTTGATGGAAAGGCATTATATTTTAAATAATAAAAACACATTTTTTTAGTACTTATTTCCACAATATATTTTTTTGATCAGGACCGGTTTCGCTCATCGCGAGCATTCATCAGTTCATCAGTTGATAATTCTCGCGATGAGCGAAACCGGTCCTGATCAAAAAAATATATTGTGGAAATAAGTACTAAAAAATGTGTTTTTATTATTTAAAATATATATATATATATATATAAGCAATTGTTCGTTTTAGCATAGTTCTGACGATGGCGTGAGCCGAAATAGCTATCAACTATATCTTTGCTATTTTTTTTTATATTTTACATTTTTTTTTTCACCGTGTTAGTCTAAATAGACTTTTGAAACTATGCTCCAAGCTATGAAAAACCTTATGATCGAACAAAAGTTAAACGCAAAATCCCTGCCGATAATAAAATCAGCCTCAAGGTGATCAAACACAAATAAACAAAGGCTCACGCTGGAAATAATATTGCTGTATAGACAACATCTCTATGAAACCTTCGCAATCATTGGTCGTACCTTATTTGAAACCCTGGCGGAGTGTGAATCACATGACTAGTATGTATTTATTCACACAACCGGGTCCTGTTCCCGCATTCGCACCACGTCCTTTTGCACGTTGTCCTTCATAGTTTACTTTGAACGAAAAATACATTTTTTATCTACAGTGTGTTGTCAAATTTACATTACTATTTGGTTGTTAAAACGGTTAGTAAAAACGTGCATTCCATTTTAAATAGATTGAAAAATTCCATCTGAGCTATTTTAATAATAAACTATTTGAGAGGATCAAATGTATTGAGATTATTCAGTGTACAACATTATAACAAATATATTTACACCATCAAAAGAAACTTAAAATAAGTGGAGAGTAAAGGGTTTTTTTTAGTCAATATGTTTGACCTTTCATGTTGTCAGTTAATTTTATTAATACATATTGCGTGATCTATACTTATCACATTCGTAAATCAATTTATTTACTTTTCGAATTTGAATCTACCTAATAGACCTTCACCATACGTATATTAAAAGTTTTTTGGAGTTTAATACTTTGTTATTTCAAGATTATCTTTAATTTAATGATTCGTTTTTATATTTTCTTAGCCTATGTGGTTCAATACTTAAACCCATAATTACTCAATATTTTTCAATGCAACCTTACAAACTGACTGACTATTAACTTATTTAATTATATACAGCGATAATTTTAGTATTTCACGTTATTAGATAAAAAAAAAAATGAATAATTCAATGAAGCCAAAAAGCTTTCAATGTTCTAAAATCGAATCTTATGCGTAAGTTTATGATTGATTGAATTGAATGGGCAAATTATTGTTATATGTCTAACAAAAACAACTTGATTTAAATATTTTTAATCCTAAAATGTATGAACGAATATTAAATAAACTTATCACCACATTATTATATAAACGTATCACCACTATTATCAATAAAAAAATAATATTCCATCCTGAAATTATGGATAGTTTCCGGAAAGAGCTGCGCTTTCATAGACAATGTAAAATTATTTCTCCGCAAATTTTACACGCCCTTCGTTTCGAACCGGAAGTTTCTTCGGAACAATTCTTTACTCAGACGAGTTTTTTCAGCAAACTGCGCACACGAGAGTGAAATCTAAAAGATTTCACAGCGGGAAACAAGCACAAGGATACGAATTGCAATTTTCCCAGAGAAAATTGGAATTATTATGTATTTTCATGTTGAGTTTATGGTATTTGTTTTTTACATGGTATGTGATTTCGCTAACGTTCATATATAAAGAAAATAGTACAGTTCTGAATCGACTGTATTCTATTAAATATTAAATAACTGTCATCGTTTTTTTTTGTTCCGCTAGTTGCATAAATAAAACAAAACTGTTAAATGAAATGATATTATTGACATTTTTGTGAAAAGCAGTAAATTCAAGCACCATATTTTACATCTACGTGTTTTGATTTTGTGATTTAAGTTTCTCTTTAATTAGCTTAAATTATCTAAGTTAGTTTTGAATGAAATCAATATAATCATTTTGTACGTTGAACGAGCCAAAAAATATCGTTTGAAGAAAATTTTATTTCACAAATAGTCTTCCTTGCCAGCCAACAAAATTGACATACTTTTGGTCGTATCGCGATATTAAAGTGAAGAAATTCCAGCATCTGTGGCGTTTCAATTTTTTTATGATGCTCGTAAAGAGTCTTAATTTTAATTTTTCATAAAATATATCAGACAATAGAAACGGATTATGGTGTTGTTCGGATACAGAAAATTACTTTTCTTTTGAGTTTTTACAGCTTTTTTATGTCTAACAAGCGCTAAGAGACTATAATCTTGTTATTAAACGTTAATCGGTATGAAAATTAAAGCTCAGGCGAGTTTTGGCTTAGGAATGCTCTTGTCTACGAGTGCAAATATTTTATATCATTTTTATGTTGCTATAGCATGAAGCCAGTGTATTATGGCTTTCTTTTCTTTGTTTTTATTTCTTCGGTGCAAGAGGAGAGTTATCTTTATCGTTAAACGTGTGAAGACTGAAATAAAATTTTGTTGGGCGATACAGTCTTACTCATGGGGCATTTTGAAATCATGTTTGATACATTGCAGAGCTAACTTTACAATCCATAGACAAGTCTTTCACGGTCTATCCAATAAATTGAAAAACTTTAGATTAAAGAGTATATTTTTTTTAAATCTAAAAAAATATAATACAACATATTTCACTGAGTTCGCGTTTCAATTATACGTTTCATTATTTTACATAACTGCATCTTACTGTAGTTTTTACTTTATTTCCCGAAACCACACGATCTTTGGTTTTAATAAATGATTAAATATTGATGATGCAAATAATCAAGTATAATTTAGCAATTTCAGACTTAACACGATGAATAGCAATGTATTAAAGATCTAATAAATTTATAAGATATATAGCTGTCAAGGATGTAAGACGAAATAACTATCAGCCATATATCTTATAAGTTTTGTAGAACTAAAATACATTGCAAATTTTATACAATGTTGTAATGGAATTCTACAAAGTTAATGCCAATTCAACCAATAAAGTGTAGATTTATTTAAAGGTCGCAACTTTTAATACCAAAGATAATGTGATTATAAATTTACTACTATTAATAATTTCATAATATATAATACAACTCTGAATTTGAACGCTGTTATACGTCAAGGTAAAACTATAACTTAATATAATTGGGTGTTTGGCATTACAAAAAACATATTGTATTTAGCAATTTAAGAATATCCGATTGCGTCACAACAAATCGATGACAGGGAAAGTGTTAATAAGCTTTTGAATATACGTGACTATTTTGTAATGGTATCCGATACAAATAAACAAATATTTATTTGGTTCCTTTAAATGTATTATTTTAGTAAGAGAGTTTTAAGGGGATTGTTTTATTTGGAAATGAAATGATAAAGAAATCTAGCAGCTTAGTTTTGAAAAAAAGTGTTTTGTTGTGCTCCCGCGTAGAAAAATATTAGGTTCAAAATATATTTTGTTGACGACAAGCTTGCTTGCTGAAACTGAAAACAATCAAGAAGCCGTCAAAACAGTGGGAGGGAAATGCAAAAAGGCCTTAGTGACAGCTCATTTTTGGAATTAACAAAAATTTGCATTTAATTTTTGTTTATATCGCCAGAAATTATTTTTCACAAGAATTTAATATGTCACAAAAATAGATTTTAATCACGTTATCAAAATTGTAGAATGTTATTTAAATTACATGTTTACAATAAGAAAATCATCAATTATGCGTATTATATATTTTTACATGAAAAATACTTTTTTAATGAGAATATAATGGAACTTATAGTTTTTCAAATTGTTTGGTTACGATCCTTCTGATATTAAATTATGTCGTATTTTCTATATAAAATGCTCATTTTATGTCATTAAAATGAAAAAGTCGGTAATTTTGATTTATTTTATATCATTCAAATTATTTATCCAAATAAGAGATTGCATCGTTATTAAAAGTGTAATTTAATTAATGACCACAAAAAAAAACAGTTAATATGATAAGCTCGTATAAGCTTTTAAACTTCAAAAGTTTTATGTGTGTAGTAAACCACATCTTTGCCACAATATTTAGCGCACAATTTCTTGAGGCTAAACACTGACCACTAAAGGGCCAATGCCTCGGGAGAGTAATAAAAAACTGAGGAGTAAGATTTTCTATTCTTCGCTTGGGGCTAACTTGATCCCAGTGGGTAGAGTTGGGAACCGCATTGCCGCGTTACTACTTGCCGACACCTATACCTACTTCCGTATCTATAATAATTTTCAAACAAGCCTCCATCGCTTTTGCGTGATCATAATGCAAAATATACCGCATGTGACTTTTATTTTCCTATTTCGAACGTAAACATATCTCTACTGTATCCAACTGAATAAACCATTTTCATAATTTGACAGTTTCCATGTTTATATTTATTTATAATATCGACTGTAGGTGCTTGATGGAATTTCAATATCAAATTTGAATTGTCACAACTTTGTACGATTCCGCGTGGTTTGTCAATAACATGCCTGAAGATGCCGAAAGGCGAAACCCGGGTCGTTAGCGACAAAACATGTAGAATCGTAAAATTCGAATTTATTAATATAAACATTAAATAGTCGGGAGTCGTGCGATCGAAAAACAAATTTCCGTAAAATGGGCTGTAGCTTCAGTTCGTTTGTGACAACGATAAGAAAAATAAAATATTTATTATTTAATTCATGTATTTTCATCAAAATGTAAACATTTCAAAAATGCAATTTTATATTCATAGCTAGGATTCTATTACGAAAAGAAGGATCGGTCATCCTATATCCCTGAGGCTTTTGGGGTCTTATGCTGTTATCCTTTCTTTCATATAAAGTAACAAGGTACGTAACAAATCTGATCATATCACCGTATACTAAGAGTATTTATCCAAAAATATCGAGATAGACCGGAATATATTTGAAAACAATCACTCAATAAGATTTTACTAACTAAGTTATTTGCGTATTAACGTTGGCCATGCTTCCATTATTTGATCAAAAAAATATAGTTTCCAAAGAGATGCGCTAAAAATTTATTGTTTTTGCAAAACGAAAAATGTTATGTTATATAGTCTTAATGATTAACATATCCTTTCTACACGTCCGTACAGAGATAGACTCACTATTGTAAGAGTGCTAACACGATAAGTTTGCAACTTGCTATTTGAAGAGAATATACAACGAAAGAAATAATGAATACAGTAGAATCTCGATCAACCGTTCTCGTATAATACGTTTTCCCGTATGGAACGCTTATTTTTTATAGTCCCGTCAAACTCCCATAAGAACAATGTTAAATAATCCCGCATTGACCGTCTAAATATTTTGCTCCCGTCACAAATATTATCCCGATTGACCGTTTGTATTGCATATTTATCCGTATCTCGGCAAGCAAGTTTGACACAGCCGAGTGCGGGTGTTATGTCTAGCCACGTTTGAATCCGCTGTACATGTTAGACGTAACGCATTCGACGCATGTGCTATTTTTTGGTTTGAAATCCACCTCACGCGTAATATGATGCAAATACATTTGCAGTTGTTTAAAATTCATAGTAATAGTGATTCCTGTACATACAAACTTTTGGTCACAAGTTTAGTAACAAGTCTTTGTTCCGATTAAAGTGCCAAATAACAAAGAAGCAAACTAACATAAAGGACTTTTTTAAAAAATAAATTTTATATACAGTATGTACAGGTAACTAATAAATAAATGTTTTTTACGATTTTACTTATTTATTATTATTTGAAGCTTTCCCGCATTCACCGTTTCCCGCATTAACCGTTATTTTTTCAGGGTCCCATGGAAAACGTAAAATCGGGGATTCACTGTATACTATTTGCATAGTTTTGCAATTGCTTGATGTTGGAAACACGGTAGATTTTATATGATAAATGGTAGAAAACGAAATCGTGGTATTATAACGTATGTTTTGAATAATAATTTTTTGTACGCCACAAATTAAAGATAAAGGTAATGAATAAGTGAGTGCTACACATATAAAAAAATATGAAAAGTTGTATAAATACTTTCAGAATATGTTTACCCAATTTTTACTTCAATGTTTTGTTCAAATAATAAACATTACATCTAGTTGAAATATTTTATCTAAAATTAGATTATTAGAGAAGATCGGTAAATTTTTTTTTTTTTTTGTCAAGCTTCTGTATGAGTTATATAAAAATACAACTCAACTGAGAACTTCTTTTTAAACTAAACTAATTTTAGTTGAGTTTGATAAAACATAATATTCTGTGTAAAAAGATCAATACTTACAAAGATATATTATGTTATCAGTTTGTGAATTTACTTGGTAAAATACAATTTAAGATTTCTCTTTTCGCAATATCCCCCTTTAAAATATCCATCGTGTTTCGGATATTAAAAGACCACTGTCTGGATACTAGAATCTCACTACTTCTAAATCACCCTTCAGACAAAGCAATTTTATAAGCAAAACCAAATAAGGGGGAATATTTATTCACAAATAGTGCATTTATAAAGTTTGAAATGTTAGTTTAAATTTATTTGAGATTAGTATTTAAAGCATGAATGAATTTCAAATATTTTAAAACCTTTTCCATTTCCAATACAGAGCATTGCGATTCTTCAAATAAGCTTACTATAGAGGAGTTCACACTTGAATTGTCGAAACTTTGTACGATTCCACATGTTTTGTCTGTAACAACCCAGTCCTAGCCTCCTGTCAGGCGTTCTATCACCTGACAGTTTGTTCAATTATTTAGTTTAGTTAGTCCTGTCGCTTCCGCGTGATGCCGAAAGATGCAAATGCGAAACCCGGGTCGTTTGTGGCAGAGTATATGGAAGCATACAAAGTTTCTAAAATTCAAGTTTGATATTAAAATTACACCAAGCACCTTCAGTTGATATCGAAAACCAATAGTTTTTTTTAATATTGAATGAAATGAATTTAATCTATTCATCGCATTTAATATTTATACCGCACGAATTCAATAATTAACAAAACAAATATTTTTTTAATTTAAGAGCCGAATTTTACCTTTCAGCGTCTTCAAGAATGTACAAAGTTTCAAAAATTTAAATTTAATATTGAAATTTCACCAAGCACCATCGGTCGATATCGTAAATTTTAAAACGAATAGCGTTTTGATTCAAACACGTTACACGGAAATCAAAGACAGCAAAATCGGCCTCTCTGTTAAAGTCCCGATTAATTTCCCTTGAATAAAACGTAACGTAAAAGCTGAATGTCATTTTTACTATTTTACAACGTCTATCAAGAAAAAGGGGTAGAACTTAATCTAAAAGCGCTTTTACAAAAAAAAAAAAAAGTCAAAAGCTGCGAGATTTCCAATCTTAGTCCCGAAACAATGGCAAGAGCTATCACCCTATCACATACATCTGTGGAGCCATTGGTCTCGACACTGATAAGGTGTGTCAAATAACCCAAGGGTAGCGCGTTGCAAAACCGCTTTCTCGTTTGGGCGGCGTTCGGTAAAAAGGGAACGGGTCTCGTTAAATCAATATTTCTACCTTGCGATTTCCTTCCCTCATTATACCACCAAAGCGGGCGCTAAATTGCTACAAATTGTGTTTTCGATTGCTCCAACGTATGGTAGGAAAATTACATTGAGTTTAAGGTTCAATTGATTGTGGCAGGCAGGCGGGGGATCTTTGGGTGCGTAATTTTGTTTGTATTGTGTGCAACGATTGCTTTTACTCGTATAGCACACAGGAGATAAAAATGTACACACAAAACGCCAAGATACAAATCACCCGAAATTGTATTTTTAGAGCTTAATACATGTATACGAATAAATTATACGCCCCCACGTCTTCGCCAAATCAAACGATAATATACGTTCCGCGGCAAATAAAAATACGACTTGTCTATCTATTGAATCGAGATCTTTTAAGTTTCAAAACAATTTGATTTTCAAAAAACATTAGAATATAATGACGGTATTCTACCGAACGTAACTGTGATATTACACACTTCGGTCAACTCAAATTAAAAACATTATTTTTTTAATGATAATTTAACTTATTTCAAAGCAGAATCATTGAGGCCACAACGTGACCAGATTAAAATATAATATTGAAGACAATTTTTAGCTAGTAGGAACACATTTTTTAGTACTTATTTCCACTTTATATTTTTTGATCAGAACCGGTTTCATCAGTTGATAATGCTCGCGATGAGAAAAACCGGTCCTGATCAAAACATATATTATGGAAATAAGATCAAAAAAATGTGTTTTTATTATTTCAAATATCATGCCTTTCCATCAAGAAGTGACAGTTAACACCATAAAAGTAACAATCTTCAGAATTTAAGTAATATTTTTAATCCAATCAAATTTGTTTGACAAGTTGCCTATATGTGAAATAAGGCTACATAATTGACGGATATAATTCATCAGAAGTATGGCAGTAATTATAGTGTAAGCACGGCATATTTTTTTATTGAAACTACAGTGTGGCTTAAAATAAAGTGATAATCAACCATCTATTTCTTAATTGCCAGCATTTTCTTTCTTTCATCTTTTTATATCCCTAAGATTTCATCGAAAATTAAATGTGATATTCTTTGAAGTAAACCAAAAAAAAAACTATTGCATTAAAAGTTACTGAGAATTTTTTACTCATTATCGAAATAGATGTTTATTGAATATGACGGTATCATTAACCGTGTAAATCCATCTTCAAAAGGCTTGTTTGTTTTTTTTTAATGTAGCTTAATTTCCATAATTTTAATTTGAAATTTAGATTTATTCAGAAAAAAAAATATAATCTAATCAATAATGTCATCATTGAACCTGATGAACGGTAAAAAAATAGCAATGTATTTTAGTTCTATAATTTTTTTGCTTAGCAATTTCGGCTCATGCCATCGTCAGAACTAGCTCTGACGATGGTGGGAGCGGAAATAGCCATCAAATATATATCTTATAAATTATGTAGAACTAAAATACATTGCTATTATTTCACCGTGTTATAATGGAGCTCTACCAAGTAAATGCCAATTCAATATATATATATATTTGTTCTCATCATTCAAATTAATTGAAATTCTTTTAAAATTGACCATTATATATGTAATGTTATCAGATAATGGAATTGGTTTACTATCGAAATATAGTCTAAGAATGACTTTTAATGTGTTATTTGTCGCTTTTTTGATGCAAAGAATATTTGACAATTATTTCTTACTAAAATTTTAATTCGGTGGTAGTTTATTAATTTTGGAAGTCGCTAATATTTAAATTTTAATTATATATATTGAACGATACCTTTAAATTATTCTTGGTTTTGGACAATTTTTATGTTCAACAGTATTGCTTCGGATGTTGACATATTCCATGTGGACGAAAGTGAGTTTAGGCAAATACTATTTTTCAGTTAATCTTTTTCTTCAAATATATTAACGTTGCAAAAGCAATGAATTTATAATCTGTAAATTTTGTACCGTATAAATATTAAAAAATAAATTAATTAAATATTGGTAATAAGTATAATAATTGTTTTTGTCTCAGTTGATAATTCTCGCGATGAATGAAACCGATTAAGATCTCAATAATAAAATCGTTGTTACTGTGTAATAGTTACTAAGTACTATTTCATTTTATTTAAGTCTAAAGATGATATATTCTAAAAATGTTAAGAGACTAAGTACGTGTTACGTACATTTAAAGTCTCGAAAGACATTTTCCATATTATCCCCTATGGCATTAACCGGGGACATGAAAAGATTATACAACAAAGTAATTGCTCTCGTCTCACAATTTTGACGACTGTTAAACAAGAGATAACACGAAAAGATGATACGAAAAGGAACTGATGATATTTATCATATATCAGGTGTATCACATCAAAGGATTTTCAGATACTGTTTGTCGTAAATCAAAAGCCTATTATGGCTCTACATTTTTAGATAAGAAACAACGTGTTGTTGAGTTTGATGTTTTTTAGCCACAAAAACGGCTATTTATTAGCAGATAAAAAGAATACCAAAAAAACATTTTATCGAATACAATTTTTTTTTGAGACTTTTATTCTCTTTTTAGCATTTATGTGTCGTCTTAAATGAACAAATAGTTTGTAAATTTGAACCTTCACTAACGACCCCAGTTTCACCTTTCGGCGTATTGCTTTGGAGTTTTGCTAGTGAAAAATTCAAATAATGAACGGTAAAATCTAATATCGAAATTTTTAAGGTATTAAAATTCCGAAGAAAACTACGTATACCGTTACTAACCAACGATAAAGTTATTATTACACTGTTTATGAAAATCTGTGGAATTTATGTAGTAAATTCTAATTGCTGATTTATGATATCAATTGAAGGTGTTTGATATAATTTCAATTCATGTGATAGAATGCCTGAAAATGCCGAAAGGCGAAACTCGGGTCGTTAGCGCCAAACATGTGGAATAGTACAAAGTTGTAACAATTCAAACCTTTTTTGTTTTGTTTGCAAGAGTTTTTTTTGTGTAAATTGATCCTATGTTTGTAAGAGTTTGAAAGATTCTGTTTACTGCTGGAACTTCATCGAGACATTTGTTTTCAAATTTTACAAAGATAAATATATTTTTAATTAAAAGTTCTGTTTGATAACGACTCTCCTCTTGACTCTCTAGAGGTTTATGAGCAATGTGAGCTTGAAACGTGACAACTGTAAATTAATAAACATCTCTTACCGAAATCTATACGTGACATATATTTATATATATAACTTCATTCAGATTAAAAACAGCGCTTCATTTCTCATATCACATATATGTGAAACTATATAAATATTTATTCTATAAATAACCAAATATGACCGCTAATAATTCAATTGTTGTTTTTAGATACTGTGGATAGAAATATACTACTCGAACTGTGATCACGATTTGCTTATTATAGTTTTGTACCATTGGGATACAGAATCTATCTTATACATTCAATCATTAATAAGGGATCAATACCTATGAATTCAAAAAAAAAAACTACCAATGATAGAATATTAATGAGCTTTAACTTTCATTCATTCAGCTTCCAGGGTAATTTCTTGTTAAATAACAATAATTTTAGTAGGATATTTTTTTCCTTTGTCTTTTATGCTAATCTTTTAACAATACGAGATAATTTTTTTTGTGTAGTGTAAGAATGTGCATTAATTAATTTTAACATACTCATATGTATAATAAATTCTGTTGCTATTATATCGATTCGTTCAGTTTTACATGTACTTTTATTATATATTCATGAGAAAACAATAGTGAATCTCTTTTCATACTTACAAACAGTTTGGTAATTCCGTTATCATTATGTTAGCCATTTTCCGTGAGTAACATCAATTCGATAATAGAATTTTATACGGATTATAAGAAAGTTATAATGCCATTTTCTTTTGTGAGCGTTAATGAGATATTTAAGAGTCTTTTCACGTAAGCCGGTTTTTATAATTAAGACAATCTCAATAAAGCGTAACACTCAACATAATAATTTTCTAGACTGTAAAAACTATGACCGTTTTTAGAAGAACTAATTTATATTTTATATAATTTTCTTTCAACGTTAAATGAAAAAATCAATGGTTTATAACTAATTTCCAGAACAAAGACTTTTTATTTTTAAATTAAAATGGTGTCCTTCCATTGACATTTAATCTAAAGAACACATTAAAACTAATTTAGTAAAAAAAAACAATCTATCAAAGATCCAATATAACAATTAAAATAATAATTATACAATGGGCTTTACATGTCCAATATAATTATTTTCGATACCTTGACCATAATTCACATGAATTAATATCGTCATTAAATTACATGGGACTGATTTTTTCAACCGAACATAACTTTTCCATTAGCACGGGAAGTGAGAAAACAAATGACATGTGGATAATGTAATTAAAAATTAGACGTGAGATCATCATAACACGTTACAAATGTAAGGCTATTACAATTAAAAACGAATCGATTCCTGTTTAAATTATTCACATACAATGTCCAATAACCACTACACTAGTTAATTTGGACTTGGATATTGAAAATTGGTACAATACCTAAAAAGATAATGCCTGGTTGATTAACTAAATCTTTTTAACGAAACGATCACTTAATACATAAATCTAGATATTTTTTAGATTGTTTGATCCTTTTAAAATGGGTTTTTTCGCATTGCAACCAAACGTGCTATTTTTCTCTAAGACAATAAAAACAGCCCACTGGTTTAGCGTTAGGTCAACTCGTATAAAAACTTTTATAACAAGAGGATTAAAATTAACGAAGTACGGGACGTCTGTGAAATGATAAATCGGAGGCTCGCAGGAGTATTTTTTGAGCCGTATTCTGTGTGGCATGTATTGTTTCAACGAAAATATACCAAAACGTTTCCTGCGTTGTATCCACTACCGATTTAATTAAATGAGAGATTATTCAACGGAACTAAGCGAAGTTCACGTCACTTGTTTATTAGATCTATATCGCGATAATCATAGCAAGCCAATTGAAATTTAAAATTACACGTGTATATTTCACAATCCTTTATCTTTCTGTTGTGCAATACAACTAAAAAATAATTATATTCTTAACACGGTGGAAAAATAGCAATGTATTTTAGTTACACAAAATTTATAAGTTGATAGGTATTTCTGTTTACGTTATCATCGAAGCAATGCCTAAACGTACATTTACTTATTTTAATATAGTTGTGTTGAAAAGGTACACAATACATCTTCTCTTCTGTTCTAATACCCTAATTTATTTTGCGTTAAAAAAATCTAAAATGCGATAAATTAAAAGAGTTAATTTGAGTTTGTACTAAGACGATTAATCAAAAAATTATTTAACTTTCTGTAAAGGTCTGTAAAACGGTGATAAATTTATATTTGTTTGGTGATTAAGAATGTCTTTGGATTGCCGATATCTATTTATTTCTAATTGTTCCAATGCATTCAGCTTAGGGCTCCGAAAAAATCCACATAAACTCTAACTTCGAGAAATGCAAAAAGAACAATTTGCAGCATTTTAAAATTTATTGTATGTTTTTAAGTGTTAAAATGAAGTTCTATCAAGTTAATGCCAATTCAATTTATATATTATCGTCTTATAATGTTTTTATAAAATGATATTCTTTAACGCATTGTCATGTAACTGTTTTTTTTTTGTATAGTTTTTACAAATAAGTAATAATTATACTCTCCCGATTCGTTCCTCTGTCCCCTGAATAAGGATATTATTTCAAAAAAAAAACAGAATTAATGGTTTTAATCAAACTGCCGGAGGTTATGGGAACAAATTAAATTGTATTTAAATGTGAAAATTGGCTTATTCATGAAAATTTTAACAAATTATTTTAAATATAATAATATCAGCATCCTTTAATATGCCTTCGCCGCGGCTTAAACATTAGCAGTCATAGATTATATTCTCAAAAATGCGAAGCTTTTACGATAGATAGCTTTTTTATATTAAATTTAACGTCGTTCGCTATGTAAAATCTAACTTTTTCAACGACAAATTTAAAGAAAATTTTAAATAAAATTGTCTGTAAGTATATTAATAATAGATTCAATTTGATTAATTAGATCATTTTTTTCTTTGTATAATTAATGGTACCAAGTAATGGTTTCACGTAAGAAGAATTAATAAGATTTTTTTGAAAATTTTCTTTTGTGTTCTAAAGAATCATAGAAGAATATATATAAAACTTGTATAATTATAAATATGGTAAAGTTTTAAAATATCTTTTTTTATTTTTTTGGGATATCAAATTTATGGAGCGTTAAGATCTATAACGCATTAGCATCAGAGCTCTTCAGATCTCTTTCTTCTCTTATATATAGATTTTTTTATCATTTTTGTGTCGTTGCTGACAAACTTAGGTTGCTGCAGAGCTGAGAAATCCACAGTAAATCCGGTTCGCGTGGACACCACACGCATTATATTTACATTCATACCATACCAACACATGCATACGTGTGCATACAGGCACACACACAGATACACGCATGCATATAATATGCAAGGAAATAAAATAGGAACATCTACATAATTATGATGAGGCAGTACTGAGGAATCGTTTAAGGCCGAGAGTGGTTCTGCTCGACGACCCGCCATAGGTCTGTTGTTAGAGGTCTTAATCTCAACATGGACAACCTCGGCATCTGAAAATGACTTTCCCGAAAATATCTTAAATGAAATTATTTAAAAGCATTAACGTATCATAAAACGTTTCAGTCTGGAATATATTTAAAAGGATTACTATTATTATTTTGATGAAACACTAAGCTCCGAGAAATGTTCATTGAGAAACATATAAATAGTAACAAAATACAACATTTTGTATAAATTATGTTCATTGTTACAACGCATCGCATTACAAAGTTACGAGACATGAAGAGATTTCCAAAGATTAGAGGAAACGTTAAACCAACCAATTTTCTTATATGGTCGGAATTCCTGCCGAAATTATAAAGTTTCTTACAGTGAGAAGCATTATCGCAAACATTCAAATGCAGATAAAGTTAAATTAATTAGACCACGCCCAATGATATTCACAAAATACGCTTCGTTTGTTCCCAATGGATTTGTCCGTAGTTAAAAAACAGTGCTAATTTTTGCACTCCGCGTCTAACTGGCGCCATTCTCTACGCTTCAAAGGTTGTGTTTTTGACATTGTACATGCTGCAGTAATTCACTTGACCCTTTGCCTGCTGATATATTGCAATATCATATTTATATTATTTTTTTCTCGAGTCATTACATTATTTTATACAAACACTATAAATTATGCAATTTATAATATGGACGAAAGGTGCTTGATGGAATTTCAATATCAAATTCGAATTGTTACAACTTTGTAAGATTCCACATGTTTTGTCACTAATGACCCGAGTTTCGCCTTTCAGTCAGTTCGTCAATTTCCGTCAATCCGTATGATATAATGCCTGAAGATGACGAAAAGCGAAACCCGAGTCGTTAGAGACAAAATATGTGGAATCATACAAAGTTTTAACCCTTAAAAAGTTTTATCCAATTTATTATATCGACTGAAGATAATTGATGGAATTTTAACATCAATGTTTGATTGTTGAAACTTTGTATGATTGTCACTAAAAGGGCTAGATATTTTATATCAAAGATGCAACAAAACTTATAGTCAGGTATGTCGCATCTGTATCATATAATAGACTGCCTGAAGGTGACAAAAGGCGAAGCTCGGGTCGTTAATGACAAACTACTAAATGCAATATTAGCTTTTATGTTGACATATGCCCAATATGACATATGGTCGTATATTTGAGAACTCTATGCACATTACAATTTAAAAAAAAGACATGTGACTTCAATGAATATCACTTACTACAGCAATTTGTACAAATAGACTTGTTTTTAAATTGTATTCTATCACATGATAATGCTCGCGATGAGCGAAACCGGTCTTGATCAAAAATAGAAATAATTACTAAATAATGTTTTTTTATTATTTAAAATATCATGCATTTTCATTAAGAAGTGACAATTAACACCTTAAACATGAATATACAATTTATTCTATTCAATAAAAACTCTATTTAAGTATTTTTCAATTACGAAATATATATACGTGTATATGAATATATAGCATAGATTTAGTTCGTCTTATTATGATCGAAATATTTCGAATTATGAATCAAGCCTTTACAATAAAAATAAAGTGAATTCAAAACAACACAAATGTTTCTTTGTATATATATTTATATGAAATTGTTCATCAAAGCTATTCAGATAAATGAAGTATGATTAGTTAGTGCTTTCATCGGCAAAACATTTTGAAACGTTAATAAAGTAATTTTCAAAGTAATAAATTTCCGGGTGTCGGTTGGTACTGAACTCTTGGGAAAACAGTAGTCAAGGGGTTGAATTGAGCACACTTGAATTATTTCCGTAGAGCACTTTGCTCTTTCTTCCGAATAGCGCGCGTAATTAAAATTAATTATGCAAATTTGCACTAGTTACTAAATCTTGTCATTTTGGAAGTCTTTCTTATAAAAAAATGTTTTAGTGATATAGATTTAAGTGGCCATCCTTGTTAAAACATTTCAACATAAAAGAATGCAATTATTGACAAAAGTATTCTCTGCTTATCCAATTATATCTAAGTGATTCAAAACTTCCGAGCAGCCAATAAGATTTTAACTTTGCTACAACTTTCAAGAATAACATAGGCTACGTATGTATTAACTATTATTTTTCGTCTTGCCTTTATACTTCAAAGTTGAGTATTCAAATTGTTTTTCTTCCAAAAATGGGTCATAAGCCAGAGGCATTCAATATTTTCTAGAATATTTCAATCAGTAAAATATTTGAATTTATCGTTTTATAAGAGTTAAAAACAGTTTTATTTGTGCGATAACAATATGCATTTTGTTTTTATTTCCGCAAGTTTATAAATGTACAGCATCTAAAAGATTTTGTATTTGGCATTGATTTTCTTAAATATAAAAGTTACAAATTTGAAATGTTACAACTTTGTACGATTCCATATGTTTTCTCACTAAAGACTCGGGTTTCGCTCTTTCGGCGTCTTCAGTCATTCTATCACGCGGATGCAACAGAACTGACGTAAAATAAACAGTTGGCATCGTCTATATACCAAAATTATTAATTACATGAAAACACTTACCCCAAGGCAAGCAGTAAATTTCTGCTACAACATATTTAGTAATATTAATCCAATAATAATTAACACAATTGCCTATGATAATTTTCATTAACGATCTTGTTAAATTAATAATTTTGGTATAAAGACGATGCTAACTGTTTATTTTACGTCAATTCTGTTGCATCCATGTGATAGAATGCCTAAACATGCCAAAAGGCGAAACCCGGGTCGTTAGTGACAAAACATTTGGAATCGTACAAAGTTGTAACAAATCAAATTTCACATTTTTAGTACTTATATATATTTTTTTGATCAGGACGGTTTTCGCTCATCGCGAGCATTATCAACTGAGTTGTCAGTTATCAGTTATATTTTGTCACTTTTAAGGTGTTAGCTGTCACTCCTTCATGGAAAGGCATGATATTTTAAATAATAAGAACACATTTTTTAACACTTATCTTCAAAGTATATTTTTTGATCAGGACCTGTTTCGCTTATCACGAGCATTATCAACTGATAACTGAAAACTCGCCGTACGAAGTTGTAACAATTCAAATATGATATTAAAATTCTCTCACGCTCCTTCAGTCGATGTCATAAGTCAAGAGTTACACTCGATTACAGACTTTTTCTGGTTCAAAACGTTTCCGTGTTTTCCAAGATTGGATTTACAAGAGATGCTTCAACTCAAAGTCGCGCTAAAAACAAAATTATCACCCCATGTATGTTTTATCAAAGTAAAGCATAGGTGAAATCTTACTATTCCGCTTTTTTATTTTGCTGCTACACACGCTTGAATGGCATGAAACGAAAGCTTAATCAAATTGTTAAGGGAGGATAACCAGAACTCGTTTAAAACACGACTTGACTTTGGAAGTGAAGAGGCTTGTTGCCCCCGTTCTCTTGAGGTGTGGAGATCGATACGTCTGGAGAATTTTTCTCAATTTTTCAACATTTAAGCTTTTGTATTTGGATAAGATAGTATCATCGAAAAACCCAAACAGTGGGCGAGAAATGTAAATGTGTAGCGGTTTCTACTCAAGCGATTCTGACTTGAAAAGGAAGCAAGGTCTGAGTGAACACTAAAATTTGCAGCTGAGATGCGAAAGTAAATTGAACACAATTTTTTTATAAATAATTGAGACAAAATTGTATCTTGTCAAAATTGTCAAAAATATTATACCACGCAATGAAGCGCATACGGATAAAATTTGAATTGTTACAACTTTGTACGATTCCACATGTTTTGTCACTAACGACTCGGATTTCGTCTTTCGGTATCTTCAGGCATTCCATCACACGGATGCAACAGAACTGACATAAAATAAACATTTTAAATAATAAAAACACATTTTTTTAGTACTTATTTCCACAATATATTTTTTGGTCAGATTATATTGTGGAAATAAGTACTAAAAAATGTGTTTTTATTATTTAAAATATCATGCCTTTCCATCAAGAAGTGACGGTTAACACCTTAAAAGTGATAAAATAAACAGTTAGCATCGTCAATATATCAAAATTATTGATTTAATAAGATCGTTAATAAAAATTATCACAGGCTATCCTCACATTTATGACCATTTTTGATTTATTTTATATCGTTACAAAATCTTGGGTTGTTTTTCCGTGACAGCATATAACCCGTTGCTACTTTGACATCACGGATGTAACTTGTAGTAACAGAAATTACGAAAAAGAGAAAAATCCAAGTACACCCGTCCATTTTTACGCGATACATTGGTTCCAGAAAAAGGGGCGTAAAAAAAAATGCGTAAAAAAAAATGATTTCACGCAATTGCATTATATTTCTTTACACACCCAAAAACACAAATTCGCATAATATCCGATACACTTGTTAAAATTTGGCAATTGTATGTGTATTTAAAAAAATGGAATGCATTTAATTAAAAATACACATCTTTTTTAATTTAAAAAATAATGAAACGTACATGCCTAGCACCATGTATAAATGTCTTCTTTAAAACAATTTTGGGGAAAAAATACCTAAAAACGAGTGAAGCGCGTAAAAAAATGCGGCGCCGTCCAAAAAAATCGCGTATAATCGAATTCGCGTAAAAATAGGACTGGGTGTATATATAAATAGAATTCGGTTGAATGAATTAAATAAAATATTATTCACCGAAATACAAGTTGTAAAAATATATCATCTTAAGTCTTTTGCTTAAAATATTTGATTTAATTGATAATTGATATCGAAATAAAATTAACATTTAATTTAAATGATTGATGCCTTGATAATAATATATATAAGTCCCACATTTTCTATAAAAAAGTAATATAATAGCGTTATTTGAAAATGAAGTCTCTTCATAAATAAATTAATGCTTGGGAATATTTTATCTTCCCTTCCGTTATAAATATGAAAATTATTAAGTAATCGTTGGACTGAAACAAGTTCAAAGATAAATCTTTTTGTTTTTCACAGCTTTGGTAGCTCTTTCATTTATTATAATAATGAAAATCTAAAACAAAACTTTTATACACTGAGGTCTTCAAGAAGAATCGTATGATAATTTTTGTTGCTTTATTTTGAAACAAAAAATGAGCAAATCTTTCGCATATTTTTATTTCACCAATTTTCATGAAGTTTAAATATCACTTTGTCTCTCTATATAAAAAAGACATAGTCAATATTAAGAACAGTCGGGTCATTAAATAATAAGCAACATAATTAAATATTTTTTTTTATTTAAAATGTGATAAAACGTTTTTGAAAAACTGCTTTTGACAAGAAAAACGTAACTTTGTTTTAATTTTCAACTAAAGAATCATTTCTTTTTTGACTAATACGAAAATGGCCATTTTTTGATAATGACAAGAAACACGACGAATCGAATTACGAAAATTAAAAAAAAAATTACTCAAATATCAATATCATACTTAAGAGCTTACCGCTTTATTCGCCGCATTGCTAAAAAAATAATTTCACACCATCAATGTTTGCCAAAAACTTATATCAAGCAAAATTTCAGTCACATTTTCAGCAATTTGACATAATTCTCAAGATTTTTTTTTCCAAATTTCGCCAAGACAATCGCTGCAAAGAACCTAATTGAAAGCAAAACGCTGCGGGCATACACATTTTATATTTCAAAATAATTTTAATAAATTCGTTACAGCTTAAAAGCTGATTACATAAATTTATTAAAATTTAGAGCCGATTTGTAATATGCAAAAATGTCGATGAAAATAAATCGCTAGCAAATCCTAAAATAGCAAAATACAAACCTTTAATATATTACTCGTTGAACAATTCGCAGTTATCAATCGTTTTTGGCATCAAAATAAATTCTCACAAAATGTATAAAAAAAAACTTACCTTATGATTTCGTTAAGTAGCTGGATGTATGCAAGCGATGCATTGAGCAGATTTATGCTAGGTGATTTCTTCACTGTAAATAAAATAACATTTTCCATGTATTGTTAGGTACATTGAAAAAATTAATGACGATATTCTTTCCAAGTCTTTCTATTGACTATAATACTTAATATATTTGATTCTATTTCATGATTTGTCAATTGAGTGTTGTTACGTTTATTTTAATTAAATTAGTTTAACTTTGTACGTCTCCAAATTTTTTGTCGCTATCGGCCCGGGTTTCCCATTTGGGCATCTTCAGGCATTCTACCATACGAATGCAACCGAAATCAAATTTTATCTTTTCCAATTACTATATTTAAATTCCATCAAGCACCTTCAGTCGATATCGTAAATTAAATTAATAACGTTTGTGTTTACAAAGGTTTTATTGAGTGCATGGTTAAAACGATATTACGAAAAAAGTCTTTCAAAATGAACTTGTTAATATACTTCAACTGAAATTGAATGAAAGATTTTTTACCGCGATTGATATTGAGAAATATGGACATTAAATATAATGTATAAATCATAAATCGATTTTTACAAAAATTGTGCGTAAAACAAATTCTTCCATTCTAAATTCAAGAGAGAAGATTTTGTATTTCCGCGACAAGAATTGATACAATAACAAAATGATTGCCGTATATAATAAAGGCCTTTTTTTAATAATTATATCATCGGTGAATTAAATATTTTAGCTTTACAAAATTTATAAAGTATTAGCGTGTACCCTGCATGCGTTGCAATGCCACTCAAAAACAAGATACCACGACTTTATGGAATCGCCTCGTCGGGAGCCTCTCGCCTTCCGATTGGATAAGTCAGACTTGAGGCGAGGCCGGAGCCAATTAGAAACGATAAGCTTAGGTTATGTTTTTTTACCGAAATTTGACAGTGGCGGCCGTATGTGTTTTTATTTATTGGGGTGCTTTTGGATACACAATGTTTTTTGTTTTTCTATCTGGTGCGTACACAAATAAATCAGAAGGTTTTCCAACACGTGACCAGGCCACATACAGTTGTTCATGTGAGAAGCATGGATTTTCTAAATTTAGTCCACACACTTGTAACGATTGACCTTGTGCCTTATTGATGGTCATTGCAAAGGCGACTCGCACTGGAAACTGCAGACGTTTAAATTCAAATGGCATATCTGTCGGAATCATTGGGATGCGTGGCAACAGTGCATCTTCTCCTTTGAATTTTCCATTTAAAATTGTAGCTTCAATAATTCATCACTTTTCTTACCGTAAACCTGGTACCGTTGTAAAGTCGTGAGGAATTTATGTTTCGGAGAAGAATGATAGGGACGCCAATTTTCAATGTTAAAACATGCGGCGGCATGCCTGGCAAATCAAGTGAATTAAAGAATTCTGTTGGATAATTGACGACTTCGTCTTGATTCGGTATAGTATCGATTGACTTAAACGTTGTCGCTTCTCCTGGTATTTCATTTAGTATGCCGAAAATGATTGCATTGACATCCTTGTTTTTGGCTGTTAATATAGCACGTGCACTGAGCCATTGATGAATTTTATGATTATGTGCAATATTTGGAAAAACTTTGTGAATCAATTCGTTTATGGTTGCGGTTACTTTACAGAAATTCGTTGGCAATGTGATACATTGTGTGGATTCCTCTATTGCCATTTTCCCATTTCCTATATCCAACAATTGTTTTGCGAAACGTTCAGCGGATGCATCATGTTGTAGTTGTACACGCATATTGGTCTTCAAAGTGAATCTATATACGTATCTTCATAAAACGGATGATTTGTGACATGCATTTAGTTCATCGGCCACTGTTGAATGTGATATAACAGGTAGAGTTTGTCGAAAATCACCAGACAATAAAATGAGTGCGCCACCAAAAAATTGTGAAGAAAAGAAGTGCTTCCAATGATTTTTTGTATGCCATAGTACATTCGTCCCATACAATGATTTTACATGATGTGAGTAATTTGCCCGTTTAAGAAATTTTGTTGATATTGCATGTTGGTGTCTCAATTATTTGCATATTCAATGGCAGTTTCAGTGCTGAATGCGCTGTTCGGCCACCATCCAAAAGAGTTGCTGCAATTCCAGATGATGCGATTACTAGTGCAATGTTCTTTCGTGATCGTGTGACTGTCAAAATGAGTGAAATGAGGAAGGCTTTACATGTGCCTCCGGGTGCATCTATGAAATAAAATCTACCACTTTGACTTGTAATTGCATACATAATTGTGTCATACACTATTCGTTGATCTGGAACCAATTTCGGAAGATTCTTTTGAACAAATTTATTCAATTCATCCACATCAAAGCGTGTTTCTCGTTGGAAATCACGATCACGTCAGTCGTTTTCATATCGATTCAGCGCAGCCATTCCCAATTGTACCAATGATTTATTAGCGATTACTAAACATATGTCCTCAATCAATAGCAATGCCTCATTATACACGTTTGGTGTGAATTTTGAATTGTTTCACGCAAACTATGTAAAATATCTTCACTCGTGTAGCCTTTGTATTTTTTCCAAAGATCTTTTGGATTGGATGGAAAGCAATTTGTTAATATTACTGCAAATAACGCATGTATTTGTTGTGGGTCAGCAGTATTCGGTGAATCAGCGAGTGAAGTGTCCCAATGTGCATCGTTTTCTAGAAGATTTAATTTGAGGCAAGCTTCACTATAAATGAAACATATTCTACCGTTTACTGTTCTCAATTCTTGGAAGGATGTCGGTCCACGTATGTTGATTAACAGTAATCGCAAGTAAACGCATTCTGCATTATTTGGTTGAACAGTGTACAGACGGCCTAATGCGTCGGTTGAATATACATTGTAATGTCCTTTAACTGCTTTACCTTGTTTGCGACGTTAATTTTTTTTCTGATGCTCTATCTACATCTGTAGAATGTTGGCTCTTTAGAGTAAGGTAGCGTCTTTGCAAACATATCATCCCTGCACAATAAGAAAAATGCAGTTAACGTTGTTGGCTGTGGTGACAATGCTCTTACACGTGCATTTTCTGTTGTGAAGTACACTCGCTGTCCATTTTCAAGGTGAACTGCGAAATGAGTAACTGGTGGATGCCGTTCATGAATTGGAAATGATAAAATGCGCCATATTGCTTCATTGCTACTAATGTAGCGTCTCAGTTGATATTGGTTGATTTCATCGATAGATGCAGTTGAATTTCCCACTCCAAAAACTGCCATATCGCTTCCTTTGTTGACATATTTACAAATGTATTTGATGGATTTCACTGAATTACTATACTCGACGTTGATGTGTGATTTGTACGTTTTCGAGAGAAGCTGTGAATACGGTACAATCCAACGATTATCAACTTCAACGTCATTGTTTCGCCCTTTTCTTTCTTGCTTGAGTTGTACTCTGACCTATTCCTTTTCGTTTGGGTGGCATAATTGATTTCACAGTGAATGTTACGTTTTGAAATTCTCTTTTGAAAAATAAAAAAATAGATATAGGGTCCGCCATCTAAAGTTTTTTTTTTAACTAGTGCTTATTTCGCGAATGGTAACACTTAGGTCATGTCTGATTTGACAGATAATTAGTTTTATCCTTCCGCTAAACGAATATGGTTGTGTATACGCTTGAACAACGCTGGGAAATATTGCGACATTACTTTGAAAATCATGGTAATGTTGCAGAATGTGTGCGAAAATTGCTTACGGATTTTGGAAGAAGAGAAGCACCGTCAGCTCCGTATGTTCGTTATCTTGTGAAAAAAGTGAAAGAAACTGGCATCCTCATCGATAAACCAAAGCGTGAAAAGCCAAAAACAGTGCGTACACCCGAGAATATTGATGCTGTGGCAGAAAGTGTGCGTGAAGCGCCATCAACATCAATTCACCGTCGTTCTCAACAAATGAACATTTCGGAGACATCATTGAGACGAATTTTGCATAAAGACCTTGGTATGACGCCATACAAAGTCCAATTGGTTCAGGAGTTGAAGCCAACTGACCATCCAATGCGTTTTCGCTTCGCTGAGTTCGCGACTTACAGAAGATGCCGATTTTGCCAAAAAAATCATCTTTTCGGATGAAGCTCATTTTGATCTTGGCGGGTATGTAAACAAGCAAAATTGTCGCATTTGAGGCACAGAAAACCCGCACGCATACATTGAAAAGCCGGTACACCCAAAACGAGTCACCGTTTGGTGCGGATTTTGGTCCAGAGGCATAATTTGGCCATTTTTCTTCGAAAATGAGCAAGGAGTGGCCGTTACAGTCAATGACGATCGTTATCGGACCATGCTGAACGAATTTTTGTTCACAAAAATTGAAGAGGAGGATATTGGCAACATTTGGTTTCAACAGGACGGCGCTACGTGCCACACAGCCGAAGCTACACTCGATGTTTTGCGCCCTGTTTTTGAAGATCGCATTATCAGCCGCAGAGCTGATGTCGTTTGGCCACCTCAGAGCTGCGATTTGACACCGTTGGACTATTATTTGTGGAGTGCCCTCAAAGATAAGTGTTACGCCGACAAGCCAGAGACAATTGACGCTTTAAAGGACAATATTCGTGAAGCCATTGGTGAAATACAGCTGCACACAATCGATAATGTGCTTAAAAATTGGACCGATTGTGTAGGCTACTGCATGGCCAGCCGAGGCAGCCAATGAAGCTATTTTTCATTATTAACCGGAAGGATTGTACTTTCAAATAAAAAAAATAATTTGAGAAAATATTAGTAGTTTTTTTTTTATAGCATTTTCAAAAAAAAAGTTATTTGGCGGAGTGTTGCCATTCACGAAATAAGCACTAGTTGAAAAAAAAAACTTTAGATGGCGGACCCTATATATATATAGAAGATAAAGTTAGAAGATAGATCACATCAGAAGATAATTCGGATGAAAACGTAAAAATATAGCTATCAATTGTATATCTTATAAATTTTTCAAAAAAAAAAAATACTTTGCATTTTTTACCGTGTTATAATAGGATTCTACCAAGAAAATGTGAACTCAAACGATAAATTTAAGACAGTAAAAAAGGTATTTATTTTGTTTACTTTATATAGTTTTTGATTATATCTGAGAGGCAAGACTAATGCATTTTAAGTTATAAATATATTTTCAAATGATTTTAAATTTTCCGCTGTTTTTTGTTCAGAAACTCAAAATGATTAATAAATGTTAAGAAAATGTACAATCTAATCTTTACATTATATAGGCTGTGGTATATACGATTGTTAAGCTATATTTAAAAAAAACTTTTATATTGATTACTTGACATTTTATACCGTGAATTAGCGGTATGATTTTTTATGAAAAGAGGGATATTTAAATATTATACACAAATGTGTGCTGGAGTAAAGTTATGGATAGAAAAAATTATGCTTTATTTTATGAATAATTTAGCAACACTAGCTTTCTTGTCTTCGGACAAAAATTCTAAAAAATCGCACAATAACTTAAATTCATGTGAATACAGAAACAAAGAATTTAATTTTAAAATTTTAAGTCACATTAACTGTCTTTGATCTTGAAAAAAATATACTTTTAACTGTAGGAAGAAAATGCAATAGTATTATAATTGTATGTATGTGTGATTTCAGGCGTTTTCTCAATGTATAGACCGTAATAAATTTCAACAATTGTCATCATTTATAAAGTTTATAGTGTAATGTTATAGATACCTAATAAAAAAAAACAAGAAGCATGAATGCAACTTTGTCGCACTGGGGAGAAAGTATGTTTTTTTATAATCTGAGTATTCAATACGAAATAAAATGAAATTTTGCTGAACCTTTGAGGCAACGCTCACCCTGTTCCTTCCACCCTAACAAACGAGACGAGAAATGAAAACAGCGCAAGTATTTTGCATGAATTATGCTTCTTTTCAAAAATACTAAATCTACATTAGGTACTTCAAAGATAAGAAATTTTACATTTGTAGAAAGCGTCTAACAAAAAAACGTATTTCAATTGTTTGCATTAATTTTCTCACAAAAGGACTCTCAACTCCTCAACTACTTCATACATATGTATTCTTTACAAAAGCTAAATTATGTAAAAAGAAATATAAATTAAGCAACGCGCTTTCGTTTCAAAGTCACTGAGAATATCATGAAATAATTAATCTGAAATACAACTGGAAATATACTTATACATATTATTATTAATAAAATATTCAAAGAATACTTTGAATGTCTACACTTTCTATATTATTTATTTTCAATTTAATATAGAAATATTTAAGGTTTTTTTATATGAGTGACAAATGACAAAAATAAATTATAATATGTTATTACTTTATAGAAAAAACAAACAAAAAAGGCAATCAAAACATCTTGAATGTTTTCTTTTACATATATATGTAAGTTTATATTGTTACAACTCTGTACGAATCCACATGTTTTGTCACTAACGACCCGGGGTTCGCCTTTCGGCATCTTTAGGCATTCTGTCACACGGATGCGACAGAACTGACGGACAATAAACAGTAAGCATCGTCTATATACCAAAGATGTTAATTACAGGAAAACACAAACTTCAAAACAAGCAGTAAAATACTTATGGTGTAAAGACGGTGCTAACTGCTTATTGTGCACCAGTTCTGTTTCATCCGCGTGATAGAACTTCTGAAAATGCCGAAAGGCGAAACCCGGGTCGTTAGTGACAAAACCTGTGGAATCGTACAAAGCTGTAACAAGTCTAATTCGATATTGAAATTCCATCAAGCACCTTCAGTCGATATTATAAATTTTATATGTAAGTACTTTTTTAAGCATTGATTATTTTATCTGTACGATAAAGCTCTTTTAATCATAGCTCACGGTATTAATATTAAGAAAAATAACCAGTCAATGCTCGCCGTATAACTTATTTTTTAAGAAACAGATAGACATTACTGTTTTATTTTTTTAAACTTCGAAGAAGTATTTAAAGAAAGTTTTACATATTAAGGACTTTCAGTAAAATTATTAAATTATTAAAATTGAAGGAGAAACTTAATTAAAACTCTCTGACAGTGATTTTAATCCGTTGAAATGAGTTAGTCAAAGTTGTTCAAAATCAGATGCAAGCCGTCTGACAATGGTGGTAAAACCTCTCTTAAGAAACCAAGATCAGATAGATTGACGGCTGTGACTTGGTTATGTCCTTTCAATTGAATTCTACGGATTTTCATTCCCAAAAGATACGTTTGGAATGTTGCCAACCAGTTGTGGAGAATTCACTTTGTCGCTTTCTTGGCAAAACTGGTCAAACCAAGCAACGTGTGTCATAACCAGTAATATTATTTTGACAAACATGCTCACTTGCCTTAGAAATTAAGTTACAAAGTTTACTCGAACTTAAAGCGTCATATAACTAATCTTTATACTTAAATGTTTCAAAATATTGTATTTTACAATATATTATATAATTTTTGATAAATATAGTTTATTAAAGTGTTGACTATCAGTTCTTTGTGGAAAAGTATAATATTTTAATTTATGATCTCGACTTAAGATGGTTGATGGAATTTCAACATCAAATTTGAATTGTTAAAACTTTATGCGATTCCACATAATTTGTTGCTAATGACCTGGTTTATCAGTATTTATTGAAAGCAAAACATATCACTGGCAAATGTGTGTTGTTATTATTAGATCAATTTTATTGAAATTTATTTTAGCTGTCATTTAGTTCTCGTCTTGGGGTCTGTGTTTTTCCTTTGATTAACTCCTTTGGTGTATAATTTATACTATCTGTTTATTGTGTGTCAGTTCTGTTGCATCCATGTGATAGAAGGCCTTGCAATAATTGAATCTTGAATTGAATTATCTGAACATATTCGTAAGTGAAATCGTCATATAAAACGTTACCTCAGTCGTCAGCAACCTTTCAAGAGATTAGGTAAAACGAATACAATTCTAGAAACTTTATTAGCATAGTGGGTTAAAGTTAAAAGCATTTTTTTAAACAAATTTATTTTATAATTTTTGATATCGACTGAAGATGCTTCATGGAATTTCAATATCAAATTTGAATTGTTAGAACTTTGTACGATTCCACATTGTTAAAAAACCCTTTCAAAAATGACTCACTAACAAGATTAATCGTTAATGAAAATTATCACATGCAATTGTGTTATTTATTATTTGATGAATATTACTGAAATTTATTTTAGCTGCCATTATTCTTGCCGTGGGGTCTGTGTTTTCCTGTAATTAATATTTATAATAATTTAATACATCAACAAATTAAAATTGTTCTGTGGTTATTAACTAATAAATATGATGATAATCATTATTAATATTTCATTTTCGGATATTTTCAATAAATAAATAGTTTCTATATAATTTAAATATTTAAATATGTTAAAATTGCAAACGCAATGAATTGATAATTTGTAAATTTTGTACCTTGAAGTTATAAATAAATATTAATATATTTCTTCTTCGGTCAATTCAAAATGTTGAAGTGGGTCAATTATTCGATTACCGACGGGTAGTTTACTTGTTTTAGTCATAAAATATTTGATATTCGTGTTTATTTTCACTGTGGAAAAATCTTCATAATTTAAATATGAAAGAAAATTGTAATGAGTTACGTTTAAAGCTTTAAGTATTTTTATTAATTTATTCAAAAACGATTGAGTTTAAATATATAATTTCTCTTCAAACGAAAATCGCTTTATAAATGTAATTTATTAGAATATAATATCGTTGAATATTACGACTTCTATAAGATTAGGAAGGGAGTAAAATTATGAAGATAGGCTGCACCTGTTTCGCCACGTGATTTAGGTACAACCAAAGCTAGTGATGTGGATCAATAAACTGCTATTGATGATGTAACATTATCTAGATAAAGCATAAACAACTCAAACCCATCGCACTAATTCTTGGCTGAAATTAATATATATATGTATATATTTAAATAACGTCCGTCACACGTAAAACATGAAAAAATTACAATTTTCTGAATGTATCCGGGACGATAACCGGCAATGTGTTTTTTTGGTAGATTTTACTAAGGTTGTGTAGTCGTTAAAAAAACACGACGCGGACTATACAAAGTTGTTTTTTTTTGTCAATTTTTTTCATACTTTACCTATTTATGTGCATTTAATTAAAGATCAACCAACCAATCGAGAAAATTTTTCATTGAGATATTTTCCAAAATCGTCTAATTGAAAATGTCGATTGTTTTATACGACTCCGGCTGCACAGCCCTGGATTTTACAATACGAAACTAATAAAGAAAGGGCGAAAGTGTTTTTTGTAATGATTGAATATTACATATTTTGATCTAAATAAATCAAATTATTATTTTTTTTGCATCACTTTTTTGGTAACTTATTTTTTTGACTGTTTTATTTTGATATCTTAAAAAAAATCTGCAAAGTGAACGCCTAGTACGTTATCAGGTGAAAATATTTATTCCACTTCATACAATCGTCCCTGTTTAAGTCAAGCATGGTTATTATCTGTTGAAAACTACATTTTAAGTAATATATTAAAGAAATATACCTCAAATTTAAAAGATTCTTAACTTAGTATTTGAACAAAAATAAACAATTATTTTTTAAGAATTTCATCCGATATCGACCACGTGTTTTTGATCTTTTAATATTTTCAGATAAATCTGAAAAGATACCCTTTTTAAACGAAAATATTTTAAAAAGATAAAGCCCAACGTTTAAGAACGACTCTATTTTATTGTATGAAGATTTTATTTATAGTTCATTATTAGCTGTTATACACAACATATCGCTGTTCAATACTTTATCCTCTTTCATAATTATATTACGGTGAATATAAAATTCCTTTTTAATTGCCATTGCATTAAAATAGATAAAAATAAAACCCATTACGCTTCATAAAATTTTCTTCAAAAAAAATGTATTCATAAGAAAATGCTCATTTTACTAAAACGGTTCGGGGAATAATATGAAGACATTAAGTAAAAAAAAAAAAGTTCAACACGCAATATATGAAAACCAGTGCGAAATAAGCAGCATGAGATTCCAAATGCACATAAAATAAGAAACGAAAGAAGCAGTCATAACAATTTATACGTGACAGGAATTCCATTTATTTGATCAAAGTTTTACAAAACAGAATTGGCTTTGGACGACTATATGATTCAAAATGTATGTGTGCTGCCATTTATAAATTCTAGTCCTTACTGTGCGCACAGCAATATATAATTTCAGATATCCCTCGATTTACACGGTCTCTTTTTTACTTGGTCAAATAAAAGCTTCCGCGCAAAATTTTCAGGTTGTCATGACTGAATTTTAAAATAGGTCCATTTAATTCATAGCATTTGTACGAATCAAATTTGAAGTTCATTTACGTTTAGAGAAAGTTTAAATTATATCCAATTTGATAAATTTGTTATAGAACGGATCTTGTATTTGTAAAAAAAAACTGTTTTCAATTGTGTAGCAACCAATCCTTGACAACCGATGAAGGCGTGCACCGTTTCGAAGCATATTTATATATAAAATTTGAATTGTTATAACTTTGTACGATTCCACATGTTTTTCATGCCCGGGTTTCGCTTTTCGGCATCTTCAGGCATCCTATCACACGGATGCAACAGAACTGCGTTCTGTCAGAGTCAAAGTCAGTTCTGTTGCATCCGAAAGGCGAAACCTGGGTCGTTAGTGACAAAGCATATGGAATCGTACAAAGTTGTAAATATTCAAATTTGATATTGGAATTCCATCAAGCACCTTCAGTCGATATCATTCGGTATAAATCCCCATTACGCTTATTAAAGTCATTGTTTTAAAATCATAGTCACCACTGTGAAATTACTTAATAAAATGTATTAAAAATCAAGTGATCGCTGACAAAAGTTGGCTGACGCTAAGTTAAAAAAGCAATTTAGTGCTGTCCAATTTTATTGAATGTTGGAATTTTCATACATTGATAAAAATAAGTTTAATATTACATTTCAGAATGAAATGAAAACTTTTCGTAGTAAGTATTGATCAATGAAACGATTTTCCATCAAATCAGCCGATTTGTTGGTCAGTATCAATTCAGCTGTCTTTTTTTTCTTGAATAATAAAAATAAAATGCCAATTTTAGTTGAAAATCGGAGAAGGTTTCTTTTCATTATCCAGTAAGCTTTAGTTCCGGTGAAACCTGAAATATTTTGTCAAGTAATACATTTATTTGTATGTAAGAATACAAAATACAACCAGGCGAATTGCGGAGATTCGGATAATCGGACAAAGGGTCCCCAATCATGGCCAATTTATTTTCAGCCGAAGCTTTTCGTGTTTTTCGCCCGAATTACGAGAAAAAATCATACAACATTTATTTATGCTCGAATAAGTAACGAGTGCTTGTTAGGCAATAACCCTTGTATATGATTTTATAAATAAATATTAAACTATCAATACCACTTCGATAATTTATCGCTATGAAAATGTATTTAGAATTCATAACGTGAGAGAATTTGATTTAGAATATTTAAAGGGATTATAAATAAATCATGTCTTTTAATTAACGCATACTATCTGCAAATTTCGATAATATTACGTTATATTAAAAAAACGGAATCATTTTTTTTAAATAAATATTATCAATATTATACCGTTATAATTATTTCATTCTGAATTGTTACAACTTTTTACGATTCCACATGGTTTGTCACTAACGAACCGAGTTTCGCCTTTCGGCATCTTCAGGCATTCCATCACACGGATGCAACACATTTGTTGCATCCGTTGCATCCCGCGTTCCAAACATTGCATCCTACAGTTCTGTTGCATCCGTAAAGTTGTAACAATTCAAATTTGATATTGAAATTCCATCGAGCGCCTTCAGTCAATATCATAAAAGTTACTGTCTTTTTTTTATTGAAATGTATACAAAAGGCTTGGAGAAACGAACGATGTTTGATTTTTATCATTAAACTCGGAAAAAAATATAGATTTTTTTTGGATTAATATATTATATTTTATTGTAAATTTTAGTTTTCGTTAGCTTAACAAATAGTACGTTTGATTTTATGATTACTTCATACGATAAAAAATAAATTATTTAATGTTAGAGAAAATAAAATGATTTAGATAAATATAACTTTCATGTTTGAAGTTTCTTTATATAAAAACATTTAACTTTAAGTGCAGAGAATCAATAAATCACAAATCCGATGTTTTCATATTTCAAAAAAACAGGCATCATATAGCATGAGAAAAACAAATATGACATGACCAGCATCTGCGATAAGGGGAAAAATATTTATGGGAATAAAAATGTATGGGAGACGAAAATATGACGAAATAAAGTGTTAGATTTTTGAATCGACGAGGTTAAATCTGTCTCTAATGTTTTTTCTTGTCATCAGTAAATCCAAATTGCAAAGGATTTTTTTTTGTCGTTCTCAAAATGATTTTTTATTTCCGAATTGAAATAAAGCAGATTTTTGTCGTTAATATAATTCAGTTCAATTGAATTTATTTATGTTTCAATGTGATCATTGTTAGAAACTAAAAATTATTTCTCACACGGTGAAAAAATAGCAATGTCTTTTAGTTTTACATTTTTTTTTAAGATTCAGTTGATAGCTATTTCGGCTCACATTATCGTCAGAACTATGCTTAATAAGTTAGTTATTAGTTCTGACGATGGCGTGAGTCGAAATAGCTATCAATATATCTAAAGAAAATTGTAGAACTAAAATACAATGCTATTTTTACACTGTGTTATAATGGAGTTCTACCAAGTGAAATAATTAATAATTTCTCAAATAATACGATTTTTTATAACTAACGATTCGCTAAAAAATTTACTGAATAAAATTTATACTATTTAATATAAAACAGAGTTTGTCGTTTTACTTTTATTTCCGGCAATATAGTTGATAATTTTAAATCGTTTAATTTTGATCAGGTCTCTTAATTAAAAATTGTGAATTTTCAATTCTTAATTAAGAATAATTTTAATAATCGATATCAAATGTATTATTATAATTTAAAAATTATTTTGCAATGCATCTCGCTTTTGAATTTTATTAATCGACGATATTTATTCAAACAAAATTCTGGCCTGAAATCCAAAATTCTTAAAAAAAACTTCGATATAAATCCAATAAATTAATGGTACTTGCTATATTTTAATGTTAATTTTAGCTCGATACAAACGATAGTACCAAATATAGATTTTGAAAAACACACGAATCGAGAATGCATTCATTTAAATCAAATTAATACATTCTTCATTCAAATCTTTTTCGAATTCTATATTAAAATTTTTGACATTGAAATAAATTTTCATAGATAACAAATTATTACTTTTGAATAATTTTTAAATTAGAAAATCGTCCATTCTTTTTTTAAACTATGTTTTCACGCCAATCTTTAATTTTCACTTACTTTTGAATAATTGATTATGAGCGGTATATTTATGTTAATCGTTGGGTTTCGGATCATTGCGAAAGTCGTGAAAAATGTTTTTTTAAAGAGAATACAAATTAAGCCGCAACTAATATTGGATCGATTTTTTGCAAATCAGTTCTCGAAATGCTTTTTAAAAAAAATATATTTATAAAGTGATGATATGATCAGAACAGTCTTAAACAATTTATGATCAAATAAATTTTAAATACAGATATAAAATTTCCTTTGTTGCTTACTTTTATACTTGCGACGATATATGTAAAATACATATTTTAAAAATCAACCGTGAAAATTTTTTTTTCGCTAATTATACGGTTTTAATTGTTTAAATTTCCAGAACTCGTCTAAAAAATTGTGTCTCAGAACTATGTTATTTTTTTCATAATTTGGCTTAAATTTTTCGATTTAAGTGTTAACCCGACGTACCTAAATCTTCGACATTCAAGTGGTCTTTGTTAAGTTCGAAAAGTAAAATTTATTTATTGATTGTTTTTTAGCTTTATTTCAAGATTTATAATAAGTGGGTACTAATTTCAATTAATAGTTATAGTAACATCTTCACCAGATGCTAAGCTTCGCATTTTATTACGAATTAATTTCAAATGAAGATTATATACTTGTTTAAGCTCGACGCATCGTTCTACACCAATAATTGAAACTTTATCTCGTTGAAAACTTTTCTACGGATATCATATGTAAAGCATTATAAATAATATTCTAAATGACAATATTCTTCCCTCATATTAAAAATGATAGCCGTAATTAAAAATTAACACGTTAACAAATATTTACCGGTATTCCATTAAGAGATTTGTCGTTTGTAAATTTTTCATAGAGAAGATAAAAAATTATTCCATTATAATGATATATTTATTGTATAATATCATTTTATGCTTTGCTGCAAGTTCTATGTATCGAAGATTGAAAAATAGGTATATATTATAAAAATAGGTTTATATTGTAATATAAACCTATTTTTCAATCTTCGATACATAGAACTTGCAGCAAAGCATAAAATGATATTATACAATAAATATATCATTATAATGGAATAATTTTTTATCTTCTCTATGAAAAATTTACGAACGACAAATCTCTTAATGGAATACCGGTAAATATTTGTTAACGTGTTAATTTTTAATTACGGCTATAATTTTTAATATGAGGGAAGAATATTGTCATTTAGAATATTATTTATAATGCTTTACATATGATATCCGTAGAAAAGTTTTCAACGAGATAAAGTTTCAATTATTGGTGTAGAACGATGCGTCGAGCTTAAACAAGTATATAATCTTATTGTTTATATTATATACTTTAAAATAACGTTACTTGACATTTAAATCAGTCAATTTAATTACAAGGGTTGCTTTAAATTACAATATGGTAGAATTTCTTTACAAAGATAATTCACCAAGTCTGCAATCGTAAGTTATTGAAACAACATTCTTCCATGATTTCTGTTAAATAAACCAAGCGTGCTGCTTTTTATTTGAACACACAATTGATTCAAGCCACAGGTTAAACAAAAAGAAATTATTTTAATTTATTTGACTTAATCGATCATTTAGTGTTCAGCTGAAAACTATTTCTCAGACGATATATATTAATATGATTATTTATCTTCCAGAAAAATGCCGGAACTGTTGATGATAAATTGAAACACTTTTATTCAACTCCGCCATTTGAAATCGTCCAGCATATAAATTGGTTTTTTTTTAAGTACCGAAAATCATTTTTCGTGATAAATACCATATTTAAAAAATAATTCTACTGTTATTTCCGTAACTTCATTTATTCAACTAACCGAATACACGTATTTTTTGCAAAATTTGATAATAAACCGTTTTTTGACCCGAAGTTATAAAAAAGTATAAGTAAAACATTATAATGCGTCGGATTCTATATTAAATGTTATTTTTTTACAACTTTATTTAAATGAAAATCGGATAGTAAAGAATATCGCCTCGTAATTATTAAATTGGTCATGAAACCACATACTTAGAAAAAATCATCACTTTCAGTAACTGCCGAATAACTTAATAAAACTAAAGAATAACTTAATATGATGATCAACTCGGTCGAATCGTGAAGTCTATGTAGCAAAACGTTCTTAATAAATTCACTGTTATAAAAATTTTCACTTTGGCCGTATGAAGCGCAAACTAACACAAATAATTTTATAAAAACAAAAATCCGTCATAGTTTATAAGTCATCAAAACGTCGTTCATCAGAGCTTATTAAAATGTGATAAAGATTTTTGACCGTCCATCGAAGAATATCTAATGGAAAAATCATACTTATAATTTTAATATTAAAATCATTTTAAACTCACCATTGTTGAGAAGTCACTGAATTTCTTTGAAGATCAAAACGAAGAAATGAGAGTTGGTGTCTTTGTGTTTTTGATAATAAAGAAAAAAATTAACGTAAACCATAATGCTTTCGAAAATTTCAGCATATTTTTGAAACTTTGATTTCTTAACTTTCATTCTATTTGTTGCAAAACTTTGTGGAATTGTGAAAAATGCTTTTTCCAGTAAAAGCGAAAAAATTCCAAGATTATCAAGGAAAAAATTTTGAGATAATTTTTAAACACTCCAGAACGCTTTGAAGTATTTTTCCTGAAAACTTCAAACGAAAGTTAGACTTCGTTCAGTTTAATAATGATCCAAAACAAAAAAAATATTTAATCGTAAACAAAAAAGTGCAACAGAATGCAGTTAGTAAAACGGACCAAGAAAATTATCAAAATCATACTGGGTGAGTAGAAAAAATAAAAGAACTGAATACTTTGTAAAAGTGCACAACCCCACTGGGGGCGTTCAGCGGTGGCCAGATGGAAGCTGTTGTCTTGTCGAACTGTGGCCACGCACTGTGCTCCGAACTCGACAAACCAGAGGGTACTCGCCTTCGAAAGAGCGGGGGCAAGAATCCTACGGCGCAAGCTCCGAATTTCCTACCCCAAGCCTCTCTCGAAGCCTTCCTTTCAGACACACAGACAAAGCGTCAAACATAATATATTATACTCGTCTACACACCCTAGTACTAAACCTCGTTCAGCCGATCCGTGATAAAGTTAAAACTAGATACGTACGATTTTCTAGCATCGGAAAAGAAAAAGTGGGAAAACTATGTCTTACGTATTTTCAAAGTGTTCTGGCAATGACTAATATCAATCAACACTTGGAAATGTCTCTTTTATTTACTTAAGTCTATTTTTACATTCTTACGAGATATTCTAAAATATTTTATCAACAAACACCGATTTTTCATCCGGTTATTTTATACATAAAATTAAACGTATTATATCAACAAAGAATAAATATTTTGTAATTAACTTTAAACGTTACAAAACTTATTCGTTATTTATATGAAAGACGTGATTAAAATACTAATATTTAAAATTTTCATTTTGAAATATCCATTTTGTTACACGGTGAAAAAATAACAATTTATTTTAGTTCCACGATTTTTTTTTATAAGATAAGATAAGATGTTGATAGCTATTTCGGCTCACGCCATCGTCAGAACTTGACGTTCGTAGTTCGTGGTTCCTAGTAAAATACATTGCTATTTTTTCACCGTGTTATAATAGAGTTCTACTAAGTAAATGCCAATTCAACCAATCTATTTTGTTCTTTACCCAGATACGGCACAAATTTTTATTTAAAAATATTCAGTAAATATCAAAAACTTATATAAAATCAAGGAATCATAATACTTAGTTTAAATATTTACTTTATCAAATTATGTATCATTACTGGGAACAATATAGACACCGATTATTTATACATAGTAACTATTTAAGATTAGCTTGAAGACAAAACACTTCACAATTACCCATACCGATTTCAACATATTTTATTGGATTTGAAGCACGACAGGCCAAATTTGATTGCTAAATATGGTAAAAGATTGTAGATTGTGAAATTTATTTTTACATAATAACTACAGTACTTTTTATAACACTAATATGCATTACAGTGTGCTTGAAAAAATACATTGAAAAGTAAGAGACATATCATATTCTTGAAGTCTAGTTGCTTTCCGTTTGACAGATATCACCATAAGGTATGATAATATATTCTAATTAATCTCCATCGTAGTCATCGGCTGATTATAGAAACTCATATCTTTTTTTTTTATGTAAAATTATCAGTAGATGTAATTCACGTCTTATTAAAAATCTGTCGCGTCAGCTGACCACCCTAGCTATAATATATTTACATAGTTTCAGTTTCAGACCAAGTTTACAAGGAACACAATATTGAAATAAATAATAAATAATTATCATGATTTTAATTTGAAATTCGGTAATCATAAAAAATACGTTTGATTGGTTAGACCGAAATCGGTTTAATAATGATAAGGTCCAAATTGTAAAGACGTTATTTTTTTCTGGACAAAAAAAATGTATTATTAGTTACGAATAAAAAATCCAAGCTACTATGAATTGGGTTAGCTTATCAACCTTAAGGACGAAATAGCTTGTATAAACTATGTCATATGAAATTTATATTGTTAATTTTGACGTGTATTTTAAGGTTTTTTTTCAAACGAATTGCGCAACACAAGCCCGCTGTTTATTTTGTATTTCCATGTTTGCCAAGTACAGTTGCAACTCTAGAACGATGTATAGTAGAATATGCAATTTTTGCAGATGATTCTTGTCCAGTGGTGCAACAAGCATTGATAAACGCCAACACTGAAATGAAAAGCTTGTTTAGTTTTAAACCTAATAGTGATTTACTTATACGTAAAAATATAAATTTCTTTATCTACGGTTTTCAGTATAAACTCGTATAATTTTTTACATTTCTTAGTTACTTACTATTAACGAAAACATTTCAAATTATATGTTTATATCTAACTGATTTTTAGCGGTTTTTATTAGTTGAATTTCACAATTGTGATAAAATATGGAGATATCTAAAAACATCATCGAAATTTATTTATTTTAGTTTCAAATGATTGTTTAAAATAAGCGACTGATTTAAAATAATTCAAATTTAATGGAATACACTATGTAAATAATAAAATATAATATACTTTACACATACACAACCATAAAATTTGGATTTGAATGAAAGTTAGAGCAGTAGACGTCGGACCGGGCTTAATTACCTCAATTGTGGTAGAAATGAAACTTTTGGGGGTAGTAATGACTCAATGTAAACAGTAAAAATCCAGTTCTTAAAACCTTGTAAAAGAAATAATTTATACTGGAGTAGAAATTTTTTAGAAACAAGTTATTTCTACAATGAAAGAGGGTTAATGGTTTAATTTTAAGTTTGATAAGATTAAACGTGCCTGTATAAAGCTGCTACGATTAAGCATGTCCTCGTATGAACTTTAAGTAGCTTTCAAAGCTCGCATATCATTACCAAGCTGATATTTTGTTTTGTGCGAAAAAATTTAATTGCATTTATGGAGAAAGGCCAAAATTTTTCTTTTTCACGATAAACTACCATTCTGAAAAAAGATTTTCTAATTTAATGAACATAAAAATAAACAAGAGATATTAAGTTGGTTCAGAAGACATTGTATATTTATTTGTTTCGGATATTAAAATGTCATATTTTTGTGACAGTGTATCGAAAAAACAACAATTATAAAATACGCAATTTCTCTTAAACTTATTTCACAATAAAAACCTTTTGTGTCTGAATAAGGAAATAATAACTTACCAAGTTTTTCGACTAATATATTATAGCGAGTATATTTTTTATATAACGATTTTTAATTTGTTTTTAATTTTCTATACCGTAGAGTAGTGTAGTAGTCGTGTAGAGCAAAAACATTTTGTAAAAAATAATATCGGTCTTAGAAGCTCCGAAAAAAGTAAAGTGGAACATAATCACCTTATATTAATTTAAATTTACTTAATTTACGATAATAATGTTATAAATATTCACGTAGCATCTAAATCTCAACCGAGCCTCTGGTTTACTCGCATCTGAGCCTTGAATGTATTTTCAGGTACCCAGAAAACCAATTTTGTCTACAAATTTTGACAGAAGTGAACACTTGTCGTTTTATTTGATAAAGTCTCAGATCAAAACCCTATTGAGTTTTATAGAGATATGAAATGAAACAAATATTTTAATAAATATCTACTTTATTACATTACGTGATAATAAAATTATTTAATTATGTATTATATCACTATTCGACATGTTTTTTTTAATACACTGAATTTTCATATCCACTACAAATTTGGAGCAAATAGATCAGTAAGGCATGTTTGCAATTTGTGGCTTGTTTTTCATTCGCTCACCATTTTTGGACGCTTAAAGGACAGAAATATGAAGCTATTAAAGATGTAATAGATAATTTTTTACTTTCTATATGCCTGGTTTTTTAAATCTAAAAGTTGTGTGATATATATATGACACAAATTAATACATAAATAAAAAAAATAATTTTGCATTGTGATTGCGCAAAATCAACTTTCAATCAAATATAATTATTGTAAAATATTTACCTTATACGTATGCTTTCAGATAAATTATTTTAAATCATTTACTTAAAATATCATAATTTAAATAGATACACTGAAAATTTTCATGCATATATATGTTAGGTATAGAATTTTCTTTAAAACTGATAAAATGAATGGAATATAAAATATTCGTCACCGATTGCAAATCACTGCCGAAATTTTTGTATTTTAATTTAAATATATACATCGATATAAATGTCTACATATTTTTAATTAACGGTATATAAAATTTAAATTATTATAACTTTGTACGATTCTACATGTTTTGTCACTGAAGACCCGGATACAACAGAACTGAAAGCTAAAATTTGATATTGAAATTCCATCAAGCACCAACAAGCGATATCATAAATTAAACGGTATATACTCAAATATAAATAAAAATATAATTGTTTATATCTTTAAATTAATATAAAACCTTAATACATCAACCGTTCATATTTGATTTGACCGTCGGCCAAAAAAAAAACGAATTGCCAACGCTTGTTGGACAGTGACGAAATACATTTTTTCCATAATTATATTATATTACATGAATTCGATAATATCAGTATGACAATTTTTACTCATAGCTAAATCATATACTTCTCTAATATATAATATATACACTTTAGTTTAGATCTTATAAGTTACTCTATGCTGTCATATTGCCGAGAGTGAGTTAGTATAAAATTTAAATATTTATTTGCAAATACTGATAAATAAATCTTAATGAGAAGACTTGTTTTAATCGTTTTATTTTATTGTTTATTAATAATGATGCTCATATGACTTTGAGCCTATAAAAAAAGTTCATCTGTCAATAAAATAAATAATTATAAAATTCGAAAATCGTTATGACTTATTCATTCATTTCGCTAAACTATCTTTTAACGTTTTCTTCCAAATGGATTCAAAGTTTAAAAAAACTAAAAGGTATCCCTTACTACGAACTTGGAAACACTAAACTCAAGCGGATAAATTTACAATATCTTCCATGTTTTGTGATATATTGCAGAAAGTGCGAACCAGTTGGGCCAAACGTTTTTTCTTTCCTTTTTTGTATATTTTTACACTACCGTCAGCGCTAAAGAATTTACATCCACATTTTAAAACGAATATATTTTATGCAGCGACAACCTTATATGCAAACATGAAAGGGAACTGTAGAAGATATAATTTGAGTTACGGAATTCCCCTTTATCATATTCCTAACAATCATAATTAACATGTTATTAATTTATTGATGTTTTTAAGTAATTATTTTTTTGGTTATGTATGTTTTCAATGCCGAACAAATGAACTCGACTGAAGGGCTGAAATACAAGAATAAAGACATGAAAGTATAGTCTTTAACTAATCTTCTCCCTATGGATCGGATCGTTAAGAGATAATAACAAAATTTACAGACGTCCATGACTTTTTAATGCAATCTGAAATTATCGGTTGCAAGACTCTTACTCGCCCATACAACCGAACAATTTGAAAGATGAAAACATTGGTAATTTTTTTTATAAATTAAATGCTATAATATTGTAAACATTATATATAGTCATATCTTAGTAACAGTATTAAACGTTATTGTATTAAATGTTGAATTTATTAGATCGGAACAAATATAATTTACGTTCATTTTGAATGGAGATATCATTTAATCTCAATGATTACATACATCAAAAAATTGATGTGATATATTATTAAATAATCAATACTGCAGAAAATAACCGCAAGACTAAAACCTACTTGATTGCCTACGAAGTATAATGGTTTTTTGGTTGAAGATCTGAAAGCTTGCAATAACTTGGAATCAGCCCTAGTTAGTATGCCATAAAACACGCGGAAAATGTTATCCAATGAAAACTGCAATGGTAAAAAGGATATTGTATTCGTTATTGATTTTGGAAATTCATTAATAAAAGTTTTATAACACTTTCATTAACCCATTACCTGCTAGATTTTTGTTTTCGCTTTTTTTGCGATATACGTGTTCTTTTTTACTGAAAGATAAGTGTGTTGAAGTAATTTAACGAAAAAAACACTTTACCCTTATGAAAAGTAAGTTTTAATAAATGTTCCCAAAAAAAACACACAGTAATACACCTAAAGTCAAATTCATAGCGAATTTCTTTTTTCATTATATTATCATATTTTATTGAATAGTTTATTCATTCTATTATCACTCAATATTTTCATTAGCTCAAAGCTGGTAAAAAAGTTATCGAAATAAAAAGAATGGTTGAATAGATTATTGATTTTAGAAATATTTCTATAACACTGACGTGCCTAGTCCCATTTCTTGGTAATCTTTCTTTTGTTTTCCTTGATATAATTCAGCATTTTAGCAATATTCATTTTCGCTACGATACATTTCCCATTGCTTGAATCCAAAAAATAAAGGAACTTTTTCGGCATAAATTTTTTCAGATAATGATGACCATAATATCGAAATATTTGTTCATCGATACTAACATTTTTAGAAATAATAGTCCAAATTTCAGAAACCGCTTGTTCGTCATGTCAAGTAAGGGGCCAATTTTAAAAACTCTGAGCATCTGAACTCTGCTTATTGATTAATTTAGCATTGTCATTGATGTGTAAATTATTTTTCATTTCCAAATATCTGTTTGGTGACAAACATTTGTTGACACAATAAACAGATAAATCCTCGTCCTCGCACCAGTTCATTTTTTCCTCGGTGTAAAAAATGATATTCAGTTAGCAATAAAACCACTAAAAATTTTCTTAGGCATTTTGGTGAAAATTCTACACCATGACGACTATTTTGGGAAGCATACAAAGTACTTTGTTTTACAATATATACCAATATGTTTTCATCAAATAATGTCTCAAAAACTTCCACAGGAGATTTGCCTTTCAGAGTTTGTACAGTATTTTTCTTATTACTTAAAATTACATCATTCATTTAATCATGTTCCATTCTTTTTGAAAATTCTGGTCTTATATTTTTCCAAAGCCATTTAGATTTTTCAATTTTAGATTTATGTCCGGAAATCTTCCAAATTTTCGTATGTACTATACATTCATTCTTTTTTCCTACAGTGGAAGTTTCCTTTGAATGAATTGTAAGCTTGAATGAATTTAGATTCTGCCTAGAACATCCCTTGGATAAGTGTCTTCCAGAATATTATCATCGATTTCTTCTTTATCTGATAGAAACGATAAGAACATCGACGGTATCGGGTGGAAGTTCAACAACGTCGATTGCAGCATCAGTATCTTCACCATCAATATAATTTGGATCATATATTATTTCTTCTAATTCCGCAAGCGAATAATAGTTTTTCATCCCCATATCTACACAATAATCGAAAATCAAATAAAGCAAATGTATCAAATATTTTACACAGCATCCGCCATGATCCCCAATTGGGAACAGACAATAAAACAGTAGTAACATTGACTGCAATTTTTTCATTATTTTATTACCAAGCACTGACTCTTAAAAGAACCTATAAATTAGCTTTTCACAAAATATAAACTTAAAATTTAAAGAAACAAAATAAAAATTATATTATACAAAAGTCGAGTATATAGATAAGCAAACATACGTTTGAACATTGTTCTGACGATGGCGTGAGCCGAAATAGCTATCAACTATACCTTAAAAAAAATTGTAGAAATAAAATACATTTCTATTTTTATTGCATTATCAACTGAAGAAGTACTAAAGAAATGTGTTTTTATTATTTAAAATATCATGCCTTTCCATCAAGAAGTGACAGTTAACACCTTAAAAGTGATATACACGTTTGATATATCGACTGTAATAGCAGACATTTAATTTGTTCATGCAAACAAACATACTTACCCAACGCAAAAAAAAAACATGATAAGCAAGATATTTTCACATCTCTCACAAACTTTATTTTAATGGAATAAAACGAACGTCACTTCTGTCAAAACGTTTTGAAAATGGCTTTTTGATGGTCGAGAAGACAGCTTGTTTTTCAAATTCCCTCGTCGATGTAATGGATAAATTTCGGCTCCCTTGTCAAACACATTCCAAACTGAAACGCACTGCAATGACGATTATTTGGGACATTTTTTTAAATTTTGATTAAACATCAAGTAATTGGAAAATTACTCATCGACAATAATTCATATTGAAGCAATCGAAAACGCTTTTTACATCCTAAAATTGCCGGATTATTCACGCGCTGATTTATTTACTGCTGCCTAATGAAATAAATAACGTCATTCTAAATAACATCATTTTCTTTAAATATATAATACGTACAGCAATTTAAAATATCGAAGCGATATAAAAAGTTTAGATTTTGTTAATTTCGACGAGATTAAATGATTGATTGAATTGGGATTTGCTTGGTAGAACTTCATTATAACGAAGATGGCGTAAGCCGAAATATTGTAGCTATCAACTATATCTAATAAAAAAAATTGTAGAACTAAAATACATTGCTATCTTGTTCACCGTAAGCTTTAATGATTTTATAAATTATTAAGTAATCGTATTGTTTGGAATTAATAAGCTCACATTGTGCTAACTGGTGTGTTAAAACAGAAGAGAAGATATTGATTTAATTGGCATTTATTTGGTAGAATTCCATTATAACACCGTGAAAAAATAGCAATGTGTTATAGTTCAACAATTTTTTAAAGATATAGTTTATAGCTATTTCGGCTTACGCATTCGTCAGAACTAGTTGTAGTTCATGGCTATTTTTTCACAGTGTCAGAAGAGAAGATGTATTGTGTACCTTTTCTACATAGCTATATATAAATTGCAAATGTACGTTTAAGCAAATTTCTGATGAAAGCGTAAGACAAAATAACTATAATCTATATATATTATAAATTTTGTACAATTAGAATACATTGCTATTTTTTCAGCGGGTTATTAAGTTATCTATTGTCATTATTTGCATTAAACTTCATCATTGTATTGATCAAACGTACGTCTGTATTCCGTCCATTTATAATTAATTGTCCACCAACACCTTCTTTTAAATAAAGAGTAAATAATTATCTATCAACGTTTAAATATGTAAATAATATCTTATCTTCAGTATCCTTGAACCATCACAATATACAAGCCCAGAAAATCGAGGTGTTTTGGCAAGCTGCATTTTCCCAGTGAGTTGAACACAATTTAAAAATATATTTGCTGATGTTAATACGTGGCTCCAATCAATAACCATTTAATTGGAATACATATTTTAAAGTTTTTTTCAGTGATCGATTCACTAAAGTCTTGAGTTTTTTGACAGTTTATTGCGATATGCCAAATTGAACTATTCACATGGTTTTTTTAAATATCAATAAGTATACACTTACGTAACTAGAATTCCGATTTAATAAACCTGCTAGTTGTATATAACATATGAATGTCAAATTTAAACAATTTAAAATAAATTTGTTAAATACAAACGTTAAATTAAATTAACATATACTATTTCCAATCGGAATGTCTTTGTTTTTAAATAAATCACATAAAATAAAATGTATACACATTTTTCTAAAAGAGTAAAGACCCAATATATCGTCAAAGAGTTGCAAAATTACTAATTTAAAAGTAGTTTTAACTATCATATCAATAATAAATAAATACGTGAGTAAGATATGTGTAATTCGTGATATCTATTATATGCCTTCTAAAAGTCAAATTATTTTCAAATAATAAAAATGTTATTCAGCCGAAAACTCGATTAACAATTTTTCAGCCGATTTAAATTCTAATTCTAACCGAAAAACCAGTGCAAAATCACATATTTTCTAATTCTGTGTTTAGGTTAAATACAAAAAATCTGCATAATACCTACAACCGATTCACGATGAAATATCGTAATGAAGATTTTCGAACATGAATCATACACATAAACAACCCCTGAAATTTTACTACGCGAAATAAATTGTTGAAAACAAATTCGTTTTGCGGGCTATAGGGCAGAATGATTTAGGGCAGTGTTTCCACAGTTTTTCGATCTATCGCCATCATTTCAGTAAAAAAATCATCGAAACTCCTTCCGCCTTCAGCTTATATTCTGCGAATTCTAAATCGTGAAATAAAAGCAAATGGTGTATTGTTTTTAACTTAATGACTTATGAATCATAAATAATACCATAGATTAAAAGAAAAATAGAATTCTTTCGCCTCATAATTATCGCCTACCTTACAATGCTCCCGTATGACTTTTTTTTAAATTTTTTGAATCAAAGAGATTGGGTATTCCTAAGTATATTTAAGTATAAATAATCATTGAAGATATAAAAGATATATGACATAAAAAAAACTAAGTTATAATCGATAAAACACCTTTTTGTTTATTTCAGACTTCATTTAAAAAAAACGTGAAAATCTCTCTCATATTAATATTTTCACTTTTACTCGTATATACAAAAAAATGGTGAAAAAAGCTGAAACAATTTATCATTCTTATGATTGTATACATTATTCAATATTGAATTATCGATATTTTTTTCAAATTTGAGTGGTTTCAACGTATTATTAATTTCGCGTTTTTTTCAGTCTCTGTTTGAAATAAACATACATTAATTTTAAATAATAAAAACACATTTTTTTAGTACTTATTTCCACAATATATTTTTTGATCAGGACCGGTTTCGCTCATCGCGAGCATTATCAACTGATAGAATACAATTTACAAACAAGTCTATTTATACAAACAAAAAATTAATTTGAGTTAATGGTAGCAGGTGTACAAAACCATGGGTACAAGAACTAGGAAACAATTTACATAAAATCATACAATATTGATACAAATATATTTTTTTATTACAATTATATAATTTTTTTTTTTTTTGAAAAATGATATTGCCTCCCTTTACTTTATTTTTTTTCAGAAAATATTGGAACGCCCCTGACTGACCATATCTTCCCATCTCATCGATTCATCTTTAATCGACTTCTCATGTATTAATTTATTTTGTTCCATTAAGTAGTGAGTGTGGGTTATTTTTGTCATTAAAAATGTCCCACTCCTTACTTCCTTATTGATTGTTTAGAGCTCCTTATGGATTATTGATTTACCATAATTGTAATTGTAATTCTTAATAAGTGATTGTGAACATTTAATTTTTATACTAGTTTACTTTATTTGTTCTTGTACCCATGGTTTTGTACACCTGCTACCTTTAACTCAACTTAATTTTTTGTTTTGTATAAATAGACTTGTTTGTAAATTGTATTCTATCAGTTGATAATGCTCGCGATGAGCGAAACCGGTCCTGATCAAAAAATATATTGTGGAAATAAGTACTAAAAAAATGTGTTTTTATTATTTAAAATATCATGCCTTTCCATCAAGAAGTGACAGTTAACACCTTAAAAGTGATACATTTAATTGATATGGACACGCAAGGAAGGACTCAAATTTGATATAGTTTATATTGAACCGCAATTTCGTTATTTATGGAAACATTTCTGTCTATGATCCTTCAGCAGGCTATCTTGACTATACAATATTCAATATTGGATAGCCATTTTTAAATTCTATCAATGGTAATTTTGACGGATAAAAAGATTTATTCATCTCACATTGGAAATTCCATCTCAATATATAAATTCAATTCTAGTAACACTCAGTATTTTAATAGATAGCTGGATCAATCGACTCAATTTGGATATTCAAAGTAACTTCAAGCTACGATTATATTTCATGAATTCAATCATTCAAACTGGGTATGATGAAATTATCCATAGATAATTCGTTACTCAATAAAAAACGGGTGTGGAAAAAACAAACTCCTTTTTGACAATGTATTTTCATCCATTGCTGTTATCCTAATGTGTTGAAATGATTTGCTTCGAAACGTTCATTCATTTTTTAGTTATTAATAATCCGCGAATGGAACTCGAACGACTTCCGTGAGCGGCGGTAAAACTTTGTGATTCATTTGCTCTGCAAATGTACAAAACGGAAAGGGAGAACATTTCCTGTCCGGCAAATGAAACAATCACATTGCCACAACCACGTTCACGGTAGAAGAACAGCAAATTTACAATACGCAAAACACTCAAAAATGAAAAAATGTCCGAGCTAATAATACTACATTGATTCCGCTTAATTAAGACACTGCAGTACTATTAAATTTTGGCTTCATTAAGCGACTAATCTTACATCAAAATTGATGTCATATTGTCTTTCATTTATATCTTCACAATAGTCAAGAGATTTAACAGTATCCCAACAAAAAAATTACATTCATATGAATGTGAATATAAACAATTAACACAATAAATATTGTGAATATTACGTATTTATGCTTTTTTATCTTCGTTTCACCATCAACCAACATTTTAAAAGCCTAAAATGGTTCATTTTGAAGTTTAGGATACTTTAAAAATGAAACAGTCTCGCGACCTAACTGTCTGTATGTCAACAATATTCACCAACAGTTATTGTAAAATTAAATACTTAGTTCTGATGAAGCCGTAAGCCAAAATAGCTTTCAATTACACATTATTACTGGTAAATTTTGTATAACTAAAATAAATTGCTATTTTTTCGCCATTTTATAATGCAGTTCTACCAAGTAAATAACAGTTCAATCAATTAAATTCTTTTCTTTGTGTCATACTCTAAATGAAATTTTTCACAGTAAATAAAAATTCTCACAGTGAATGCAATTATGTTGATATGTACAAACAGAACGTCTCTATGCTTAGCTTTTTATTTTATGTAAATGAATAATGACAAAAAATCGCTATATTTGATGCAAATTTCCAGATCAAGAAAATTTATATAGGATGATATGGCATAACTAGGATTTCCTCATCAGTCAAACAACGCACACTGTTTTAAAAATTAGTCAGTGTATAAAAAATATATATTGAAATGTTTTACACCGCGGTTAAGAAGGACTTAATTGGTTATATTATAACCATCGAATTCTGTTACAGCTTTTACAATATGAACTTTGAAAGCTTGTAAGTTTATTGACAGACATAATGTGTGATGAAAATTAACGTAGACTTTTTATTCGTATTTGCTGTGCAGTAAAGATAAATGAGAAAAAGATTTTCTTTGCGCATTTTCATTTCTAAAGTAATGCCTTCAAAATGAGAAAAGCGTCACTTTTGCTCAGAGAAGTTGTTTTGCTGTTTTTATAAAAAAAAAAAAAAATTACTGCTGTCTGTAACAAATTAATTACGTTTTATCTTCAAATATATTTTTTCTTTGTAAATCATAATTTGACAGCTATTTAACAAATAATCTTTATAACTAAGGCATCGTGGTTCTTCGACGAGAACATTTATTTACGATGCAATCAATATAAAAGAAATGTCTCAAATTTAGTTCAAAAATAAAATGATGAAAACATATAATATAAACATTAACAGTTATCGAAAATAAATTGCTTTGTATCTAACTGTCTTGTGAACAAATATATCTAACGCGATAAATAACTTTTATGTCCCATCTTTTGTCGGTTGGTCGCCAACAAAGTGCAGTCCGAACGGAGAAATATTGACAAATCCTTCCAGGGAAAACCATAAAAAAAAATCGTCTGTGAACGGAACATTATCACTTTTCTATGCGGAACGAGAAACCAATATAACACAAAAGCGTTGAATAATTAAAAATGAATCAATTAATGGATATTTCTGTATCATAGTATACCTGCTTATTTTCATGGAATTTACAAGCTTTTCACATCTCAGTAATAAAGTAAGTTTCTTCAAGAAATCATAACTTTAATAAATTGATAATTGTGATGTTTTTACTTATAAATATGTATAACACAAGATTGACAATGATTACGTGCTTTACCTATTCTCAAAATCGTTTTGTAGCATTGCCGTTAAATTGATTACATCGCTTGTATATTATTATATTTGATGATACCTACACATAACTAAATAAACCTCTAATAATACAATGAAATTTATTGTCCGAAATAATTGTCCATCGTCAGATTATTATCTTAATACATTGTAAGCACGTCGTGCGCAATCTGAAACCATTTGCAAAATAGTATTTAAATTTCTGTTTACCTGACAGAGATTTTAATGATAAAACGATATTTAATTCGTTTAAATAAAACCGTTTGATTTAATTATTAATCCGTTGAAACCTTTGAGAGCACTAACTGGTATGAACGTGCCGATTTTAAAAGTACCCACTGAATGTAGGTGGGTGGGGCTCGAAATAATCCGTCTTAACGAATCAAATCCCTTTGCCTAGGTGGAAAAAATATTCAAATGAACACAAACAAATAGATAGGAGGCTGCAATGTACTTACTTCACATGGTTGATTTTTTTTCCAAATTTCTAAAAACAAAGAAATTGTAGAAATGAATTAAATTACTATTTTTTTACCTTGCAATAATGAAGTTTTACCAATTATGTTAAATGCCAATTCAATCAATATTATTTTTAATCGTTCAATTTCAATGTATTTTTATTGGTGCTGTGACTGACAACCTGGGATTTTTCATTTGCCATCTTCCAGCATTCTGGTTTACGAAAGTTTCATCAAGCACCAACATTTTAAATCTTGCGTATATCAAGTTTATGTATTCTATTGTAAGCTTTACGATATTGAAATGGATACATAATTTGGAGATTTCGTATTGCAAGCGTAAGCACTTCCCAATGGCACCACCGTTAACTCCATAATTATATAATACAAAAGGATGAAATTATGTATGATATTGGTACATTTGTATGAAGATCGATAATCATTCGCTCATGATAGAATTTTTTGAATTGAACTAATCAAGTGCCGTCGCAAAAACCACTGGAGTGAATTGCCTTACATGGCATTTATGTATTTTTTTTTTAGTTACATTAATAACAAGCGAGTACTCGGCATGCGCTGCAATGCCATACAAACAAAGTGAACTTCTAAAACTTTACTAGTCGCTACGATCGATGGTTTACAAATTGTCATTAGAAATTCATAACCTCAAAGTGTGACAGATTCGCAAAAGTGGTACCTAGGTACATATTCAATATACCAATAGTTCTTGATTAGATTCCAAGTAATTGAATTGGGCGAGTACTTTTTCTTTTAAGTTTTCATTCAATGAAAATTTTATTCCAAAATCAAATTAAGTTTATGAATTATTGTAATGGTTAAAAAACTTTACAGGTGTTTTGCCATGTAGTTGTAGTAATTCAGAAACCTTTGCTATGGTGTAAAGAAAATATTTTGAAAGTTTCAAACATTTCATATCCTGAATATAGAAATACATAAAGTATAAATATACGAACAAATATTCATTTATATAAATATAGATATTATATGTACGTTAAATTATCTGAAAATATGCTTAAAAATGTGTTTAGATTATCTAAAATAAAATGCCTGTCCATCAAGAAATGATAGAAAACACATGTTAAGTAAGTATTTTATGTATAACAATAACACTCCTAAAATTTTAATTGATTTGCTATTATTTCTTCAAATATTCTATACACCTATATTAGTGCTTTTCGGTAGTCACCTAATTTTTAAGGCTTGTTTCAAATGAACTGAAATATTTTTATAAAAGTAAATATTTAAAAAATCAATAGACATACATTATTAAACAAAAAAAGTATTTCAAACTCCTCTTATAGAATCACGTGATGGTTGACTGGCAAACGAAATAATAATCCACGCCTCAATTGGAAAAAAAGGCTTGATAGTTTATATGTATATATATATATATATATAAATGTATTTAATAAGCTTCCATGTTTGATATGTAATTTAAAATGCTTTTATATTATATATTAAAATGATATAAAAATTTATATATTTTTTTTTAATATATGATTTTTGTTTGTTATGTCAGTTTTATCCGAGCAAGTCTATATAGACATCTGTAGTTTGATTTATAAGCTGTGCTATTACCATCTACAGGACTCTTCTGTTTTTGGTAATTATCAAAGTTTCGAAGTAGGCGGATAGGTGTCAACTTGCATTAATAATTTATATTCTGAAAGTTTGTTGGCATAGAATCCAACAAGTTTTTAGGATGTATTTAGTGCAGACAGAGACATCTCTTAATTTAAACGAATATTAAACTATGTTTTTCCTTATACGGTCGGGGCTGCTACATCAACCTCTTATTACTTGAACTATTTTAAACTAGAAATACTTTTTTTTACCGTGTTTTGTAATCCTTTAAAGTAATGTTTTAACTGTATACATCTGGTGTTAGCTATATATATTAAGAAGACTTTTGCGTCATCGAAAATTAAATGAATATTCGCAATGCAGGTTTACGGAGAATTTATAAAATTTCTAACTATAATTCTATTTAAACTGTGCTGAAAAATATGCTGTGCTTCTTTACCAATTTCATTAAAAATAGATTTTTCTTCATGTTTTGTGCATCTGTATCCGTGTTTTTTTCGAGTAATCATCATATTACTTTATAAATCCTATGTGGTATTCCATATATATTATAATTAAAATGATTGATCAATTGAAATAAGCTTAATTAAATTAGAATATAATCTTATCTGATTAAAAAATTCCTTGCCATTTTAATCTATAAGTTTTTTACTTAACAAAGCAATTAAAATGTCAGTGGCATATTAAAGTTATTTATATTGAAAAGCGCTGTTAACTTATTTATGTTAAATGAATAGAAAGCAATTAATAGCAGTAAACTTAAACGTAAACTTTCGAAATTTTTAAATAGCGATTGTTAGATGAATTTTAATAAAAAAATTCTACCTTGTATAAAATAAAATTGATGCTTTCAAAAGTAATTGACTTGAATAAACGAATTGATCAGGAATCGCAATTCATAGAACTATAAAATTCGCGTACGTGCTGCTTTTTGTGTTGGTGAAAGGCTTTTAATATTATTATACATTAGGAGTTCCCAAAGAAAGTATTTACCAACATTAAATATTTGCGTGAGCTTAATAAATGCCGCATAAAAGTTGACGACATAATCATAAAATAGATTTGGGACAGACATGTTTATTTTAGCTTTGTTCTTCTTTGTAATAATCTTTTACAGAGCAAGTCGATTCTTCTGACCAATTTTCAAATATGACATGAATGCTTTTATATCTAAAAAATGATAATATTTGTAAGCAATAATAAGCTGTAGAAAAACAAATATTGAATTTTATCAATGGCACAAGTCATTGCAAGTAAAACGAATTTGTTCTGCTGATATGATTGTATTAGTTCAACTTACTGACTGATGACCCCGTGGTCGAACATTCAGCGAGCCGATAGCTTCAAATATCAAAACTAGACATAATATTGAAATCGGGCGCGCAGTCACTTCATAAAATATTCAAGCGAAAACCAAACCTTCGAGAAAAGAGGGACAAAATTTTTACATGCTTGTAAAAATTTGTCTTTATTACTGTACCTAATATTTTTTAAATTATAATAGGGGGAGCTTGAGTGACGTACGTACGAAGACGCCAAATTTAAAGCTACGCCACTACTGGCAATAGATATCGCTGCTGTAAGTAAAGACATCATATGAAAATACAAGCTAAGCGTGTATGCTATGCACTAAAAATATAAGTCGGTGAGAGACAGATGTTTTTTGGCGCCCAAAAGCCGTTGAGAATTTACAAAAGATAAATGCTTGACGGCAGAACTCAAGCAAAGAGGAAAATATTGTTGGAGACACGGTGTAGTGTTCATATACTCCGAGTGAGGATAGGATATGGCTTTATAAGCATCGAAGCTCTTTACAAGTGTGATAAAGAGTTTGATATCGTTGCATTAGCTTATGGTGAAATTCTAAAGCATAGACTAATATACGTTGTTATCTATTACTATATTTAATGGCTATTGACATGAACTTTGTCTATGTCCATTTCAAAATAAAGTGATGGTTTAATATTATCGTGCGCAGTGTCATAAACTGACGTTGCCGTGTGGTTCTTTGAAATTCTGACACTGTTTTACAGCCGTTAATGTTAACAATAGATAGTGATTGCCCGAGAACTAGAAAATATAAGACACAGTCTAATTATTTCTAGAAATCAACTATTCATACCAGCAGCGGATTGGGAAATCAGCTATCGAATTGACGTGAAAACAACAGAATTTTTAACATAAAGATTAAAAAAAGGTAATAAAAGAGTTTTGTTATAGATTTTACTGTATTTATATAGTCAGTAGCCATTTGAAAGGGTTATTTTAATCTGTAATTATCGTGCTTTACTTTATTTTTATATGGCTTCTGCCCATGCCCGTGATCACATAAATTTATATTTTGACATTCAAAAGTTTGTCCTTATTTTAATGAAAGCCTCTCAAATACTGTATTTTTATCATTAAATGTTACTGGAATCAATCTTGTATGATCTTTTATTCAAAAATCTGACAAAAATTGTATTTAATCAAACTAATTGACTGTTTCAATATGTATCAGGAGTACAGTAGAACGGAGACAAAATCGAATTTGAAAAATGGCTGAAATTAATCATTTTGAGGAAGAGTTCAAGGTTGTTTTTTCGCTGGTTCAAGAATGTGGAAAGGTATTAACATTATATTACTATTGTTTCAAAAATTCTACTTAATAGTTTTTGTTTCATGCTGATTTGTAGACTGGATGACACACATCAAATTTGGACGTATGTACATACGTAACCCTTAGAATTTACCGTATTTCCAGGAACGTGAATTGCCAATTGGGAATTGTATATAAAACATTATTTGGAAATTAATATATTGATGGAAATATGTGTATAATATCAATAAATAATTATCTTCTCTATCTTGTGGACAAAATGTTAGTCTAGCAAAAAAAAGTGTGACCATCAAATTAGTATGATGATACTAAATACCATATATAAGTATTTTTCTCTATGTAGTCTTTTTAATAAAATTCATTCACATTAAATATTTGTATTACCAGATATAAATTATAATTATATTCATTTGTATATAAATATGAAAACAGAAGATAGAGATTTATTGTAGTTAGTTTCTTTTGTCTAAGAAAATCGCTGAGTAACAAACGGTACTTGTTGAAAAAACGTCTGTTATGATACCTCCACTAGAAGGGTATATATTTTTTTAGTAGATATTGATTAGTGTTGTAGAAAACTTGCAGAAAGCATTACAAAAAAAAGTCTAAAAAGAAAAAAAAAAATCAAACGTCAGCATAAGAATATCCACGCATTTACTATAAGAATTCAATTAGTCTCTAACTACTCAAACACGCAAATAGGATCATTTTTTCTATTGTTTAGTTTGTTTTCACTAACGAAATTTAAATGATGTGAAAGTTTATATTAATGTTCTCAATTATTTTAGTTGATTTCAAATGTAATCAATGATAAAAAAGCCGTGGAAACGAAGTCTTGTGATGTTGATTTGGTTACACTCACTGATAAACAGATTGAAGGAAACCTTGTCGCCGGCTTGAGTAAAAGTTTTCCTACCCACAGGTATACATATTCTTTAATTTTTTAATTCTTTATATAATTAGTAAAACAAAAAACAAACTAATGCGGATGTCCATAGTTTTTTAGCATACAGAAAAGGCAACACATGCACTTACCCAATCTCCAAGACTGTTACCTAACAATTACTTAGCTTTCTCCAAAATTTTGTTAGTCTACTCACTTTGTATCGTTAGGTCAGAGTTGCTTGGTCTGATTGATAATTTCTGAAGACTTTCTGTTTAAAGTCTACAATGTAATATTGAATAAATCATATTTGACCCAGTCGAATACAGTTTTGGAATCCTGAGACTATCAAGTTCAACGTGCACCCATGTACAAGAATGAAAAAATAATCCCTTTTACAGTAATAGTAGCATCTTCGAAGGCTTAAAGCTTCTGATTTTTTTCACCCTTTCTCTAACCAGCTTTTAGTATTAGGTTTCACATTCATTTAAAGACCATGTGTTAAATTATTTTTTTATTAACTAGACTCTTGATATATGTCTGCATATTCCTAACGGAATTGTCCATTATGTTTATGTTTGCTCTTGCTATTTGCCAAGAGTGTGTGGTAAATGTTTTTCTGTTTTTATTACCCAACCATTCTGGCCTATGAGAAAGTAGGACAAATAAAGAAACGTTAGCATGCTTACATCTTGCTCACTCCCTTTCCTTAACCTTTCCGGGAGTAGGATAATTTATATGGTACAAGCTATGGGGAGTGAGTTTTTTTGACATGGAAAATACAAACTTTTTTTTTTATCAAGTCATGATACAAGAATATGAAAATAGTAAAAAATAGTAAAAAAAATATTACTCACGTTTTTAAAGTTTTATCGTTAAAAAATCGATTGCGGATTTCAGGGATCGCAAACCATCGATACACACTAAAAACACTCCACTTTTCACTATTATAGTAGGTATACAAAATAAATAAAAAAGCAGTTATAAAAACAATATAAACTTAGAAGTGTTATTTTGTATGATAATCCAAGCCAGAAAAACAAAGATTTCTTGCGCTGTCGTGTTTACCCATTTTTTCATTTTGGACGATTCAGGTGTTTTCTGGGATACAGCCACGGCATAAATATTTGTTTCTCTAATTATTACGTCCACAACATCATCGGTAAAAAAGAGCTGAAAAAGTTCCAACTCGACGTAATCCCCTTGTACATTTATATGTGTTTTTACCCCGGACTGAAACCCATCGAAATCGTGAAGAGTTGGAGTAAATGTGGAGTTGTTCCATATTCTTGATTCTTCCCGCCTGCGTTTTGCACTAGGTTGAATATCTGGTTCCTCATCATCATCAGAAGAAGAATCATAAAACTCCATTGATATATCATCAATATCTTCGATGTTTTCTTCCTCATTGTCACTATTCATAAATATGTTCTCAATTCCTAAGTCTCTTTCCATTTTAGCAATATCGATCGGTAAAAATAAATCACGGCAGTAAAAATTCAAAAGTAAATACAGAAGGCGATACAATAAAAAAACTTCAAATCACGTTAAAAAATAGTATGGTACTGTAAAACTTATAAAAATTGCAAGAAAAGTATGATAAAACACTGTATAAAACTGTAATTCACATTAAACTACGTAAAACACTAATAAACCTCCGAACCTTACGAGAATTTAGTAGAAACACAATATAAAACAACAAAATCACACTAGAACACGCTAAAAAACAGTGAAACTTCACAATATCGCGAAAAAGTATGAAAAAGCGCGCGCACAAAAATCTTTAGTTTGCAATATATGACTTGTTGAAGTTTGCTCGTGTGACGTCATACAAACATCACGTGACATTCGATAAAGTAGATTTTCGCGGTTTTTAAATTTGGAATCCGTTTTGGAATGGTGGAATAATACTCTATATTGTCCACAGATGGCATTTTAATTCATACTTGAAGCATAAACACACCAGTCACCCATACAAATGCACTGTCGTATATATACGACCATACTCCTTTAAAGAAAAATCGCGCTGTCGTATATATACGACCATACTCCTCTAAAGGTTAATATGTAAATAAACAGAAAAGAAAGAAATTTATGGCACCAAGGTCAGCGTCTTTTCTTCACTGAAAATTTAACTGCTCATTTTTGGCAACCAAATGTGAAATCTGCTTTAATTGCTTTGTTATATATTATATTTTGTTAATAAGGGCTATTTTTCAGCTTCATTGGAGAAGAATCTGGTAAGGAGTCATTTGAACTTACTGATAATCCAACATGGATCATAGATCCCATTGATGGGACGATGAATTTTGTTCATGGATTCCCTCATTGCTGTATTTCCATAGCTTTGTTCGTCGGCAAGGTTTGTTATATTACTCTTGATTGTTATTTCTAGAATCGTCTAAGAATAAATAAGTAATATTATTGTCTTAAACATGTTGCGTTGCTCTTACAGATTGCTCAAATTGGCATTATTTACAATCCAGTCATGGATCAGATGTTCACTGCTCGTAAAGGTTTGGGATCCTTTTGGAATGATAAACGGCTGTGTGTTTCAAAGGAGACTCAATTGTCTAAAGCTCTAGTAATGGCAGAAGCTGGAACAAGCAGAGATCCAGAAAAAATGGCAACAGTGCTTGCTAACTACAACAAATTGATTCCTTTAATGCATGGGTGTGTATATTTTTATTACCTTGCAATCAATTTATTAACTCTAAACAATCTTATTTTAATATTGCACGGAAATATGATTATCGTAGTATATTCTATAAATGTTTCGACTCTTTTGCTGGCTAACAGATTTTTTGTCAATTAACATAATAGATAAATAAAAAGCATTTACGATCATATTAGTATGATAAGTAGTTTGGTATCAATCCATAGAAAATTGTATATCACATTGAACTGAGACATAAATTAACAATATATTGCTGCAGCTTTGGTTACTGAAGGGTTAAGTACTAATTGCAATACTGAATTTTAGTGTTCGCACACTGGGTTCTGCTGCATTGAATATGGCGATGGTCGCTTCTGGTGGGGCAGATGCCAATTATGAATTCGGAATCCATATCTGGGATATTGCTGCTGGGCAAATTTTGGTCGAAGAAGCTGGTGGTGTCTGTATTGATCCAAGTGGTAAGAATCTTCAATTATTGATTAACTTAAATATGAGTATGAGTACATCATCAAAGACACTCGAAGTGATACATTGGCAGACGTATTGACGTAAAATGAAGCGTATTTAACGGTGAATATATTCATCAACTTGAAGCCAAATTGTAAATTTTTCAATTGAATAAACATGATGAAACAATATTTCTACTTTGTCCAATGAGTCATTGTGTAGATATAGTTGCATTAAGAGTGACTATAGAAGTTTTGAATAAATAAAATATTTATCAGAAAGTTTCAAATAGAATAATTCTGAATATTTTTTAAAAATCTTATTTTTTGCAAATAAAGATGACACTTTCGTTCATTATCGTTATGGGTCTTTAAAAAAAATGTGACTGACTGAGATTGACCAACAGTACGAATATTTAATTTTGTCAAATTTTTTCCTCCTTTTTCTATTTCTGTGTATTAAAATAAACATCAACTAATCAATCCGGCAAACAATCAAATTTTACTATATTGGGACTTAACCGAGGACAATTTATTTCTTCTTGTTCACTGAGATATATTTCAAAGTCATCTAATCGAAAAAGTTGTCAGATTCATTCGTTTTTCATGACTCTTTCCGGCCAAATCACTGCTACTCCACAACTTTGGCTCTGACTTGACAGCCTTTTAAATAATACAAAACAGCCATATATATTATATTCAGTTATATTGATAATACATCAATGAACCGTTCTTCTTTTCAGGTGGTCCATTTGACATAATGTCCAGAAGAGTATTATGCGCTAGTACTGCTGAATTGGCCCAGGAACTTGCTGGTCAGTTGATACAGTACCATCCTCCCAGAGATGATGTTGCACCCGAGAATTAATTTTGGTATTGCAATAATTTGTATTTTTTTTAGATTTATTCAGAATGTATATAGAAATTTTGTTACTTTATTTGGCAATTAAATTGTGTACTATATCTTCAGCTGTAAACTACCTTTATCGACAACACCCTGAAGTAATTAATATAAAGTGATAATTTTAATATTCTTGTCACCCACCACAGTCGGATTTATTTTATGAATTAAATAAATATTTAAATGTTCTTCTAAAAAGATTTTTGCATTTCACAGATCTAAAATTTTTATGTAATTTATGTTCAATGCAATATTTTTTATATTATGAATGTAGGGATATTCAGATAAGTCTAAATCTTAATATCCCTATTAATACCAAAATAGGTGTAAGTTATGTAGTAGATCTTTATTAATTTAAAGAAACAATATTTAGCTATTGAAGTTTTCTTCATGCCAAATATTTTGACTAAGCCTGTAATATAATTGAATAGTGGTGAATTGTGTTTTCATGTACAGTTGTACAATTTAACATAGTTATCTTTAAATTGAGTCTGCAAACCTGCCTGTTTCAACTTTAAGATATTTATTAGAACTAATATTTTAATACATCTTTGTCGGAAAATGTAGTTCTACCAACAAGCTCTACTGTCGCTTAACTGCGAGAAGGTTAGTTCTACTTTTTTAGATGGCTTGACTTAAAAGGCAGGAAAGGTATGTTTACACGTTTATTTTATACGAGTATTATATATATAGAAATCTCTGCTGGAAGGTCTACACACTAACAAAATCGAGTATACTCATGAGCAGTTTTAATGAGAAGTGTCTTTAGTTTTGACAATTGGTGACAGGGAAACTATGAAAATCATAAATTATACCTATCTTCTTGTATTGAAGTTTCCGAGTCGAAATGAATTTGAAATCATATTTCTGTTGTTTGTTTTGAGAATGTGAGCATATTTTTATAATGATTTCTAAGAATATATTTGCCTTCTCCACATACTGGATTATTACTGACTGAGTAAGCGAATAGACAAGACCAAGGTTGATAACGAATAGCATATAAAGAAAACATATGGTGCGTGTGTGCTCAGGGTTGCCTGCAGCTTGTGTTCAGTGCATTAAAAAAAACGAAATTAATATGGATACCATCATAGAATAATTTAACTTTCAACATTTTTTAAACAAAATCAAGGAGCAGTATTTGGTAGATGTACATAAAATTTTTCAATAAATAACAATTACTGGTTTGGAAGATACAAAGATTATTCCCATCTGCTGCTAATTTGCGCTCGTTGCACGTGCCTATAAATAATCGGAAAATCTTGCTTATACTTTATTTATATTATATGAACATAATTTAATTCCTTTGATGTAACCATTCCAACAAAACACTAGGTATTTTTTGCATGGAACTAAAACTTACCAATCATGTTTTGAAATAGTTAAATTACATTTTTCTATGTACTGAATCTTTTTATTATAGCAGGTCAATTTAATAATCCTTATTTATTCACATTATCGATATATATTTGACACTTAACACTCTTGTAACTGAAACTCCACTGCTCTGGCGTCAATGCTATCAAATACTGCTTAGACTTTTCTGGCTTTGATTTATGAATATGATTATAAATATTCCTGTTTGTTTTATTATACTAAAATATTTTTACTTAAATCAATATCCTAGTTGACATGTTCTCTACTGAATTGCATAACGCTGCTTCTTGTGTGGGTAAGAAGTCAACAATTCAATGTGAACGCGACGTAGCGCTGTGCGAAAATATCAAATGGTCTATGCTTATTAAAGTGGCTTTTATAACTGGCTCTGCGTTTCAGCATCAGGTGATTAGTTAGCTTAATATTGTCATACTACATGAATACAACAGCGATCGCTGATTAAATGCATCTCAGTAGGTAGTTAGTATTAGGCACTTGACAGCAACACATTCGTTGCATCGAGTTAACCTATGTAAGACATCTATGAAAGTTTTAAAATTGTTGATGTAAAACAAAAAAAATTGAACCTCACAAGACACCAGCATCAAGAAATAAATTATTACACGGTGAAAAAATAGCAATGTATTCTAGTTCTACAAAATTACTTTAAATAAAAATTTAAATAATTTTATAGAACTAAAATACATTGCTATTTTTTCACCGTGTTATAATGGAGTTCTACCAAGTGAATGCCAATTCAATCAATAAATAAATTATTTTAATATTTAGTTCTTTCTGATCTCGCTCGTGAGTTCAATTGTATTTGACAAATCTTTTGGATGCCAGTTGTTAAAATATAGATTTTAATTTAACGCTTTTAGTTGTACAGCGCCAATCTTCGGGCATCAAGTTGTATGCATAAGATTTTCTGGTGATAGATTGGTAGTCTGGGATAGAAAATGTTTGTTCATATACATATAATATGAAAATTAATGTAATGATATAATTGTAAAAATTATAAAGTACTTAAGAATCTATATATTATAAATACTGTTTGTAAGTGTTATCAATTTCAAGTTTTTTTTTTTAATACATATCCATTTCCAATGTAGAGGATATGGTGATTTAATGAAAGGATCTTGCAAGAAGTTTTTTTCACAAGAACGGCTTCTTTCTCGGTTTTTCACTTCTTATACAAAGAAATACACGAAGATAGTAACAATTAAAGATATAGTGTTTGAAAAGGATAGTAATCAGCTGATTGCTCTCTCTACGCCCTGTTTTTAAGATCGAATGGATGAAGGAAAATTTAAAATATCTCAAATTAACATGCTACGCCTTCCAACAAAATCCGTAAAGTGATTGAATTAAAATGTGTAAGACTTATAAGGGTATTCAACAACGTTGACTATTGCACCACCAACTTGATATTCTGGGTACAGAATTATAAATCAATTGAGCATTTATTTATATTTTATTTTATTTGTTATAAAATAAATAATGAGGTTACAGAAAAAGGTACCTGCTTAAAATATTATCAGAAAGTCAATTGCTTAACAAAAATGAATTTATATATTGCTTATTACAGCAAATAGTTTTTCATGTAATTATAAAAAATCTTTTATTTTCCATTATTTCAAACTCTGAACTGAAAATATATTATATTTTTTTTATAATGCTTCTTCCACTCTTCTCTTCTAAATATTCTTACTTTAAATTAAAAGGATTTTTTTAAAGTTTTGTTTTTTTATATTTAAAAAAGTACATGCTGACCCCTAAATTACTATGCTACAGTACATTTCGTTTCATAACTTATTATTAATTATATTCTTACTTTATTAATTGAATTGCCATTTCCTTGGTAGAACTGGTTCTGATGAGAATGTAAGCTGAAATAGCTATCAATTATGTACCTTATTACATTTGTAGAACTAAAATACATTTCTATTTTTTCACCATGTTAATTCTTACTATTTTTTAAAAGGTAATACGATTTTCTTTTTAATTATTAAAACCTATCAGAAATACCAAATAGTAACTGTTATAATTAATTAATAACCCACAAGTTCCATATGTGGCTGATACCTTTTTCGTGCCTAACAAAGTAGTTTCCAATGATTGAAATAAAATTCTAAACTATCAAATACTAAGGTATTAATTAGTTAATAAATATAAACTATTTGATGAATACTCTGCAATTTTACTTATTTATGTATATTAATGCTTTGTCTTTATTGTGCATCTTAAATTGCTGTGTTTACAGATGAAGAAAAATATTTATTATTAATACACTCACACAAAATAACCATGATATGTGTGACAATTGACTTATTCCACATAGGCATTTATTATTCAGTCTGGAAAATTTCCTTATTTATTAAAACATGCGTATATTTAATTTACAGTCTGTATATATTTATGTTAAGTCAATGAATTATCCAAATAAATAAAATATGAAACAAATTTTATATTGCCTTTCATTTCTAATGTTCACCTGGGACATACATACATAATGTAATTTAGGAATAAAAAAAGTTGGGTTTTTTTTTTTGTGAAGATATCACCTTTCATTGATTGATTGGTTCCGAATTTGTATCTGTTTCGATTGGGTTGATTCAGCATTTTCTATTTCTATCTGAGATTGAATTGGATGAAGTAATTTCACCCAAGCTCATAATTTTAAACAGAGTTTGTATACCAAAGAAATGAAATGATGGAAATTATCTTCTTTAGACTTCTGCAAAATGGTAAACAATTATCCTGCATGCAATATTATTATTTTAATAGATTGGTTTTGATTATTGTTATTTTATCTTTTTTTAAATATTTTGAAAAGATATTGATAATTGTAGACTCTGCGAGCTAAATACACTAAAAGACTTAAAATTTATTCTGTTTGAAATAAATGAAATATTTATTCAAAGTACTGCTTGTCATTTGTAAAATCAAAACACCAGTTCATGTGCGTAGCACACAATGCGATAGAAGCCTAAATCCTCATTGAAAACAATTTGAGAAAACGATAGATGAGGTAATATTGCACTATTTTAAATTTTGGCTAGTTTCAGAACTTCATTCATTGTAGGTATTTTAGTTGCTAGGTTTTTATAAACACTAACTGGTTCAGCGAGAACTGAACAGAGAGCCCTTAGTTGCTCAGCAGGGAGGTTTTTTCAGGTGCGGGGGTGAAGTTGCTAGTTTGTTAATAATTGATTAACCTTTAGAACTCATATCGAGTTGTATTCTACATTTTACAGAATACCCTAAAAATGAATTTATGTATCATTTAGTAGCCATTTTTCTTTTCAAGCACCATTTATTGGTATGATACAAGTGTGTTTTGTCCGATTGCAACATTAGGTATGAGAAAACATTATTAAAATACTAACAAATATATCAAACTCAGCTTTGTCTAAGCTCACCGGAAGTGTTCCCGTAAACATCTGCTAGTGTTAAAAAAAAATTATAGAAGAATTACTAATAAACATAATTGGAGACTTCCATGCACCTGCTATTACAACCACAGCAACTTTCTACAACTGACGCATACTAGGAGAAGCGAAACTGACTTAATACATATAACATTAATTAAATGCGAAAATTTTGCGATGATTTTTTGATATCCGAAAAATAGGATTTACTAAATGTATAATACATCATTGACACCGACTTATCTTATAAATACTGACATCTAAATTGTTGAGACTGCTGACTTTAATGTGTTGATTATAAAAAGTTTCGTGGAAGAATTAATTTTTGTATCAAAATATAGGTTGATTTTTCCCGATAAATCTCCATTTTATTTAAGTTTGAAAAACACCAACGTTACCGAATGAATTTTCGAAATATGTGATTTTAGAATATCTTTTATGTTGCTCAGCAGGGAATATGTTAAATAAATTAAAATAAGCACTATAATTAAAATAACCTAATGCTAAATAAAAGTGTGTTTTACCTTTAATTAATTCCTAAATATGCGTTTGAATCTGGCGACATCGCTCTTCACTCGTCAATAATAGATTTCAAGAACAACGAATACAAACGTAAAAATAATCAGTATTTCGTCATCTTTTTAACGTTATATCAATGAACGTAGAAGAATTCTCAAAAAAATGTATTTTCGAAATATTTAATATTAAAAGCACATATATACAAAATTAGATTTTTATTATTAAATAATTATCAAAGTAACATAAAGGTGAAACTGAAACGCCTACAACGTTTCAATACTTTGAACGCTTAACTTTATAATAAAAAATGTTTTAGCCGAGGTGTAAGACGTGTAACATAGAAAGTGTAATAAATTACTCGAATTTAATAAAAGTTTATTGTAAAGTCGATTTTTTAAAAAATGTGAGCTTTTCGATACGAAAAGCTCAATTCATATTAGAGTTGTTGATATATTTTGTAGAATGGTTGGACTTTGACGTTGAAAAATCTCACTATCTATTATTTTATTTATTTTTTTCTACGAGGTTCTAGTACTTTTGTGCTTTTTATTGTCGATACGAAAAGTTCAATTTATATTAGAGTTGTTGATATATTTTGTATAACGGTTGGACTTTGACGTTAAAAAATCTCACTATCTATTATTTTACTTGTTTTTTACTACGAGGTTCTAATAGTTTAGTGCCTTTTATTGTCAAGTATTTTTATTTTATTTCTGTATTCAATTCTTTCGTCTATTCGAGTTAAAGCTTTTAAGCGAATATTCCGTGCTTGTACATTTGTTGACGATGACGTGAGCCGAAATGGCTATCAACTATATTATTATTATATTATTATAAAATGGCGCTAGGGGCCGTTCAGGTCCATGGCCGACTGCACAACCTCTCTCCAGGCATCTCTCCAGTTGACTATCCCCAGCCTCTCAACATCCTTTTGAATGTTATCCGCCCATCTCCGTCGAGGGCGACCGAGAGGTCGGGTGCCAGCTGGTGTTCCTTCATAAGTCTTATGGAGAGCTCTAGACTTCTCAGATCGTATAACGTGACCCGCCCATCTGAGCCTTCTCGATCTCAAGACATTAATGATTCTTGGTTTGTATCGGTCGAAGAGCTCAGCGTTCGTACGAATGCGCCACTGGTGGTTTTCATTAACGGGTCCAAGTATTCTCCGGAGGATTCTGTTTTCAAATACTTGGAGGGCCTTTTCTTGTTTTTCTGTTAAACCCCAGGTTTCACATCCATACATGACTATCGGCTTAATGATCACGTTGTACACCCGGCACTTGGTTTTGATGGACAGCATTTTGGACCTAAACAGACTATTTAGCGCGAAGTACGCTGCATTTCCACTTCTCAGTCGGTCAGCAAGCTCCAAAGTCATCTCATTTCTAGAGGAAATATTAGAGCCCAAGTACTTGAAAAGAGAGGTTCTCTCGAACGAGGAGTTTCTTATTACAATGTCTCCAGAGGGTTCGTTGCCTCTTGTCATTTTCAAATACTTAGTCTTTCCCACATTTACTCGTAGGTTTAACCTTTTTGCTGTGTCCTCCAAAGGAGTGAAAATGTCTTTTATTTCGTCTTCAGATTCTCCGAGCACCACTAGATCATCCGCGTAGCCCAATATTTTGTGGGACCCATTCATTATAACTCCGCCTTCTGCTTTCATTGCCTCTCTTACGGCTTTCTCTAAAGCTAGGTTGAATAGCATAGGTGATAAGGAGTCTCCTTGTTTTAGTCCTGCTGTCACCTCAAAAGATTCTGATAGACTACCCTGCATATGAATTCTGCTCTTGGATCCATCCATACATACTTTTATTACATCTATCAACTATATCTTATAAAAAAATATGTAGAAATAAAATACATTGCTATTTTTTCACCGTGTCATAATGGAGTTCTACCAAGTAAATGCCAATTCAATATATATATATTTGTTCTCATCATTCAAATTAATTGAAATTCTTTTAAAATTGACCATTATATATGTATAGGCGTCGTAAACAACGCATTTCATGGAATTACAACTAAAATGTCATATTATTTGATCAAAAAATGATCCTATACAGCACCTAATATTACTAAATTAATAAATATATAAGGTTTGTTCTTTCAATCTGTTCTGAATAAAAAATTCATATTCAATTTTTGATCCAGTTTGACATGAACATGTTCATATGATGTATTAGTTCAGTGTTATTATGTATTTATATATTTCACTCATTATATTAATTTTATTATATTTGCAGTTTCAATTCACAGAATGAATGTATTGATATAATTAGTATTATATAAAATTACTATAAGATTTGTCTATTAATCTTTATTTTTTCATTTCATTTGCTTATAAAAAATATCTTCGAGTGATTTCCTTTTCTAAGAATGAAATGATTGTTGTAGTTATTTTCAAATCTCAATCGTATTAAAAAGATCAAACATATGAACATTTTAGGATCAAAATACTATACATAAAATGTATGTTTTTTTATTACTTCAATAAAAATAAATGATAGATGTTACGTCCGTGAGTAAACGCAAGTTGGCGTCATAGAAACGTAATACTATGAATAAAAAAAGCTTTTCGTGTGAACTTTACTATTATTTCCTCATAGTTGGATATCATTAAATTATGGCAGTTCAATAGCATGCATAAAAACACAAATCTTCTAAAAAAAAAAACGACTAACTAAAAAAGATTAATTTTTGTCAGGTTTTTTCTGACCTTTCCTATTACGTGCATTATATCGACCATCGACCAACCAATACGGCAAATTGTTCATCGAGATATTATTAAAAATCGTCTAATCGAAAGAGTAGTTGGAATCACTCGTTTTTCATGACTCCGACGAAAACATTGACCAAAAACACAATTCCGACTCCAGAGCCCTGCAAACAATAGATTTATTTAAGATTATTCATCATTATGTAGACAACATTATAATTGTTTGATGATGCTCGCAAAGTTGTAATTTTGATAATTGAAATTGAGTGAAATTTGTCATGATTATAAAATATGTTGCGGAAATAAGTACTAAAAAGTGTGTTTTTATTATTTAAAATATCACGCCTTTCCGCCAAGAAGTGACAGTTAACACATCAAAAGTGGCAAAATTAATATCTAATGTATAAAATTGAATAACATTTTCGATATAAATTAATAACGCGTTAATACAAAGCGTGTTAGCCAATATATGAAAGAAGAAAAAATTCTTACGTTAAACCTAAACTACGGATCTATTGTATGTACAATACATATTGAAATATAAAGATATCGTTTATTTATAAAGAGAAAAATCGCAAACCTCTGAGTCGGGTCAATAAAAATGATAATAAGTTTATGTCTTTAAATAAACCTTACACTAATAATAAATTGAATTTACCTTTAAGCTGTTAACACTGTTAACTGCACTTCTTTATTGAAAGGAATGATGTTTTAAATAATAATACAAAATTTAGTACTATTTCCGCACTGTACGTAATGAAGTTGATCATGGATCAGTTTATAATACTCGCGATATTGTGGAAATACCACGAAAAAATGTTTTGTTATTACTAACAACATATTTATTTGTTGCACGCCACTGTGGGCGGAAGAGCATTTGAAATTATTGAGAAAATCACTTTCATCAAAGGTTTTAAGCAATATGCAAAAAATAGTAACTAGATTCTATTATGTGCATTGATGTAATGCCGGTGACCAATGTAAGTGCGTGCCATGTCCAATTATTATAAAACATGGCATATAATGTGTACTATCGACAAACACAGACAGCATTGGTTAGCAACCAAATGAAATACTTGATTTTTTACATTTAAAACTTTACTTAGTAGAAAATAATTATTTTTATTATAAATAAGGGAGTTAGAAGAGGATTGCTCAAAATATGATGTCATAAAATAAACAAAATTTTGTTTATAAATTAACACTGTCACTTTGTATAATATCATTCGTTTTTCATAACTGCGAGTTGTTAATCGATACGAAAGCACGTTGGATAATGTTAATGTATATTTCCATAGTATACAATAGATGAAACTCTTTCAATGAAAATACTTTAAGCATAATTTGACAGCCTAAAAAGCAAGTAATCGAAAGCAATCCATTTACTATAATTCATGATATTGACTGAAGGTGCTAATAATTTTGATATAAAGACGATGCCAACTGTTTGTTTTCCGCCAGTTCTGTTGCATCCGCGTGATAGAAAGCCTGAAGACGCCGAAAGGCGAAGCCCGGGTCGTTGGTGACAAAACATGTGGAATCGTACAAAGTTGTAACAATTCAAAAAAAATATTTACTGTAAGACTGTGTTAAACATTTTCCGATTCCTGGTTTGTTTTTCCGTATTCAACGAAGTGAATCGACATTTATTGACTTTTTCATTTCAGTTGTACCGTTATCATTCAATTCTACATTTCTCCTACTAAACGTACGATATTAATATTTGTACAAATTTTCTTGATTCAATGTTAGTATTTCTTGGAACTTGATAGCTAGTTTTAACTATACCATGACGAATTGCTCCCGATTTTTTATAACAGTGATTGCCTATATCACCGTTTTGAGACAAACGCGAATTATTAATTTTTTCAAGCATGGCGATTGTACATTACACATTTTAATCGTTTCGAACTTTTTCAAAGTTATTATATTTGTTTAGTAAAATTTGCTTTAAGTATAGAAATCTCTCCCTGGTCATGGAATTCAATGCATAACGTCTTTTTGGGTGATATGGTGATTTGAATAAACAATTCTACAGAATAGGACTACATTGTATCAGCAAATAAATGAATACGTCTGTGTACGAGATGAAAAGGATGTTTATTAAAGTATCGATACTATTAAGGAGAGCCAAAAAGATTATTTCCGTCTGTGGTAACCATAAAAAAATATGATATTTTAAAGTGAAATTTAACTGTCATTTCTTGGTGGAAAAGCATTTGATTTAGATACATACATAAGATCACGACCGTATTGTTAATTGATATATTCATTATATTTGTAATAAGCTAAGCCGGTTCTGATCACTATTATGTAGTAAAAATATCATTTAAATATTTTTTTTTTTTGGTTTTTACGATACTTAATAACGATACTAACGATAAAAGTTTACTCACCCGTTTTTCAAAATTCGTATAGTTCCCCAGCGAACGCCCACGCATTGTTACCTAACATTAAGTGATGCAGGTTTGTACTTCAGATCTTTTGGATTTGTGTACCTAAGTTGTTGTGCAATCCTAATTCCAGTATACTTTCTCTATAGCTGCAAAAATAGTCGCAAATATTATTGGGTTGGCAGTCTTACGTTGAATTCCTCCAGAGAAACAAGGAACTAGTGCAGAAAATCATCTCGTCGCAAAATGATATTTAAGGTGACTTATATTAATATAAATTGTGAATAATCAGAATATCGAACAACAAACATTTTATTATTAAATACATTTTAATTCGATAATAGAATTACTGCCGAAGGCTAGTGATTGTATTTCGTTATCAAAAAATTATTATCTTTAATAAAATATTTTGTAAAAAGAATTTATTAAATTTCTCAAAAAGACAAGCTCACAGCATATTTGTTTTACTTAACAAATATTAATGTTCGAGTATTTTTTTGTTATTTTAATTGGAACAAGTGTTTATTGTAAATTTTATGGTTTCTCAAAATAATACGATCTATTTATGTATTTGAGTAATGGTATTAAGGATATAAAATTCTAATGTGAATTGACATTTATTTTCAAATAAAGGATTGTTTTATTTGCGTATTTTTAAATGTTCTTTCATTGTACATTTATTGCTCGTTAAAAATTATTTGTTTATTATATTAAAATGTTTACCAAGTAATGTCAACATACAGAGATAAGCGATGAATAATTTCATTAATAATTAACAATATTGTATGTACTTCGGTGTATTTTTAATTATACAATCTTATAAAACACACGATTGCTTTTTAAATACATACATTGCTTAACATTGCTATCTGTCTTAATTAATATTCAAAAAGAAAACTGAATCGAACGAAGTTTTTGCTAATGTAGGTATAAATTTTATAGCGATTACGTGTTTATTCCGGAGTTTTGCATGATTTTTTTAAAATTCTTTGTCTCTTTTCACCATTATTATATTTTTTTATTAAAGAAATATGTTTTAAATACAAAATGAATTTTCACAAAATGAAAGTCGAATCCATGGCAAATTTATTTATCCACATAATTTAACAGCACACAAGAAAGCGACACACGTCATTTCAATAGGAATATAAATGCGCTATTTATAAATACATTGTTTTCTATATTTTAGTTATTAATAAAAGTGTGATAAGATAACAATTTTTTCGTGTGAAATTTTGCTTTTAGTTTTTGGTGATAAGTTGGATTGCGTGGACTGCCAATTCAATTATCGTGGATGACGACGGCTTGGGAAACCTACAAGACTTCGAATCTATACCTTCTGTGGAAAATGATGATGAAACCAGCCGTCGGCGACATAGAAGACCACGGCCGTGTACTCCTCACAGATCACTCGAAGAAGAAAAGACTTTCGTAAACCTTTACTATACAGATATTGACTATTCAATCGTTCCTAATATGCAAGGTTCTGCTTCCGGATGCTCTCCAGCGTTTGGCTCAGTTAGCGAAACAAATTTGAATAAGCCTGGAGAAATCAACAGTCCTGCAAAACCAGGACTATTACAAACACTCTTCGGGGGTTTCGTTGACAACAGACCACAGTTTCAAGGGATCCAGTCTTTTCAACAGGAGCAGTTGGCGCCGCAAGGCTTTGGACCTCTTGGTGGGTTTGCGTCACCGCCAAGTCAGCCGAAGATCGATAGAATTAACTACAAAAGAACGTTCAAGCAATTTAATAGAGAAATAAATAGATTTTTTAGACCATTATACCGCTTGTTCTAACAAGTCTGAAGTATCTATCATTAAAATGTTTCCCCGTTATATATTGACGTACTCGTTTAAAATGGTACGAAACATTTTTGCTGACATAATACTAGCAAAAATATAAAGAAGATAATTGTCTAATACAGGGATTCCCAACCCCTTTTCAATTCGTGTGTGCCCGCCACTATTTGAACGTAACAGATTTTTTCATAAACACAAATTAAAAATGTAAATTATATTTATATATTTGTTAGAGTTTTGATTTTTTTTAATAACTAGGTTTATTATATAATGACAATAAACGTAGAGATCTTTTTTTTATTTATTAATCATGTCTAATTATAAATACCCGTAGGAAAAAATGGGTGGTGCCTGCCAACCAACCGATATTTTAGAATGCGATCTAGAGTATAAAAGGTTGGGAATCCCTGGTCTAATATATTTATTTATCAAAATATATTGTCCTACGCAACAAATATAATAAGAACATTCATTTAAGGCCTATGAAAAATAAAATGCCGTCCAATAATTCTTTGGACAAATTAAATAAAATTAAAAATATATTCTAACGCCAAGATTATACAACAATTATCGTGTATGTTATAAAAACAAATTTCAACAATTCGAATTTGATATCTGAAATTCTGTCAAACATCTTTAGTCGTTATCATAAATTATTGTTAATCTCACAAAATTGTCTGTAAGTTCAATCCATCGATTTATAATCTATCTAAGTAAATAATATTAGTGTAACCATTAAAATTGTATAATTGAAGCAATTATTTAGTTTCAAAATTTAATCTTTAATATATTACAATGAACTAATTATGTATTTTATTATTATTATTATTATTATTATAAAACATTCTAAAGCTTACCGTATTAAGATTCATATTTTGTAGATTATGTAATAAATAAATAAAGATTGAGGATTAAAAATTTATCGACAGACAAATATAAGAATTAAATAGATTGTAGGCGCAACATTCTCATAGATTCGCGGTCCACGAGAACGACATCAAATAACCTCGTGAAACATTAGTAGAAAGATTGTTAAAATTCAATACTGATATCTCTAAGCGACCAATTTCTGATAAAAATTAAAGATCCTAAATCAGTTTGCATAAGGAGGCGCATAATAGTTTTTCCCCATTCAAAGTATATTTATATACAAGAGATAGGTTGAGTCTACAATGGTACATGATATAAAAAGTAAGTCTGTATCCACATCAAAAAAACAAACCAGAAAATAAAGGGCACTTTATCCATTGAATTTTAATAAGGGAATATACATAGGAAAATATAAGCAAAACAAAAATCCCATCAATATTAATATTGGGAAAAATATTGTTTACTGCTATGATTTGGCCAAAAAATGTCATGAGCTTAAAACTATAGTTTTTTTTAAATGGTAAAAAAAATATATTTAATTTAGCCCACATAAAATACTATTCAACAAACTGAATATTTCTTTTAGTACAGAGAATGATACTCTTTACAACAGTTTATGTTGTTGAAATTTAATTGTGTGAACACTGACATCTCGCGTAGAAAATAATAATGTTATAATATAGATACTTGCTTTTTAAATATTCGATTATACCGTTAATATATTTAAAGCGAAAGTGACATCTGCGGATTTTGACGTGACAACGTCTTATAAATCGATGAACGCCCGCTGCACGCACGAAAAAACATGACTCATTGTCCCGTTTGTCGCGTGCGAATAAAATATATCAAAAAAAATTGTAGATTTCATTTCACTCCTTCTTCGTATCCATACAAAATAATGATAATTCAATAAAAATGATTCCATTTTATTCATAAAAGTATGCAATCATTTCATCAATGTTTTCTTATGACGTTGTCACGTTAAACTATCGTCCGTAAACCGACTTTACAGACAACCATTTTTTTTAAAATTATTATTTATGATTTACTTATTTTATCGGTAGCTGATACAACAAATTTATTTTAGCTGAAAAATGTAAGGACTAAGCAGAATAAAATTATACATTAAAAATCTGACGTAAGTCAAACCTCTAGCCTCACTGTACAAAATATGTTTTCTTATTAAACATAAACTAATTGTTAAAAAATTGGTTAAAAAAACTTTTTCATCGCAAAATACTCAAAAATAAAAAAAATCATGAGAAATATTGAACTCATTTAAAATACGTACGAATGTGTTATTTTGATGCAAAATATTTTTCCTTCATCCATGTCCGCCTCTAATGTAAGGATATAGCCTTTCAATGGGGGAATCTAAACAGTAGCTTTTTTCTACGAGAAATATTCTAAGTTGCTTAATCCCTCGTTAACGAATTGGATAGATGCAGCTAGCAGTTGTTTGCCTAGAACAGGATTAGAAGTCATTGATCTTGCTGGGTCTTGTTTAGAGGATAAGACCGAATTAGAGGGAAATTTTAAAACATCATAGACTACCATCGTACTTGAACATAATATATAAACCAAGCAAAGAAAACGTTCTTCACACTGGAACCCGAGTTTATTACATTCGTCATAGAAGACAAACATTGGCCACTGCATCACGGACGGACGTACATGCGATATAATAATATCGATAATTCAACTCATACAATAATAGTGTTTGCTGTAATATATATTACCAGTAATCTAGTTTAATGTGATACTTGCGAAACAAGCATTTATAACAGTTATGTTTTACGATTGCGAGCAATAGCACCTAACAAATATTCATGATAGCTATTTTATGTTGAACATTAAACATATAAAATTGCAGCAAAAAATTTTGGTGCCGTGGTCTAATTTCATAAGAGAACGTAGCTAAATAATGAATATTGAATTCCAAGCAATAAAACTTCTTTGTTTTATTACGGATGTTAATATAAAATCATTTTTGTATTTAATAGAATAATAAAATATAAAACCGAAATATTTAAAATATATAATGGTATAATATTGAAGCTTAATTTATTCCCGAAATATGGCAACACTGCGTGCTCTCATTTCAGGAACTTTTCAGGCAAAGGGATTATTGGCTCAGTTAGTTTTCCGCGCTATCGTTCGTCGGTCACTTGTAGAAAATTACGTGGATAAACAGATACTTCGAAATCGTTCATTTCAATATAAGAGTTAAATTCAAAATAAAAGAATTTAAAATTTGAATGTAATCGATTTGAAATATCTATGTATATATATTTTTTTTTATTTTGAACTATTTTTTTTAATTATGTTGGAAGACGGGTGTGATATTGAAATTGAATCGCCTATAAAATGCGAGATAAAAGATATCGAGCTAAGTAATTGCGAAGATGCAATTGAAGATGTTGTCCGCAATGAAAATATTCCATGTTTTAATGCATTAAATGTTTATGCCACAAAGGTTGGATATTCCGCCCTCTGTATTCTGACGATTTTATTGGGGTTTGTTTTATTATTGTTAATAATTATTATCTCAACGCGAACTGGAACATCTCATGCAGTTTCGGCTCCACGATGCGATGACTACAATTGCCTGGAACTGGCGTCTAATGTAAGTAGGATAATCATATACAGTGGGTGATCGGTTAACGAATATAATCTCTAAGAAGACGTTCGTAATCCGAATTGTTCGTTAACCGAATGTAAAACGTCGATTTGTTTTACAGATAGAATGAATGGATTAGATAGAATGTTTAGCTCGTTATCCGAATACATGTTCGTTGTCCGAACACACAAAACTTTCGTGATAGTGTTTGTTGTCCGATTTGTTCGCAGTACGAACAGTTCTTTAACTGATCACCCACAGAATAAACACATATTAACATGTTTACACTGATAGTTTTAAATGTTCTCGTTTTCTCGAAAATTTGCTGAAATAGCAATGCAATGATTTTTTTGGAAAAAGTATTTACTTTCCCAGTAAAACAATCAACGCTCAAATAACAAAACAATAAATCACCTTAATCTATTTTACAAAAGATCAATATACAAGCGTAAAAGTTATCAACAAAAATTAATAGCTTAGAATAAATATTAAAGTAAATTTGAAGCATATTCACTTTTTAAAACTAAGACGAAATGTTAATATTATTGCTGTTTTTTCTGTAGGTAGTGTCAACATAGAATCATACTTTTTTTTTATTATTTTTGAACTTACTGGCAAAATCGCTGTTAAAATATTTCTCTTTCTATATTACCACAGTCAAATCACGGTAGAGCATTTCTCTCCTTAGTCAAATTACAATATAAAAAATTTTCATTCAAAGACTGAAATCTGTGGACGTCGAGATCAAATAAAACAAACGCTCAAAAGCGTCCGATACTCGCTACAAAAACAGCATTTCTTACAAATATGTTTTCGTAAAATAAAAAAAATCTACAATTTTATTGCCAAAAATCTTTGGTTACCATTTTTAACTATCAACAACATGACGAATTTCTATTCATTAAAATATTTGTTTTGGCTGTAAATTGTGGAATGATTTCTTTGAATATTTCATAACGAAACTTATTTTTGTCGATTGTATGTGCATATATTATGTACATCGATCATTTTAAAAGCTATTAATGTCAATAGAACACGTGTGGTTTTGCACCAATAAGGTCACAAACTCAACGATTTACCGAAGGTTACAGACACATAAAAACCGTGCAATCTGTTGAATTTTTTATAATATTTTTTTTGTTTTTCGTGTCTAATCTGTAATGCAGTTATTACTTATAAGTAACACGAGGTAAAAGATCAATATTCAATAATATAGTTTTACTATTCGATAAATTAAAATGCCACAAAGAAAATATTAAATTAAGCATGCTGTTAAAATTGTTGTTTTCAATACAGTTCACAATTATTTCCATCTTCACAATATCATTTAGAATCAATATTTTTATCATTGACAAAAATAGGAAAAAATACCTTCATAATAATTAAAAATTTCAGAACACGTTGCTTTGTGAACATGTGTACACTTTATTTCAAGTGGTATGCTACAGTACTACATATATCGCTCATATTTGAAAATAGACTTCATTTCAGTGGCAAATGATTTCAGGGAGTACCACAATAGCTTTAAGTTTCTAGTCATAAAAAGGCTACATTGATATTTTCATATAAAAAAATATCTAGAGAATTTTTTCCTTCAAAATTATATGCATAAATTTTGAGCTATCTTGAATGCGATCAAATTAAAAAAAAAATAAGCACCTAAGAATAAAAAATATAAAAATTAACAATATTTTTTCAATTTCAGGTACAGTAGAACCTCGATTATGCGGTCTAATTGGGATGGAGATAGTCAGGATAAGGGCAAATTTGAATAATTGAAATAATCATAATTGACAAGTATATTCAGGATGAATAATTTTTATTTCTTTAGATCATTAATTATTTTTTATAGAAAAAATCTATTATCGATATCTGCCTAAAGCGAGCTTTTCTTTTCGATGCTGCCAAATTGCGAATACTTTTAAGGCATACAAGTTGTCCTCAATTGCACTCTTCTTGATTTTCAAGCTATGTCATGGCAACATCTAAACACTGATAGACATTTTTTTTATATTATTCCATCATCATTGAAAATTTGGAATCCAGGATCGTTTGCATCTCAGTTTAACCATTCGGTTACATCTTCGTTGCATTCAGTACATATTGAAATTTGTGTCATTGTTTCCACAATGTCTCGGAAAGTAACGAATAGTTTTTTTTAATTTCTTCTTCATTTCGTGATTTTTTCATTACGCTTTGAGTTTCCATCGTCTGACATTATACAATTGGTAAACTTTTTGATTTTTTCACATTGTTTTTTTTTATATCTGAGTTCTTTAATATTTCGACACCATATTTATAAGACAAAAAACGTTGCGATTCACTGCGTTTCAAAGCATCGATTAAATCCAATTTATATTATTATAAAAAGAAATTACAACGTTAATAACTGTTTATTTTTATTATTAAAATATATGTAAATGTAGATATTATAACAATATATAAAATGTTTTACTATGTCTGCTACAAGCCTTCAATTGGATTAAAGTCTAACAAACGAAAACACACGTTTCAAGTCAAAAATATTTGACCAGACTACCTCGAAATTAACGACATGAATTAAGATAAGCGTATTTTAAATGCACTTGGTATATTAAGCATACAAGAAGAGATGGACTTATAACTAACCATTTAAATTAAAATTGTATTCTTGCTCGTATTTTACACAAACAGATTTAATTTGAACATATCTTTTTATATATTTAAATGTAATATATTAATCAATAAGGCAGAGCAATAATTAATCGTAATAAATTGATGAACTGTCTTGTAAAATGCGTGTTATTAAGCATAAATGATTTTACAAGAAAAGTTTTAAAACTCCAGTTAATCAATAAATGACATTTAAAAATATTTAACTCACTAATATGAAGAGTTTATATAAATTAGAGCAGAATAAACGTATTATTGTAATATGGTCTGTTATGTTGAAACTTAAGTATTTTTAATAAGAATGTCATATAATAGAAAACAGCTAGTGAGCTTTGTAATTCTCAGTTTTCATATATTTTAAAGATATTGTTGACAGCTATTTCGGCTCACGCCACCGTTAGAAATATGTTTAAACGTACATTTGCTTATCTATATATATATAGCTGTTTAGAAACGGTACACAATACATCTTCTCTTCTGTTTTAACAACCTAGCTTATAATGTGATAGCAAAAAAAAAAACTAAATTAAATTGAACCATACATGGCATTTTCTATAAGATTAACTACTGGCAGGAGATGATTTATTACAGAAATGCATTAGCCCTTCGCAATGGTCTGAGGAGCGGCGAAAGACTTATATTTGTCGGTTTGCTTAAAATTTCATGTGACAATTGATATCTATTGATTTCCAGCTGTTCCAAAGCCGTCATCTTAGCTATCAACTTTCTTATAAAAAAAATTGTAGAACAATACATTCCTATTTTTTCACCGTGTTATAATGGAGTTCTTCCAAGTAAATGCCAATTTAATCAATCAATAATTTGTAATTCTCATTCGAAGTATTGTAGTTATCATTGTAGTAGTTGTTACCTTTTTTGAATGTTTGTACATAGAATGTGTTGTCATATTCTACTATTAATTTTTAATTAATTATTTGAATACATTATAGAACAAATTGAATTGAAAATTAAGGCAGTAGGTTTTAAGATTTGCGGTAGTATACTATTGGAAAATTTAACTCTGATCGACCGGTTGAAATGATATGCCTGGTATATTTAGACCGAATCCGAGGTAATGGCGTAGTTACCTTACAACTATTACAGTGATATAAGACTCACTTTTGTCTCAATAAATCTAAATTATATTATTTTGTTAAATACAATGCATTACCTTATTCGTATACATACGTTCAAAACGCAACATCTAAAAAAAAGAGACATTTTTTCCACGAATACATTTTTTTAAACGTAATAATAAATAAAGCTTTTCATACATTCGGTGGATTCGGCGTCAACTTTGTAAATGTTCATTTTAATATGAAATTAAAAAAAAAAAAACTCCGTGTTACTAATTGTGACACGTGTTTCACTTCTTTCAGAGGCATCTTCAGATTCACAATCTGTAGCAATTTTGTAACACAACACGTGGATTGATTGAATTGGCATTTACTTGCCAGAACTCCATTATAACACGATGAAAAAATACATTGCTATTTTTTCAGCGTGTTTTATACGTGGAATTATCGAAATTATTTAAAATGTTGTATTAAAAGTTTTCGTATGCTATATTAAATGTGTCGGGTGTGCTATAGTTATGTCTTATATTTGAAATCTGATTTATATATTTTTGACATTTTTTTTTTGAAAAATAAAAATTTACAGTTTCAATAACGAACATGATTATTTTGAGTATTCGTATTTAAGATTACTGTGACTTCAACATAGTTTGCGTTACTATGAAGATATAAGTTGATAACGTCGTTGAAAGATGTAATTTTCGTATTATCATTTTTGAGGTCTACACTGTCACGTCTTGGTCGGAAGGCATTATATATAAAATAATCCTATAAAATATACTATTAAATCTATGTATGAGTTAAAAACTAACAGGTACACAAAATCAAAGGTTTAAAGAGCTGAGAAAATAGCTTACATGTAATCATATAATATATATCTAAATGAAATAAGTAATTTACAAAAAAAAAATAAGGATTTCTTAGTAATAATTTGTAATCAAAGTAATGTCGAATCAATAATCCAATAAGAGTTCTAGCAAAATGCATTTAAATACTTTAGGGATCATAATGTATTAAATATTCAAAAATTTGAATTGGTAGTTAATGCGATGCGAAGAAATTGTCAGTAAAGTTAGTCCCAGTAACTTCTGAAACACTAAAAAAGGCAATATCCATTCTTATTTTAACATTCGTATAAGTTTTATAAGACTAATAATAGTTAACATTTTCCTACATTCTACTATTCCACAGGTAGACAACCATTATAGCTAATGGATGAAAATCTGATGTTATTAAAAATATTTCAACATATTGATGTTTTTAAAAAAATGCTACAAGCGATAAGTATGTAATTCAACGGAATATTAATGATTTAATTGAAATAAAAAAATGAACAACGTGTATATAGGGTTATGCCTAAATCGCTTTTTAAGCAGCTGTTCGATTTTTAACTGCCATCAATGCTGACTCTGTTATGATATTTTCATAAAATATCGGTCAAAGATGAAAGACCTATACGCATTTTGAAAAGGTCCACCTGTAGTGAAATCGTAAATTGCAGAAAGTTGCCAGGGTCAATTGGAATCGAAACTATTTAATTGAGATTTTTATAATTTTCTCCCTTGAAAAAAAAGCGTTCATACTCTGGCCTAACTATCTATAAGCAATATATTCAATATATTATAAAATATATTGTGCATTATTTATCATATTATAAAATGATATAATTATCTATAAGTATTTTAGGTTCAAGATCGTAACACTATAAATAATAAAAACACATTTTTAGTACTTATTTCCACAATATATATTTTTTTGATCAGGACCGGTTTCGCTCATCGCGAGCATTATCAACTGAATATTTCACACCGTTTCATAACATGAGCGAAACCGGTCCTGATCAAAAAATATATTGTGGAAATAAGTACTAAAAAATGTGTTTTTATTATTTAAAATATCATGCCTTTCCATCAAGAAGTGACAGTTAACACATTAAAACTGAAAAAATCGTAACATTAATGTATTGAATTCTCAAATCCCTTAATGTAAGATTTTATTATCAACCATTAAAAAGCTGGGTATGGATTTATGAGTTAAATTAAGTATATAAATAGCTTTTGCCAATTGAGTTTGATTTAAGCTTTTAAAATCGTTATAAAGAACGGTCTTCACACAATAAAACACATATATTTTAAAATAAATTAAAAATGTCTTTGAATTCACTTACAAAAACAACTTTTGATTGAAGAACACAGTTTAATGTGTTGATTGAATTGGCATCTACTTGGTAGAACTCCATTATTACACGATAAAAATAGCAATGTATTTTAGTTCTAAAAAAATATTCTTCTATTTCATATTTTCCTATTAAAGTTCTATATGTTATATCAAATTTGAATAGTTACAACTTTGTACGATTCCACACGTTTTGTCACTAACGACCCGGGTCGACTGACAAAGTCTCAGTCGTCAATCCTGTTGCATCCGTGTGATAGAGTGCATGAAGATGCCGAAAGGTGAGACCCGGGTCGTAAGTGACGAAACATGTGGAATCTTAAAAAAGTTGTAACAATTCAAATTGATATTGAAATTCCATCAAGCACTGTCAGTCGATATCATAAAATATGGTATATCATTGATAGCTATTTCGACTTACGCCCTCACTTGAACTAGTGCATTCAAACATGACGGCGTAAGCCAAAATATATATCCACTATAAACCCTGTAAATTTTGTAGAACTAAAATATATGGTTATTTTATCATCGTGCTAATACAGTTTAGATTTATATGATTGCTGATAGGGATCGTTGTTCTATTTGTGAAATATTTTAAGACAATTTTTTTAATTCAATATTTTACACTAAGTTTTGGTCAAAAAATATCTATAATTAAAAATATCATTTCGGAAGTTATGAACTTCGTTGATATTATAACATATTTGTTATTTTATATTCAGTCATTTTTTTAGACGTTGGCATGGAATCTCGAACGTACTTTCCATACTGCTGTTGCACAAAGAATAACAAACACGCCAGATATATGTTATTTCCCATTTTATTGTCGGAACATCTTTTTCTGCATCGAGTGGGGTCAGTTTCATACAAATGAATGACGTCAACAAATAATAGCAATAATTATTTTGAAATTTGACTAGTTTTTTAAGTTAAAAAGAACCTAAATTACTCAAATATTTATCTACAATAGTTTGGCTAAATGAATATCGGATTTAGACCAATACCAAAGGTTATTATGCTTGTGTGATGAAGTTTAATTAAAAAGTATAATTTATCACCAACATGAACATTTCCTTCTGAGACTGTATATACTTACAGTTACAATAATCTTTGTGAATTTCAATATATCTTTGATCAGTTAATAAAAACTATAGCAATATGAATGAATGTGTATAGCATGAAGGGCTAGCAAAAATGTGGTTCTAAAATTTTTCAAATCTCATAATAACAATCCGATTCAATCACTAATGAAAATCCCGTGCCTAATGCTTTCAAGTGTCTTGTTTAGAATGAAACATCTGCCCATAACAATTAAAACATTCTTGAAATAAAATAGATACGACTTATTTCCGCTGAAAATTTTAAGATAGCTTTTTATTTTATTTATTAAAACAATCACTTCTATCGTCTATTACATGTATTATCATTATATATGATTGAATTCGCATTCACTTGGTAGAGCTCCATTATAACACGATGAAAAAAAAATAGCAATGAATTTTAGTTCTACAATTTTTTTAAAGATATAGTTAATAGCTATTTCGGCTCACGCCATCATCAGAAGTATGCTTAAACGAACATTTGCTTATCTATATATAGCTATGTAGAAATGGTACACAATACATCCTCTCTCCTGTTTTAACGACCTAGCTTGTTTCTTGCTCGCAATAAAACTAAAAATAATAAATGAAACTAAAGAGGCGGCTATATTAATAAGTTTACATACTTTATCTTAAAAAATAATAATTTTGAAGAACTAAAATACATTGCTATTTTTTTTCACCGGATTCAAATTCAATTTAGTTCAATGTAAAAAAAGACATATCGCTTATCACCATCACGTAAATTTAATACTAATAAAAATATTTTGGGTTTTGTTTTTTCTTCTTTGTCAAATTTGTTTTTGAATCGGAAATCTATTTCAAATAGATAAATAAATCTTAACTAATAATTGTTTTATACCCATATTTTCGTATACATACTCATTTATACAGAGTTGATAGCTGAATAAGGTCACCATCATAATTTGCATTTAAAAAGCCAACATCCATGTTTTATTGTATATCCAAAATTATCGTACACGGATGTTTATGAATGATTTTGTAAATAATAAAGTATAAGGTCTGAGTAGATACTTAAAAGAACGTATGAGCTTTATCAGCATCCTGTTTCGAATTGATTTGAATTCAATGATTGTTTATTATTTTCCATAATGCTGGCATTGAAAATGTTTAATTTTACATTTAATAGGATAGCACTCCCTTCTTTACATATCTTTAAATATAATATATCTCATTATACGTGTAGAAGCTATTATAAACAAAATTATACTTGGAAAACCATACCATTCTAAACTCGTTCTTTGCTGAACCGCATAAAGAATATTCCGACACCTACACTTCAAAAATTAATTAAATAATATCGGTTTTAAACAATGTTATTAAGTTTGTCAGGACAAATCAAGCAATGCATAAACTCAAAATTTAACGACTAAAGAAGGTTTTAACCACTGTTAATTCATATATTTTCGGGTATCAACTATCAACACAGTTATCTTAAAAATCAGCCGTGTTAACAGTTGAGACGTTAACAGTAAGAAGGTTAAAAAAGTTTTTTTGTGGCTATTTTCTTTTTCGTTGCGTTGTTTTATCATGCTAAGCTTTTCCTGGTTATTCATTTGAGATATTTTTGTTTACAGATGGTGTACTTGATGAACAAAACCGTTAACCCGTGTGTCAATCCATATGAGTGGGCTTGTGGCAATTGGATAAAACAAAATAAGATGAAATCAAATCCTATTTGGGATCAAGACGAGAATTATTTTGAATTTGGTAAGCTAAGATTATGGCCGGTGCTTCAAGAAGCTCTAAATTGGATTTTTTTCTTGTTTGGTATTATTAAAAACAAATATTTTAATCGTGATCATTTTTCAAGAAACAAACGTTCAATGCGTATCAAATTTGGGCGACTACTGACCCATATTTTGCACAGGACTTGTTGGGACAAATGCAACGATCAAAATGTTAATATTGTATTCCAACACGTACGTAAACAATGGACGCAATTTGCCATATGAATATCACCAAATTCGTGATATTTTTGTTTATTTTGACCAATCCGGATAACCGAGGTTCTACTGTATTGTATTAACAATAACAAAATGAAATAAAATATTTCCAATATCGTTACTATTGCAGTTATAATTTGAGAAATAGTATTATTAGTGGTTTCAGAATAAAAAAATATCGTGTCGAAATTGTGACTTAATATTTTGAAATGGAAATTAAATCACCTGTAATTAATAGAAATAGGACTTTTAGCTATATTCATACAAAAATTGAATGTTATTTAAAATATATTCTTCCATCTATGAATGTATTATTTTAATGAAGTCAAATTAAATACATGTAGATTGGTAAATACAATAGTTCTATAATATTGAAGTATTAAGTTAAAAAAATATTTATATCTTGAATGAGTTAATGATTAGTATGTCTATATTGAAAATACATTTAACTTCAAAAAAAGGCGACAAAAAATTGTTGCCTATAATTTAAAAAAGAAAACGTAACGGACGGCATTCATGGTTTAAAATATCCAAAACGTTCATTCATAGATGTCACAAAGGTTTCAATCGGATGATACAATTTTCTGTTTATTTTTAGTTTATTGTATTTTTCATTTGTTAAGTCTAATCAAACTAAAACATTATATTTAACCATTGAATCGTAATTTTATTGATTGCGTATTGATTATTTATTTTGATGTTTTTTTTCGTAGAATTGATTGAACTTCGTGACATGCTTGCTTCCCTTAGTGGAAATGAAAATCCTGATTCGGCAAACTGGAAGTTGAAAACGCTGTATGAGTCTTGTATGGCCACTGAAAATATCGCGGCTGATAAAAATTTCCCCCTGAGAAATATCATCACAAAATTAGGTAGGAAATTTTTATGTATTATCATGTTAATGATGGATGAAAAACTTTTTGAAAAATATCGTATTTCGTCTACCATAACAAGACGTCAAATATTCAAAATTCCCTAGAATTCTCAAGGATGTACCCACGAAAACCCGTTATGACTTCACACCAAGTGTCATTTCAGCTGTATTATTTTTTCAAAGGGAAGAAAACATTAATTTTCGTTCTTCAATATGTACGAGCCAAAGTAAAAACCGATTATCGGCAGTTGTTCCAATTCAGTTTGAAATAACTTCTGAGGCACAACATATCTCTTTTTTTAATACTTACTTCAAACGTTTGCAATCGTCGCATTTAATAAATATAATAATAAATTAATTTGAAATTTAAATATTTCAAACATTGATTGCGAGAAATAGAAACGTAAAAGTGGGTACTAAATATACTAAAATAAAACGGACTTTAAACGGACGGAAAATAAAAAGGAAAGTGTGAATTTAAGGCACTTAAAAACATGGATTCACGTTAGTACAAACTATTCAATGGAATAAATACAATTAAAAATTAAAATTAGTTTGATCAAGAGATGTCGGCATAAACTTGTTCATTTTTCGTAAAGTATATTATTAACATTGTGTTTACCCTTATTACTTTTTACGAGACTCCATAGATGCTGTTAAATAAAATTTTACATTTGCTATCAATATACATTTATAGTAAATATTTTTAACATCAGTTTTCATAATGTCGCTAGAGATGTCGTAGTTTAAAAATTACAATTTATTTAGGCGTATGTACTTACTCAATATGTAAACAAAAAATATAATAGGCAATTAATTATTATGGATTTTTTTTAATAGTTGTAGTTGCACAAAAAAAATACGATTCACTATCGATATCGGTAAGTATGAAATATTTTTATTATTTATTAAAAAATGATTTTTATCTCGTTTAACCTTTCACTTACTTTGATTGAATGTCATTGTCATATAAAAATTTCATATAGACTTTATAATATTTTGAATATGGAATATTTCATTTCACTAGTGTAAGTGAAATTTATCGAGTGTTGACGCACCTTCAGATGATGAGAGTACGTACTTGTAGAAGAGGTTGTCTTAGAAGATGCATTTTTTATTTATTTATCTACAAATTAGTTTATTACCCGAGTCTTTAAATTAATTGATTAAGAATTTATACAATAATACAATAATATTTGGTGTTCGATGAAAATTGTTTGATTTAAATTCGCACGAATCCGTAAATTGTTGTCAGATGCAATTGGTGACCATTATTTAGTTTAATGCAACATTTTTAAAATATTCATAAAATGTTAAAATCTTATCAGTTTAAAAGCAATTTTTACCGATATTCATCAAATGAGAATAAAATTATTTGAGTGTCTTTATGTGATAGGTACATTTTTATATTCGTAACCACGTACCTTATTTAAGTGGTAAACTTTACCTTACTCCCGAAATTTAAAAAAAATCCTCTTACTGGAATGACTTGTACATATGGACCAAGTTTAAATAGCAGTCTGGCAACTTTTTCCTCACAATGAAAAAAAAATCGAAATACGTTCTTTGTGTGTTACATTTCTTTCTTGAAATGCATTATGAACGAAACTAATCCCGATAATTTGATGAAATCATTGAATCTGTCAAGTAATGTGGGCATTATTTGATAAAAACAAAATACGTAAAAAATATATCTATTGTATATTAAAATATCACTTTATTGATTGGATTAGCATTACTTTGGAAGACCTCTATTATAACACGATGAAAAAATAGCAATGTATTTTTATACAAAATTTATTAGGTATGCAGTTGATATGTTTTTTGGCTTACGCCTTCATATGTATGTTAGTTAGTTTTGATGAGGGCGTAAGCTGAAATAGCTATCAACTATGTACCTTATTAATTTTGTAGAACTTAAACACATTGCTGTTTTTACACCGTGTTGTAATGGGGATATACCAAAGCAATGTCAATTCATTAAAAAAAATGGTATTTATTCCAGAGTTTTTTTAAATCATGTATAACCGGTTAACTGCCGGCAGGTACATGTATGGCGCTACCCAGCACGCCGCGAATTTTACTACAAAAATAAAACCTTCTAAACATATCGTTATTGAAAGTGTAATAAAGTTTATTTATAAAACTTACCAAATAAATGAAGAGCGCGCTAGTCGTGCAGTCATTTATCCATAATCAATTAAATATATTTGTACATTTTAAATGATTGATTTTCTTTAGTAAAAGCCCATTTAAAACGGCGCGTCTTAAGACGTAATTTTTGTATGAGCGGCGCTCCGTTCACAGAAAATTATGCGTCTTAAGATGCTTTTGGCAGTTATCCGGTTAAAAGCATATCTTTTAATAAGGGAATGTTTTCAAATGTTTATTTTAGTTTATTCTAAATTGAACTCACTGAACAAAATTAATCATGTCTTTTTTTATAAATAGTTTTTACTGTTGTAGTTGAATATTAATAAAGATTAAATAATTTAATTTTAAAATGTAATCGGAATCCGAAATTTACAAGGATTTGAAAATGTCAGTATGCAAGTAAACTGCAAACGTGGAATTAAGATAAAAAAAAAAATTTAACATGCATGAAAATAGAAAATATTTCCTTCTCAATGTATCTTTTGTGACGTGTCCTTGAAGCCGTGCTATTGCAGTTTGTTCAGTTGAGAGTAATTCTTAACAGAACGATGTCTCAAAAATAAATCAATAAATGATTGACGATGCGCCTCTACCATAATCTAAGCCATATTGTTCAGTTCATTGAGAATCGAGAGGAAGGCCTTTCCGGATACTTTCACCGCTCATTTCCTATTTCGCCAGCGGTTGCAAACATTCGCTTACGTATCTTAATCTTAATACATTTAATTTACTTAACAATGGGCAGATTTAGTACAGTAAAAAAAATCAACGGCTTCTTATATAATATTAGGAGCGTGTGGTAAATAGTAATAAAACGATCGCCCTGTGTATGTATAATATGAGACAATTTGCTTTAAATACTACGTTAAGACTGTATGTATTATAATGAAATGTTGTATAATTATTCTCACAAAGTGCTTCAACTCTTTAAATATTGTACAAAATTTTAGAGTACAACTTATATCATAATTTTCGATGATACGATTATCAGCGCTTTAACATATTTTCTCATAACCCAATCGATATATTTATTTATATGAACTTATTTCGTTAACATTATTTATACCAGTGTAGTTAGTGTTTTAATAATGTATTATTTCTCTTCGACAAAAATCTACAACATAAAACAGCTGTTTTCATCAGATTTTTTGTGTTAAAAAAAAAGTAGGTATACATAAAAAAGTCAGTATTCAAAATTTCAATTAAATATTTTTATAAATAAAAAAAATATTTTACCCGCCTTAGTAGTTAAAATACGTCGCTACATAAATATATCAAAATCAAACTGTAAGCTATAAAATTTGAATTGCTAAAATTTTGTACGATTCCACATGTTTTGTCACCAACGATCCTGGTTTCGCCTTTCGGCATCTTCGGGAATTCTATCACACGTATGGAGCAAAACTGACAGTTCACACACAGTGACAGTTGGTCAGTTCCGTGTGATAGAATGTCTGAAGATGCCGAAAGACGAAACCCAATTCGTTGGTGACAAAACATGCGGAATCGTTAAAAATGTTAGCAATTAATTTTTTTTAGCGAAATTCCGTCAAGCAACTTCGCAGTCGATATGATAAATTTTCGTGATAGGTCATTTCATTTCCGTGATCATTTTTGCTGTTAGATATTCTAATTTTTTCCAAAATAAATGTATTTTAATTGATTGTCAACAAATCATAAAAGTTGATCAGTTAGGTTGGGCACTAAAACATCTTACCAATGGTATTGAAAGTTTTGAATTAACAAAACCGATTGTTAGATGTCACCTATCCAATTATCAATCCTTTCATTTTATAATCATATGTATGTATATACTATTATTGATTTTAAATTGTCCTATTTGAATAATGGACAATTTCAAATACATTTAAGCGAAATGCCTTTATCTATGAACTCGCAAGTCATCTATGGATATATAATAGAATATATTTATACTTAATAAGTATGCAATGTCGAAGAGACATTTTTAAAACGTATTTGTTTTGGATTTTTATTATATGAATAATGTAGATAAGAAGAAATGAATTTGTACTAAAAAGAAGAACGTTTTTATTAAGATGTTTGAGATTTTCTGGCATTTATAAAATATAAATGAAAGTTATTAATTAAATTGAAAAGTCAAGTATATTATTAAAAATAAGCATTTTTAAAGTAATTGAAAACATTGATAGAAAACTTTTTTTAGTCGATGATAATTATCTTGAAACTTATTCGAAAGTAGTCGAAAATATTGAGGCTGATGGAGAATTGATAGCGCTGTGGAGTCAGATAAGACAAATATCCCACTCGTCTTCGGGGTTAACCAAATTCGACATTAATTTACGAGTGAATATATTCTAGATTCAGAAGATTTGTCGCCGTAATAAATATTTTATTTACATGCAGGATCACAAATGGAATAAAAACCAAACAAATATATTACAATGTCAAATTACTCCAAACCTATGATTGTGAGATTTTATTACTCGGTGAAAAAATAGCAATGTATTTTAGCACCACAAAATTTATATGATATATAGTCGATAACTATTTCGCCATACGCCTTCATCAGAAGTATATTTTAACGTACATTTACCTATCTGTATATAATGGTATACAAAATGTACATAATACATCTTCTCTTCTGTTTTAACACCCTAGTTTAATATTGCGCTAACAAATTCTAAAACGTAACATATTGATTTTATTTATTTCTCGGTGTGAGAGTTAATCCGAGTTTTTTTTGGCATATTAAAGCTATATTTAATTTAGATATTTCTAATTACGTTCACGTATTTTGGTAGAATATTGACATGAATATATTCTCTATTGTACAAAATATGTGGCGAAGCTATACTGTTGTAATTTGTATTTTTCAAATAAGACTGTAAGTTTAGCCGTACACGTTTCGTCAATCAGTTGATAATACTCGCAATGAGCGAAACCGGTACTTATCATAAAATATATTTTAGAACGAAGTATTAAAATTTTGTATTTAGTATAAAAAATATCATTCCTCTCCATCAATAAGTATTAGTTAACACATTAAAAGTGATTAATTTAGATTATGACTGTGCAAAAACATTGATTAAACATATATTATAATATATAAATATAGAATTTATTTGATAGTAGTTTCATATTAACTGAAAAGAGATCGCGCTGTTTTTAACCTTTCCAGGAGTATGGACGTACTAGTATGTCGGCGCGATTTTTTGTAAAGGAGTATGGACGTACTCTTCGTATATGTCAACAATTATTGTGATAATATATTCAAGTGCTATGATTTAATAGTTTGTGATCCTGGATTATGCAACTGCTTTTATTACGATAAAACTATTTATAAATCATTATATTACAATGATTTGATTAAAAAAATATTTATTATTATTTTTTTGTAAAATAAACTCACACCTCAAACTCGGTTAAAATTAATTAGTTACTCCTGGAAAGGTTAATAAAGTGCCAAGTAAGACGCAAAACGTTACGATTTTAAGTGTAGAATATTCCGTTTACTTCTGAATCTGGATTTACATGTTTCAAAAGTGCCATATTTTTTTTGATGTGGAACTGCGGTGGTGATGATTATGATAAGTCATGATTTAGTGAGCAGGTTGTGACATCGTGAAATGTTGCGACACGAGTTTCGTCATGCACACATGCAAGTTAGACATTAAATGTCAAATAACACAACGATAGTGAATTTAATGACAAGCACCGTTAACGATGACCAGCGGTTGTGTATACAAGAAGCCGCAACAATAATTTTGCTGGCAGCTTTGTATTTATAATTACTTTCAGTAGCGGACCGTGATATTTTTTTAAGAAATCGTGGACATAATTTGTTTGTTCTTCCAAAGTGTAGAACCAGTAGGGATGCCAATGGTAAGGGCATTAACAATGCTCAACAGTATTGCTTCGGATGTCGACATATTCCAGGTGGACGAAAGTGAGTTCAGGCGAATACTATTTTTCAGTTAAAGTAGATGTTTCAAGAGCTTTGTTGAGCTTTTTGCAATCCTTGTTGATTTTTTGCTGTGTACATATTTCTTAAATTTCCAATACTTTATGTTAAAATATTTTAACGATGCAAAAACAATGAATTTGTAATTCGTAAATTTTGTACTGTGTAGTAGATTAAATAAATAAATAAATAATTTTAGCAAAGCTGAAAATTGAAATCACTCATTATGTTGATAATTTACAAAGTGACAAGTGCGTGCTAAAGCTAAATTAAAATCATTTAATGAGTGAGTTATAGGTAGAGTGGTCAGACGTCACGTGATTAAATAACATTTTCGGTAATATGACAATCTCTCCTACTGTCCCAATAAAGGTTATTGGGACAGTCAAATGTTCCATATCACCGTCATGTCCCATATCATATTTTTGAATGTGTGCCACGAAAAATACGACTACAAAGTCCATTATTTTTATCAACATTTTTTTGTGGAATACACAATATTTTCTAATTGAAAATCATAAAATATCTCTCAGCTGAAAATATTTTCATGAATTTGACCATCCGTACAATTGGAGAACTAGCTGACTCATTGGTCGTCATTTGTGTTTGACTGAATCCAGATATAAAATATAATTGTAAATTTTCGTATCTGATATCCCCAAAACAAAATTTCTCTACGTCGTTATTTATACCAAGGTTGTATTTAACGGGAGTTGGGAGTTGCTTCACAGTTCATTCACAAAACAATCTTTTTTATAAAAATATGATTGAGATATTTAAAAAATTATTAAACGTTGTCGAAAAAATGTTTTTATAAATTTTACTTAATTTTACAAGTTTTTACTATGAAATATAATGTTAGGATTGAACTCAAAACAAGAATAGAACGCCACTGTTTGTTACGTGATAATCGCATTACTTACCTTCTCAGTTATATCTAAAAGTTAATTGTTTGATTTTAGTAAAACCAAAAATACCATTTTAAGAAAGTTCTTCTTTACCAAAGAATGTTTCGTATATGTTTATACATATATATGAATGAAACTTTTCTATAGAGATTTGACAGATAGTATATTAAAAGTGATTTATTTGTTACATAAGAAAAAAATGTAATAATAATCTAATATAATAATAAAAAAAAATTGAAAATTTTCGAAAAGTATTCATAAATACTATAATAATATACAAGAGATATTTTTTCAAAATATTATATTTTACTGAGAACCACACTGACGATGGTCGTTGGTATGTATTTTGTTTTTGAAATGTTGTCATATTATGTAAAATTTTATCTGTAGCCAACTTAGGTTAATGATTATTGACAAGTTCTTTAGGTCAGTAGTTCTCAACATTATTCAATTCCAATTTTTTGTTAGTATACTAAAATATTGTCATTGAAAGATTGATACGAAAATTTTGTAGACAATCAACGTTTGTTGATTTTTAGTATTGTATATTTGGATTAAAACTATAATATAATCATGTGTCGATATGAAAGCGAATGAATTATATAGTTGAAAGTTAAAAATTTCTATAGGTATTAAAAATATATTACATGCAACAACACAATTGTTAGAAATTGTTAAATATAATGAAATCATTCGCCGGTTTAAAAGTTATTTAAAAAAATGAATAGCCTACAACAAATGTATATGTACGCTTTTCGAAAATGCATGTAATACAGTTTTTCTAGCTTTTCAAAGTAGTCTAATTATTTTTGAAGATTTTTTTTTAAATTAAAGCTTAGTGTTAGAAAAAAATGTTTGTCATTTTCTTGAAATTTGTTTTTATTATTCCAACATTATTTATGTGATTTAAGCGAGGCCCAAGATGGGACTGAAAATGAGTAGGCCCAGTGAAATGTTCAAAGAATATATGCTTTTGATGTTATATAAGGGGCAAATTTATTTATACGCTGGATGGGTCTTCCTTCGACTTCAGACAGCCAAAATTCATAGACACCATTTTCCAATATGAGATACAGTTATATATTATTTCATAATGATGACAATGAGAAGGGAAAACTCTCAATGCAGTTACAAAATAAGAAATAAAGGCCGTAATAATTGTTTCACATTTTAGATTAAGTTACTTTACTTAAAAATATTTTCTTTAGTATCATTTAAACACTTGCCTTTTTTAGATTTAATTTATAATATCTCACAGACCTGTATAAGTAAAATAATTTAAAAAAATCTAGTTGCTTTGTTATATTTTCTACATTTCTGCGAATTTATCAAAAAAAATAGCTACTTAAAACCAATTTCATGACATTGGCCAGGCTGTCTATATATTCAAGAATAAATTATGAAAAATATAAATATGCATAAAAAAAAAAAAAATACAGGTTGTTTTCCTTCGACTGCTAATTGGGAACCATTGCATCAGGCAAAATGAAATGGCGCCAACATTCATTTGAAGAATACATTTAAAAAATAAATATGACGTGTTTCGAAAAACACAAATGATATGTCGAAATTATTGAATAATGTTTAAGGAAATCCCACGTCCTAAAATTTTACATTAATTTGTTCGAATAAATGTTTTGTTACTTATCATTCAATTTATTTATTGCTACACCGATTTGATTTTCTATTCAATTAGAAGGAAGGATAAAATTAGTGATAATTTTTAGAGTGAAAGCAGGAAAATGTATTAAATTTTTGGTAATGTCAACAACATATTCAATCTTAACAAAAGTTCTAAGTTATGTATTTAATTATATCAAATAATCATATCAAACATTTTGTTTTGTAGCTGATTTTTGCGCATTCGAGTATTATCAATTATAGTCAATGCCATTTGAAGTATAGTAGCATGGGAAACCCCATGTCAGAGAGTTGAAAATTGTCTTCGTTAACCAATTGCCTGCTGTGTCTTGTGTAGTGTATACCAACATTAAAATTTAAAAAAAATCAGCTGTGTTGCTAATAAAGAAATTTATAGAAATTATGAAAACAAATCAAACAGCACTTTAACACAAATGATAACTTGTACACGAAAGTTTTTATTTAGATTAATTACATTTTTTTATAAATATTAATAACACATTTTTAGTGCTTATTTTCACAATAAATTTTATGATGAGATGATAATTCTCGCGATGAGTGAAACCGGTTCTGATTATAAAACATACTGTGGAAAAAAGGACTAAATGGAATTTTTATTGTTTAAAATGTCATTAAGAAGTGACAGTAAGCACCTTAAAGGTGATGTTCATTCTGTATTAAGTCGGGCATTCTATCACACGTATGCAATAGAATTGAGAAAATTAGTTAAGATACATTCGTGTTGTATGATGTCTGACAATGCCGAAAGACAAAACCCGGGTCGTGACAAAAAAAAATGTGAAACGTGAAAATTCAAATTTGATGTTGAGTTCCCATCAAGCACCCGCAGTCGATATTGTTTTTTTTGTTGTTGTTTTTTTAAGTTACAGTTAATACCTTAAAAATGACGCATTACACTGTTATATTTTTGAGTATCATGTTTAGACATTCTAGAATCAGCCGTCTCAACAGTAAAAGGGTCAAAGAAGAGATACGAATAGAATTCACTCATACTAATTTAAATTAAATTCATTACGTTACGAATTATTGAAAATTATTCAATCAAACAATGTATCTTTAAATGTTACAAAAATAATTACAGAGTAATGGAAATATATCCATCAAGTATCAAAAAAAATCTTTTTATCGATGAATTTGGTTACAATTTGATGCAGTAGGAATCTTAACGGACATCGTAAAAATATGTGTATGTGTTAATATTTGTCTATACTCCGCTGTCAAGTAAACGTTTGATTATCTCTTAAGCGCAGTAAACATATTTATGTTATTCAAACTATGTAGAACAAATATTCCATATATATTCACACATATTTGAATACCGCCAGCATTATATTATAGATACATAAAGATTTAAATGATAATGGATTTTCCATGTGAATATTTAAGCTTCACAACGAGCATTGAACACATTATTTTTTATGTGACTTAACATAAAAGTTTAGCAATACAAAAGCAGATCAGGAATTTCAGATAATTAATGTTAATATAATATTTTGCACTTGGTTTTGTTGGATTAAAGATAGTAACATATCTTTTTATTGTTCACAATGATGAGCGAGGTGATTTTTTTTAAAGAGAGTTATATTACACAGCAACAATGGAACATAATTACATATGAATAATTATACATGGGAAGATCTCCACAAGGGCTGGCAATCTTTTTTACTGTGTTGCAATACTCGGGATTCAAAATATTAAATTTCGGGATTTCTTTTTCTCCAATTTTTTTTTCATAAAAAATGGTTTATTTATTTTGTCTTGAGTTTGTATTTTTAATCATATTATTTTGATTAACGAATTCATATTTCAAACAACACAGCATTGATTCGGCTTAATCCCGGTAGCAAAAAAGCGGATTGTAGTTGTAAACCCTATTTAAAACATTACATTCAATATTCAAGTGCTATAAATGTATTTAAAAGAAATTTTATCAGCGTTACTATGTCGATTTTTTTTCCATATAGTATATTATACTGTCTAAAAATGTAATTATCATCATTTAGGCACATGTATTATTTTTATATTTATTGAAGCATTGATTTGATATTTAACGTGACGGTATTGTTGGCCATCATTAAAAAATATTGAAGTGATTCACTCTGATGGGGCTCAGAATATTTACATAACTAACGATGCTTCACTGAACACATTTAATTGGATTCATAAATGTGATGTACACATATGTGAAATGTTTCATAATTTTAAGTAAAATAAATATTTTATATAATCAAAAGTCAATTTTGATTTGTATGATCAACTCTTCTATAATGAACATAAATTTATTGAATTATTTGATTTATGCTTTCATATATTTTTTTAGAATACATTTTGTAAGAAGATTGATTTTTATTTAATTCTGTCGATTATTTTAATAGCTATGAAAAAAAAACTTTGGTAATAGGCTTATGTTAAGCATTTTAAGTGATACAATCGAAAACTGTATTTATATTTAATTACCAAATACATAATTTGTATATATGCACTTAATTAAGATATAATTTATGATATCAACTGAAGGTGCTTGGTGGAATTTCAATATCAAATTTGGATTGTTACAACTTTGTACGATTCCACATGTTTTGTTACTAACGACCCGAGTTTCGCCTTTCGGCATCTTCAGGCATTCTATCACACGGACTCAACAGAACTGTTACTGAACCAAAAATAAACAGTTAGCATCATATATACACTAAAGTTATTAAATATAGGAAAACACTTACCCCAAGCATGAAGTTAATTACAGCTAAAACAAATTTAATAATATTAATCTTATGATAATTAATACAAATGCCTGTGATAATTTTCATCAACCATCTTGTTAGTGAGTCATTCTTGAAAGGGTTTTTCAACAAGAGAATACCTACTTTCAACCATCTAGTGATGAGTTATCGAATTTTCATATATGAAATTTGACTTGAATACATCAAACGTACTTTAGTTTAATTAATTAAGTCAAATTAAAAAAATGTTTAAATACTGTTTAGCTTTGTTTGTATAAAGCATTCGTGTAATTAGATTGCTTACCAAATAAGTTTCCAACGAAAACTTACTCAAGTGAAATTGTGAATGAGTATCTCGCTGCAAGATCACATAAGACAATAGAGAAGTTTCGGACATTAATAATTAGCCCGACCTCGTTCGCATACTATGCTGATCGCTCCCGGGAAAATGAAACATCAGACATTACTGCAGAACCGAGTTTACAATGGATTTACGTTGGCAATGATTAACTGGAAATAACATTTTTTTTTTGGGAACGTTACATAAGTTGTACGTGATTTGCCTGGGAATAAGTTTCAACGATGTACACTTTAAAAAGAAAAAACCGGAACAATTTTTATATAAAATATTGAGAATATTGAATATCGAATATGAGCCTACAATATGTTTTTTCAGTGAAATAAAAAAATATTATATTAAATTGATATTTATTGTAACACTGCAATACTTGAAATCACGAATCATTCGTCAAATAAATTTAAATTGATTTCAAAATTGTTATGATATTTTTTTGACATAATTAGTTAATAAAAAAATAATAATTAGTGCATAAACACAGAAAAAATCTTTTTGGCGCGATTTTAGTCATCAATAGATTTTTTTATAATATTTATTTTATCTTATAGCATGACATTTTGTTTCGAAGGCTAAAATGTTATTAAGGAGATTCTACTTATTATTAAGGGTTTATTTTACCTCTCATATTGTCAAGATACATTTACATCTTATTCTAAGCAAATAGAAATTTGAAATTTTTAAATAATAAAAACACAATGCTTAAAAATATTTAAGCAATTTAATATTTTTATGATCAGGATCGGTTAGACTCGTTGCGAGTATTGCCAACTGATTACATTTTATAAAATAAAATTGTGGAAATAGTACTAAAAATTCTGTTTTTATTTATAAATATAATGCCTTTCCAACGAGTAGATACAGTTGACATGTTAAAATTGACAGTTAAGCAAAGACCTTTGTTTAAAAGTGTATAATCGACACAAAAATTGACAGACATATTAACCTAATCACCGCAGCATACACATATCACCATTTCAAAATTCAAAAGCATTGTTTTATGCAAAAAAATAATAAAAAACCTCTGATGTCTAAAACTTCCATAGAGGGGCGCTTATGCCCACGTAGACTCTAGATTATTCAAATAATAGAATAAATAATTATTTGTTTATAATGAATTCTAACATGATCATTTATAACTAGAGATGTTAAATTTCTAATACTTAAATACCGTGCTACGACTGGACAAAACAATTAAATGATTCAAATCGCAGTGTTACACCTTTTCACTTTCTTTTCATGACCTCATCATCGTTCACTTTACCACACAGAGTCCACAAGAGGAAATAACAGCTTGAATTATTTAACCTTTGACTTCCTTATTTTAAACAAGTGAACAAACGTTAGTTAGTCAATAAGAAATAAATAAATAGTCCATTAAAAACTTTACCCATAACATAGTAAGGCTGAATATAGAACTAAATAGAGAAATATGCGATATTTTAACGATCATATTTGCTTGTCTATAGCTATTGTCAAGTTGTAACCACCTAATGCATTGGTACGCAAACTTGTTTAACATTTGGGCCCCTTCCTTTGCCAGTCATTTTATTTTCCGTGGACTCCAGGATGCCTAATATTGATTTTTTAAACTTTTTAGATTCAAATGTGAATACAGTGTTGCTCACTGTCATAGTTTTATTTGTAGAGACGACTAAAATAAAACAAATTCAGAACGAAGCAAATCAATACCTTGTATAAATGTTACATAAAATAAATAAATCGTGTTAATGAAAGGGATGAATCTAATGCTCCGATATCAATTATTAAATTATTATTCAATTTGTTTAGATTTGTGAGGTCCTTGGATATCATAAAACGGATGAAGTTGTAACTTGCGACGTCAGCACTTATGGAGATAAGTCGGAACTAATTAGGGCATGTTTAACGTTGTCTCCACAGAGAACATCCTGGAAGATTGTTGGTTAGTTAGCGAATCGTGTGTTCAATGCAATTGAAAACAACGGCGAAACTTGAAGGGGATACAAACTTGTTTGAGGCATTGTTGTCAAATCATACATCTATGTAGTTTTTTGTTGTTGATATTATCGTATTGTTTATGTAAATTTGTACCATTGATGTTTTTGTTGAAATTTTCCGCATTATGACATACGTCCACTTATAACATTAGAAATAGTGAGTAACTATTGTAAGCAAAGTTTAGATTGTTGATTTGCAAATGAAAACAATCTAGGAGTCGCGGTTTCCATTTAACCATAATATAGTAGAGTTTCTTAGACTTCTAGAAGTATTGTATGAAATTTGATCGTATTTATCATTACGGGTGATGAAGTCTTACTACTAATGATGCAATACTAATATATTTTTATCAACATGTCAATAGTTTAAAATTACAATACATATAAGACTTAGAAGAAACATATAAGACATATAAGAAACAGAATAGCTCTGACGATAGCATTAGCCGAAAAAACCATCAACTATATACCTTATAAATTTTGTAGAACTAAGATACATTGCTATTTGTTCAGCGTGTTAAAACTAAAAGTGACGAAAGAAGATATACACTGTATAATAAATTTAAAATAATCCCAAAAAATGTCAATCAAACAAGCTAAAGATATTTTTAAATATTCTCGACAACTTTTCCAGTATCACTCAATTTGACTTTATCTTATATGTCGGAATATACGCAACTTTATTGGTTGATATTTTCATGCGATTCTTAATGGTGTTCTTATCAATAAAAAGACAATTAGCAAAATTAGTCTAGGGGTCGTTTAATTTTGTATAATGTATTTTTTATGTATACGTCGTGTATCGGAATCAATTAAAAGTAGAGACAGTATATGTCAACAGATTGTCGATTTATTATTATTTTTCTACAAGAATTTTGTGTCTATTAATTTAGGCTTTCTCGGAAAAAATGTAAACGATCATCAAAGGTTTTTTAGATCCTCGCAGCGATAGCATACGTCCAATTAAAGTGTGCATCCAGTGTTTTCTTGTATCCAAAATAATCCTCGAGGGCGTGTCAAAAACAAGTTTAAATTGTCAATGAACTAGAATTCTCCTTTCCATTTGTATCAAAGCTTTTGGTTTATCGCTGAATATCATTATATCTAACACTATATTAACGTATGTATACTATTTGTTAAATAAAACACAATTTGAATGGTATGATTTCGCATTTCTATAATGATAAAAAACCAATGACGTTCAACGTAAGAATATTCAAATTATATTTAATTTTAAATTTGAATTGTTACAACTTTGTACGATTCCACATGTTTCGTCACTAATGACCCGGGTTTTGCCTTTCGGCATCTTCAGGCATTCTCATGAAAACTATTTCTAATATCTGTTTAAATACTTTTAACTGTAAATGATATTTTAGTTATTAATGAACTTAATGTCAAAAGTATATCTCATCGGATTTATAATATAAAATATCAGTAAGTTTTCAATTTACTTCAAGAAAGATTTTGTCATTACGAGTTGTTTTGTTTTCAAAATATATGGATATATTAATTTATTATGTTCTTACACGTTACAAGTAGCACATTCCCTCATGTGATAAAATAGTTAGTAGACTAATTCCTACATAAGTATTTTTAATATAATAAATTCCATCTATTTATTGAAAATTACCTAAGTATTAATGATTATGCTAATTATAGACATTATGTGTTTTAATAGCGTTTGAAAACAACTATTAGACGTTAACACACGTGTCTAATTTGAACTCAATTGAGATTACATATTTTGACATAGTAATATTATTTTATTGACCGAAAATAATTTATTTCGCGTATAATATTTCTAGTTTCGTGCAATTTAATCAGGCCGCGTAGTCAAGTGGTTGGAGCACTTGGGAATTTCTTGTATTCCGTTAAGTTATTTACAAGCTCAAATCTTTATTTGCACAATTTTATGAATAGTTTTTCCAATTTGTGCTTAATAATCTGATCCGATTGATTTAACTAGAAGTTATTTTCGATGAGCACTTTAATATCAAGTATTAATTACTTTAGTAACTCTGCATGAACAGTTGTCGTAAAACAGCGATACCTTAGGAAGTCATTATGCTTCATAACGATAAGGGTTAAGGTTAAAAAATTATAAATTCATTTTTTTAGTGAATAGGTTAAGACACTTAGAATCTTTTTCCTGAACGTAACTTTTACTTACTTAATTTATAAAATAGACCAATAATGCACGTATATAATTGGGTAAATGTAATACACAAAAATTGGCTAAATTACCTTCAAAGGCAAGTGAATAAAATGTTTTCAAAAATATGCTAAGATCGCGATCCTAAAATAATTAAAGTGGTCATGTTTAAAAAAACAGGGTTATGCTGTAATAGAATATTCAGATTTCCAAATAAAATTTTGAAATAATCTTAACTATTACTCGATACAAAATTACTGATAAGCTAAATGTATTTTTTGTGTATGGACAGCGCACCTGTTGGAGATGATTAGAAATAAAGAATTAAGTACATCGGATAAACATATAACTGAGATGAATAAAAAGATCGTGATAAACGGATTGTTTAGCAACAAACTTATTTAAAATATTATATAATACGTATAAATATATATGTATAATACAAGCAGTGCTGTGTTGGTAAATTTTGCAGTATGTAGACGGTGCGCAGTGCTCGTCAACCTTTTTTTCACCCACAGCACACTTAAGAACTCAGAACAGAAAGTGTGAATTTATGAAATATTTAGAAAAATCTGTATTGATTACTTAACCATTTAATACTGATTTGATGAATGTATTTACAATAATAACATTTTTTTTTTATTAAATATTCCAAAATGAAAAAAAAATAGTTTATGATATCGATTGAAGGTGCTTGATGGAATTTCAATATCAAATTTGAATTGTTACAAGTTTGTACGATTCCACATGTTTTGGCACTAACGCCCCGGTTTTCGCCTTTCGGCATCTTCACTTTCGTCAGTTGTGTTGCCTAAAGATGCCGAAAGGAAATTAAATTATTACAAAAAACTCATAAAATTAATGAAAGCAATGTAGATTATATAAATATTATACGAATAACTACGGTCTGTATGCTTTCTGGATAGTTATTTCGTTATAATTTTTTTTTAATTTACACTCAAAGATTCATGAATGAGATGAGAAAGAAACTCTAAATGAATTCTCTAATATTTTTTGCATGTATATATAAAAACGAAGATCTTAGAAAATAATATATTCAAATCATTTTAAATGCATTGTCCCATAGCACATCGGTTGCGGAGCACTGTAGTAGCGCACTCTTCGAACGATATCTTATATACAATATATACATATAATATTTTATCCCTAAACAATATTATCTTAATACAGTATTGCCTTGTATTAAGGTTTTCTTATCCAAATATTGATTAAGAATTGTCAATTGTCATCGATATATTTCATTATAATAAGCAACGCTCAATGTGATATTGAATAAGTCACATTTTAATTCTGGCAACAAGCCCCAAAAATAAAAATACAACAACTAAATGTATTATTTACAAAGAATTTAAAAAAAAAATTTTGTTTAGTGATGCACTATTTTAATTTAACAGGTGCTTTTAAATTGTTTATAAAAATAAAATCGAGGGTATATGGTGTATAACATCGTATACACTTCATTATAATTAATACTGGTCGAAAATAATTGGTATCATTAAAGATAAAAATTTTCAACTATTCTCACTGTTCGCTATTGATCATTATGATTGATAAAATTTAATGCGTGATGTGTTCCAATACTAATTTTACTTAGATTAACAATCATAGATAATCATTTATCTAAGCATGGATTAGTATGATTCAAAATATTTTATTAAAAAAACAACTAAGTAATTTATATATAATTGACGTTCAGCCATAAAAAATGTTTATGAATAATTATTTTAATTCTTGAAATATGTTTGCAATATTTAAAGTTTTGTACATGCATTCCAATTTACAAGGCGTAATATTGTTTCCATATCGCTCATTTGATCGTTAATTAGAAAAAAAAAAAAAGTTTACCATGTAATAAGTAGAGATCAAACAACATTTTGTTCCAATTATAGATGTCTCCAGCAATATTTCACATGAATTTAAGTTTAAATAATACACAATGCTTTAAACCATTTTCACGATTTATGACACGGAGGTTGAACCCAAACTATATATACAATCATCGTTTTATTTATACTATATCATTGATAATGATCGAAATAAGCGAAATTGACATAGTATTTGTATTATAAAATTGTGGAAATATGACTTAATAGTGTGTTTTATTTGTTTCAATACAATGACTTTCCTATAATAAATAACAGTTAACAAATAAAAAGTATATTTGATGTCGTCAGAGATGATTATTAACAAAGTCAGATATAACATACTTTAGTTATTCATTGGGGATTATATTTTGGTTGGCTTTTCAAAATTATAATATCCACCTAAAAAAAACAAAATAATGAATAATTCGTCATCCATCTTTTGATTTATTTAAAAACATTCATTGAAATATTTATACTAATCTATTATTTCTTTGATCTGTCATAGGTTCAAAAGTAAGGTTTTGCACATAAAAAAAAATAATAAACACACATTTACGCACTACAATGCCTTGAAATAATAAAGATCTGACAGTTAACACATTAAAAGTAGTTGCATGCTTATGCTTATATATCGATCATGCAATAATTATTATTTTTAATCAAGCAAAATTTATCTGATTTGCAAGTGATTGGAATAAGTCAGGGTAAATTTTATTATAACAGATGTTTTTAATGTACTTTAATTTAAAGGAAATCGAAATTAATTCATTGTTTTTTTTTATTATAGAGCCAATTTGGCCAGATTTGCACCAATTTTCTAAAAGCATTATGATAATTACATTTGAAAGTATTCATTTAATACTTACATCGGTAATATGCGAGAAAACAGATGTGACCTTTAAGAAATGTGATTCAGAAATTAATGTCAATGAATGGAGAAAGAAGATTTAAGCGCAACCTTTCTTTGGAAAGTCAACAAGTAGGCATGATTACTTTTGTCTATACATGTGTTACCTTCAGTGTTTTTTTTAATACTGTTATTTAGTGTATGGATCACAGCTATGAAATCGGAGTTGGAGTTGTGGAGTGGCAATGTTTTGGCCGGAGCCAGAATCGTGAAAAACAAGCAACTCCGATTATTTTTTTGATTAAGCGATTTTGAAAAAAATCTTAATGAGCAAATAATCGGATTGTTTTATTGATCTTTAATTTAATGCATATATTATACATAAAAAGGCGGGAAAAGCCTGAAAAAATAAAATATTTTTTTAGTCGGTGTTGTTGGTCAATGTTGGAAGGAGAATTGTGCTTTTTTAAGCGACTTAATTTTTATTGATATGGTAAGTAATTTTTTTATATACAAAATAAAAATACATTTCTTTAGTACTTATTTCGACAATATGTTTTTTGATCAGGACCGGTTCGGTTCACCGCAGAGCATTGTCAGTTGATAATCCTCTCGGCGAGCGAAACCGGTCCTGATAAAAAAATGTAATGTGGAAATAACTACTAAACAAGTGTTTTTAATGCTTAAAATATTATGCCTTTCCGTAAAGAATTGACAGTAGCACCTTAAAATTACTGATTGATTTGGCATTCACTTTGTAGAACTCCATTATAACACGGTGAAAAAAATAGCAATGTGTTCTTTTCACCGTGTTACCTTAAAATGAACTTGTTATCTTATAAAATGATACATTTGGACCAATGGCTTTAATCTGCGAGCTAAAAAATTATCCGGTACCTTTAACGTCGACATATGCCTCTCACTGGAAACGGTCCAAATCATTTTTGGAACATTGTGTTGTATTTACAAAACTTTTGGTTTTATTTTTATATATTTTTTATTACTAGAAAATATGTCGTAATGGTGATTTATATGTTGTTAATTATTTTCATTAATGTCGATGTGATTATTAAGATTTATTTATTAAGTTTCCTGCAATTAATTACGGTATTTTTTTTTACTATCTTTATGCGTACAGTCGTCAATTAATTATGCAAAATTAGGAAGAGTCCTCATGAGTAATCTCGGTCAATGGTGCCAACCAATCGTAAAGACATTATCGACCTACTTATGGTGACAATGTCCGGTAAGATGTTTTGCTTTATTAAACATTAATGTTTTGAAACGTAATTTAGGAGACGTATAACGATGCACTTTCGGCACGACTTTCTATGCCTGAATGTTTAAGTCGAAAAAATAATAGACATGTCGCATCAAATTTATGATTATATGTAATAAACTATTTAGAAACATTGTAAAATTAATTATTTGTAACACTTTCGTCATTGAGTATAATTATTGATCAATTATCTTAATTTGAGATATGCAAATATGTATGGTGCTTTTTTTTTTAAATTCTTAATTTTTACATTTAAATGCATCATGTCATTCAGAAATGTCGAATATTATTTCATTATAGTCTGTACTTATATTGTTCAGGAAAGCAAATTTTATATCAAAACATTGTTTGAATTGTAATCTCAAATATATTATATCTTCAAAATAATAATATTATATAATCCTTTTCGTATATATTTGAATTTAATTTAGTTATATACAATAAATATTATATATATATAATAAGTTTTATTGTGTTATTGAATTTGTAAGTCATCAAGTGTCATGTGCTTTAAAATTACATACATTACAATAAATTTATACACATTTACATATACACATCTGTAATGTGTAATGATACACATTTGTGTATAGTAATTCATTATTAATTCCGTAATTACCTCATGATGAATACTTTGTTTGTATTTACTGCCCATAAATTTAAATAAGCAATATACGACAGATAGTACAATATATCATTTAATGAGACATTTGTGAGTTTCTCATCAACTTTTCTACATCATAAGAATAAGCACGGAGAGCAAAAAAAATATATATTTTAAAACTTAAAAATATGTAATGTTGCGATTAAAATATCTTTCTAAGAATTTATTTTTTAATTAAACCTATTTCTGCAAACCAGATTCTGCCAATATATTTTTTTTGTTAATAATTCAATAATATATAAAACTATAAAATATTCCAAAAGTATACAATATATAAGATGCATTTATACATCGATAAACTAGAAACTTTGAACGAAAAATATTTGTTATTGACTGAATTTTGATAACAATTTTCGGCATTATATTGAAGCATTTATTGAATATTTTCATGTGAAATAATTCATTCGATTAGGGTCAATTTTGAATTATGATACAATATAAATTAAGTTTAAAGAGATACAAGTAATCTACTTTAAATTCGACGTTTTATTTCATGCATAGAAAAAAGTAAAATACTGTCGCACAATAATTGAACATTAAATTCATTTCGATAAAAGATGAACTAAAAATAAATTCGGTAGGGTTTTTTCATTTGATTGTCATCATATGATTGAAAACATTCTGTCGTCTTATTAATAAAAGAAAAATTACACTTGTTTAAGATACGTAGACATAACATCTGTATCAAAACTGATGCTACAAAGTGAAAGTTATTTTTTGTATATATTTTTTTCCTGGTCAAAATCGTCATCACCTAATAAATCAACCAGGTATTAAATTATTGAGAATGCAGAAAAAGTTGAAATGACCATGCTATTAAGTCGCTAATTAATTACAAATAAATTTTAATGAAGTCGAATAATAAACAGTTTTGCAAATTGGTAAAACGGCTTTTATGTATTTTAAATTTAAATACCTATTTGTCACAGTTAATAATTATTGATAAATTGTTTATTTGTTAATTTAAATAAATTTAAGCATAATTACGTCATAGTCGCAGTGAACCTTAATTTTATTACATCGACATATAACATATTTGCGAAACTTTATATGAAGTATTTGTGACCTTAGTCATTTGATTTTGAATTTTATACGCCGTAATAAATAAATGCACGAGATTCTAGATATTGTTTGTTACATCTTATATATTTTTTGCTGAAGGTTTTTTTGAACCGGTTTTTGTTTTATAAAAATAGACATTGCAAAATACTAGCACGTTGATATAAATACAATAGCTCAAAAACTATTTATTTGTATTGAGTGTTTTTATCAGAATATCACTTATGACAATTAAGGTAAAGATAATAATCGACTAAATAACTTATGGAAAACATATGAATATGATGTCTTAATAATAATGTTCTCATTATTTAAAATCAGTGATTATTATATTTCAGTCATTGTTTATAGAGAGCGTTATAACATTAATAGGTTCAACCCTATGACTGCTATGTTAGTTTTTAACATATTCATAAAATTGAGGAGAATTGAAATGTTTTTTGAACAATTAATTTCGCAAGTAAAAAAAGCCAACAAGAATTTTGTAAATGATTGGCGAACTTTTTTGAATACGTACGTACGATACAATATTCGATTACAAAGTTTGTAGACATTTGAAAACTTATAGAAATAAATAATTTGACCAAGATAGCACATTTCACCCAAATTCACTTTACGGTATTCCGAAACCATTTTAAGCACTTTTGTGTCCTTCTAACAACTACCGAATTCGGGCGATCAGAGTGTTTAGTATCATCCATGCTTGTAAGCACGCGTTTAAAATCAGAAAACCACTTTCTATCGAATAACACTTGTCAAGCCATTGCTATGCTTGAATAATATGTTTTCCCATTAAAGTTCAATACATATTTTGCTGATTTTTCCATTTTTTTAAAAAATATAAAAGAAGCGTTACTGAAACAATAGAAACTTGTAAACTAGTGGTAGGAATGTTATGAAATTTTTTACATAAATCATTTGATTGTTGATTCTTTATAAATATCATACGAATTTGTCAATAATAGCGCCAAATATACTTCTTCCTACGAACTTATTAAGTGATGTGTATGTGAAGTAAAACATTTGTTTTTTGATATTTTTAGTTTAATTTTCAAAATGAAATATACCATTGGTCATTGGAGTACTTTTTTGGTAAAAATAAAAAGCCATACTTTGATGCATGCAACTGCCACCCTACCAATTTTTACCTTTTCAATGAAATGTTAGAAAATGATTAAATAAAGAATATATTAACCGACATAAATGATTTAAAATGATCGTTACTGCTCTTAATTACTAATAAGAATGCTTAAAATATATATATTTTTTAATTTAATTATAAAAGCAACACTTGCATCCATTTTTATGCATGTGGTATTGGATGAGTAAACAATTTTTCAAATAGAATCAACACATTTTTAGCTTACTACTTTTTCCATAATATACTTGATGATTAGGATCGGTTTTGCTTAATAAATATATTGTGGAAAAATACAAAAAGCGTATTTTTAATATATTAAATATAGTTTAAATTGAAATTGCTCAGCCTTTTTGAAACAAAATACGACATTCCAGTGAATATTTGATAAAATTTACGTAATAAATAATTTTGAAGTTCAGAAAAATTTTATCTATTTCTCAAAGAAGCGAAACACGTGTCATATTAAATTACGATTTGTGACATTTTTATTTTTCTGTTTCAGTGTTAGTATTTAATATATCACGAATTTACACCTAGAAGTGACTGTTATGTCAAAAGCTAGTAAACAATTCGGTGAAATATTTTCATCACCAACAAAAGAGACAAATTTATTCGAGAAAGAAATTGTTAATTATAGTATATTACTATAAATAAACATTTAGCAAACGTGATCTTTTAAATTAGTTTTTTTCCCACACGCAAGAGAAAAAACATTTTGCATGAGAAAATCATTATTCAAATGGATTAGATTATTTTTATGTGAATTTCTTAAATTGCGATATCGGATCCAATAATATTATTTATTGTTGGTTATCTGAAGCGTTTCGCTAATATACGACATCTATGTAGGCGTTAGAAAGCAGCATTCAATTAAACTTGGATATCGACAGCTCTAGAAAAGAATGTGAATATCATCACGATCAATCGGTTTTCAACAGGTTTTATTATTCATTAAAATTTTTAGCCTATCCATCATTAGTTATGATTTAAACTATACATATTAAAAACTAGGCAGTTAAATTCAAGTCGATTACAAATTTGTAAATTTTCTATTTAAATATTATATTAACAATAGGAAATAGTGACATGAAATAGTGGTATACACAAGTGTTCCGCATCCGGTGTGCCGTGGCACATCAATATGCTGCCAGATGATGCTTGGTGTGTCAAAGCGCATTTTTCTAACAGAAAAAAATCATGCATAATATATAAACACATTGAAGCAGAAATAAATATTTTTTCGTTGGAATTATATAAGAACATAAATATTATACACACGATCTACAATATAAAATGTAAATTTATTAGAAAAGAGCAGTACTTACATAAAGTAAACAATTCAGAAAGAATAAGTATTAACAAATGCGTCGATGTTGCAAATAACGTTTTTTTTTTAATAAATATATATTATGGTGTGCCACAAAATTTTGGAAAAAAAGCGTAGGTGTGCTGTGGAAAACAAATGGTTGCAAAGCACTGGAAACTGGTGCAAGGTTGCAAATAAATTTATTATTACTTTATAATATTAAAATAATCTATTTTGAAATTGCTGAAACATTTTTTTCTCACAAATTTAAACTTTTTAAAAAAGCATTTGATGTTTCATTGTGAAACATTTGACATTCTTATAGAGCTTATAAGAAAAAGTGGTGGTTAGAATGTCACCCAATATCCCGGAAACTAAGTAAGTGGTTAATGTGGCGATAAGAAAACATCACAGACATTAAGATAAAAATCCATAAATTGGGAATAAAGTTTATATTTGAATCCAAAACCGTGTCTTGCTATTCACATACAAAAAAAAACCATTACATAATTTTGAAAATAATAAAAATAATAATCAAAAATAAGTATATTTACTTTTAACAATTTATATACACGTTCTTTGATAAGTCATACGCTTTATGCCGTACAATTATTATAACATATATCACTTTTAATGTATGAAGTGTCACTTTTTGATATGATTGAAAGTTATGTTATTTTAAGTGATAAAAAAACAGTTTTTTAGTAATATTTTCACAGTTTATATAATAATCAGGATCAGTTTCGCTTATCGCGAGCATTATCCAATGATTAGATACACAATACAAGCAAGGCTAGGTTATTTTGATAATGAAATTTTCCACTCATTATTCATGTTAATGAGTCTTTCATGATTGTTCTTAACTCTTAATAGATTATTGGTTCCATTTATGATATCGACTGAAGGGGCTTGATGGAATTTCAATATCAAATTTTAATTATTGTAGCTTTGTACGATTCCACATGTTTTGTCACTAACGACCCGGGTTTCACCTTTCGGTATCTTCAGGCACTCCACCACACGGATGCAACAGAACTGACAGAATACCTGATGATGCTGAAAGGCGAAACCCGGGTTGTTAGTGACAAAAAATCTGGAATCGTACAAAGTTGTAACGATTCAAATTTGATTATTACTTGATAGAATTTCAATATGAAATTTGATTTGTTACAACTTTATACGATTCCACATGTTTAGTCACTAATGACCCTGGTTTCCCCTTTCGGCATCTTCAGGCATTCTATCACATGGATACAACAGAACTGACTCACAAATATTAATTATAAAAAAATTATGAGAATAAACTTCTTTGGAATTTATGTCCCTGGAATATATGCTCACGATGAGCAAAAACGGTTCAAATCATAAAATATATTGTATAAGTAGAACTAAAAAATGTGTTTTTATTATTTTAAGTAACAATGATAGCAAAGACGAGCCATGTGGAACTGGTCGCATTTCTAAAACTATTTTAATCGATACGGTCAATAATTTTGCAACGTATTCAGCACTGGGAAATTTCAAATATAATTAAAATCATGTAACATGTGAGTTTTTGATATCCATTAATCACTTATGCCAGCGGTTGGTTTTACGGTTAAGCTTGAACATAAAAAAGAAATATAATAACAGTGAGACTAATATGTTGTGTTATTAAATGGAGCTCATTTTAACCAAATTTGCCGTCAAGTGTAATCTTTTAGAATATTTAATTGAAGCTTTGATAATATTTCAAATGGTGATACCTAAGTCATAGTTTCAAATCTTTTGTCATCCGCGGACCACCAAAAAATCCATAAATGTTTTGTGGGCCAACAACATTGGAATAAAATAATAAATATTCATAAAATTGATTTTTTATTCAAAATAATTAATTTTGCAACACTGTATGCTGATATAACAATATTTAAGTATTTTAAAACAGACAGTAACAAAAAAATATAATTTAAAAAATACAACATGAAATTCGATTGTTTATCGAAATCGCGTACTACCCAAAATTTCCCGCGGACCACCAGTTGGGAAACTATGGTCTAAGTCATAGGTTCCCAACCTGGGATCGCAAACTTATACAGTCAACTAAAAAAAAAGTATTTTTTTGTATGCCTTTGGATTGTATGTGGGGTCACGGGTTACATGGATTTTATGAAAAGGGGCCGTCCCCCGAAAAAAGTTGGTAGAGTATGATCTAAGCGATCATTTTTATACTAAAAATACTGTTTAGTGAATTTGCATTTGCAGCCAAATCACTTCTAATATGTAACATATAGATAACTAACTTATCTCATTAGAAGTACTTCAATCTGTCTTTTTAAGAGATATTGAAGTTTGTTTATGATTAAGTATTTGGAAGGATATGATTAGATTATCGTTCACATTGTAAATATCATAGTTATAAGGATCAGGTAGTAAAGAATGTAAGCATAATATTCAAGTGTGTGAATACCGCAAAAGAAGTGACAGATGTTGGTCATTCAACTTTTCTTCAAAAGCAATCATTTCTCAGTATATAAAACGTGACAATAACTCATGTTAAAAAATAGTTTAATACGCTCTTCTTAATAGGTAACTATAAAATGCAGTTTTACAAAAATATATATGTTTGAAGTAAATTATGCATGAGAAATTATTACGTTACATTATTCACTTGAATGATAGAAATGATTTCTGCAATTTACATCTTATAAACAGCATAATAAGTGTTCATAAAAATACAATTACGTGAAATGAAGAGTTTATCTTGTATCGATCACAATGAAACAATAATTTTGTAATGTCAATATAATGCTTTTTCGCAGACGCTTTATATTTCATAAAAATATTTTTTTCCATTCCATGAACGTGTTGAGCAACCGTCAAAGTATTATAATTATTATGAGAATCTGTTCTGAATGATGTAAAAAAAATATCTCGACATTTTGTACGAAGAATGGTTAAATTAAAATTCTGCGATGAGTTTAAAATATTGCAGAAATATAAAAAAAATACTCTTGATTGCTAGTAAGATTGACCTTCAGTATATTATTGTTCATCCAGAGGCTCAAAACATGCAATAAATTTTACGCTTTTTTCAAATACTCTTTTACTTGAAGACAAATTATCTACGACAAAAATTAAAGTTTGTTGTATCAAATTTATTGAAACCACGTGAGAATTTGTGATTAAAAATATTGTGATTGCCTAAAGTCAGTTTATTAAATATCTGGGCTTAAATATTTACATTGATTGAATTGGCATTTACTTGGTAGAACTCCATTACAACACGGTGAAAAAATAGCAATGTTTTTTCGTCAGAACTAGTCAGAAGTAGTTCTGACGATGGCGTGACCCGAAACAGCTATCAAATATATATTATAAAATTTTGTAGTACTAAAATACATTGCTATTTTTTCATCGTATTAAATATTTAATACATAAAATTTTACAATAATTATTGTGAAACCACGAAAAAAACAGTTAAAGACTACAATCGAGCAACAATTAATCAACAAATGTTACGACGCAGATATCTATATATATAATTAATGTATGTGTGTCTGTTTGTACTTTATGCATTACTACACCATTCAACCGATCGATATGAAACTTTACAAATGTCTTGAGTACTCTCCCGCAAAGGTTTTATCATACCATCTCCAAACTCCCCAAAAATCGATATAGAATTTTACTATACTCTGCAATAGTTTTTGGCATAACGCCACCTCAAAGACAAACCGATTTATAATCTAATCTATATTATCACTATTAACAATTACATTGCTTGCTATCGTAACAAGTTTCTTTGTATTTCCTTACTCTGACATCACAGCAATACGGGTCAGTTAGTTTTATACAAATATATGTCGGAGATTTCCATAAAGTATTCTGTAGACAGACATAGTGAAATGAGATAATTGAATTATTATCGATTAAATAATATCCAAATTAATTTGATTTTTGAATTTGAACCTAAGCGTCATATTTAATTGAGGTTATATCTCAGCTTAGAAACAGATTGTCGAAAAAAATGTATAAAACCATATTATAAATGAGTCTTCTAAAAGTTTTGTGAAATCATTTGGGTGGATAAAAAGATGAGATCTTTCTATACAACTTATTTTTGTGAAGCGTAATAAATTTTAAATATTTTTTTTAGAAAGTAAGCTTTGCAATCCGATCAGAAAAAAAGATAAAGAATTTTGCGTATACCTGATTTGAAAACCACCAAAATTTTGAGAGTGTTGTTTGTAGAAACGAAAACCCACCTGAGGCTTTTGTACTCATTATGATCTCGAATATAATTGAAAGACTTAGTCAACTTTTTTAGATAATCAAAAAAAACTCATTTGAATTGTATTAATAATATTTTTTTTTTTGAGTTGGATCGTGAAATTTTTTGTCGTAGAAATTGAGAGTTTTTCGACAGTTTTACGGCTCTTGCATTGAGATGATGAGTCAAACGGTCTCATCGTTTGAAAACGTTAGAAAATATGTCAATGACATCAGACGTTGTAGGAATGTCGCAGATTCAATAGAAACTTTTTATATAATGCAATCTTATTATTTTACATCACGTTCATTTTTAAATTTGTCGTAGTGTAGTCTTTGAACAGAAAATTACAAAAAATGCAATTTTTATACAGGTATATTAATATTGTCTAATATACCACTCAACGAATATTTTGTTTTGTAAGATATTAGGCCAAAAGTAGGCAATAACACGGAACAAGAGGTTATAAAGTTGGGCATTTAAAATGTTCTTAGTATAACTGATTGAAATTATAACAATGTTAATTTTACTACCACTTAAGTTAAATATATAAAAATTATTTATAAAATAAATTCTGCATCTGTTAAAAATTTAAGAGAGACTAAAAGTTTTCACTTATAAACGATATTTAGTAAGTGACGAGAAACATATTTTAATATTCAAGCGATAACTTAAAGTAAAGCTTGATAAAATTTTAAATTATAGTAGAAATTGCCTGGCTTTAAAAAAGTAGTTTTTTGATGAAAAATAGTGTTTAAATAAATTTTTACTGTTTTTTTCTATAAGCACAAAATTCCAGCCGCAGACGTTTGAATAGAATTATTTCCATGCCCATGGATGAGTAAGCACAGATTAAAATATAATTATTGTTATAGAAACGGACTTGAAATCGACATAAAAATTGAATTCTTGGTAAATTGCATTATCAATCAAATCAATACTGGTTTCAAGTAAATATAAGGAAAATCAAACAAACTCTCGTCGGCCTTTTTATGCTATGAAAATTATTCCAGTTGATTTTTTTGTTTATATTTAAATTAATTTAATGTTTTTAGACGGACAGCTACTGTTATCACGCCTAATAGAAACGGACAATATGATCACTAGTTAAACTAAAGAAACGATATAGACAAGGTATACAAAACTGACGTAGTTAAAATGCGACGATGAATTGGACATTGTATTCTTTTAGGAAAAAGAAAATGCCTCGTGGATGCAATCAAAACATACCGTAAGTGCGTAAATATGCAGTGTTTATATTACACAAGATAATGATTAATGTTCTAATAATGAGTCAAAATATCAAGACTTACGAAGAACAACACTCGTCTTTTTTTAAATTTCTTGTCTCGTTTTACTAGTACCGTGGTCTTCAGTTTCAATTGCATAATCAATTAAAATATTTAGGTATATTCAAATAGTTATCCATACAAAAAAACTCGTTGATAATTGGCCACGAGTTTATTTATATTAGTAATACATGTCGTGAAGATCACGACCACTAAACATTTTGCAATTATTAAATCTTATTCAGTTTTTTTGTAGCATAATAATGATGTGTGCATTTTGAGGTCGCTAACAGATGAAACGTTCATTAAAAGCGCTCTTGAAGTAAGTTGATTTGATTGCACAGTGTCCAAGATTGGTAATCAGTACTTAATTTTTTTCAAATATATGTCATTAAATACATAATCGTTCTCTCATATTTGAGCGAGGACTTAACTAATGTCGTGTACACACGATTACAATTTAAAATAAAAAATACCTCGGTGAAAAAATAGGAATGTATAATATTTTAGTTCTACAAGATATAGTTTGATAGTTATTTCGGCTCACGCCATCGTCAGAACTATGTTTAAACGTACATTTTCTAAAAAAACAGATTCACAATTGACAAATCATTTTATAAAAGAATCGCATAATATAAATTAAAACTCAGCGCCTACGTGTTTAGATCTTTGTTTTATAATAAGGGTCGCAAGATCAGATAAATATAAGTCTTTCGCCGCTCCTTAGACCATTGCGAAGAACTAATGCATTTCTGTAATAAATCATCTCCGGCTATTATTTAAGTTTATCGAAAGTGCCGCCTGTTTATTTTAGTTAAGTTTATTTTGAATTTAAATCAATTTTTCTTGCACGATATAATCTAGGTTTTTAAAACAGAAGAGAAGATGTATTGTGTACGTTTTTTACACAGCTATATATGGATAAGCAAATATACGTTAAAGCATAGTTCTGACGATGGCGTAAGCCGAAATAGCTAACAACTATATCTTATAAAATTTTGTAGAGCTAAAATAAATTGCTATTTTTTCACCGTGTTATAATGAAGTTCTACCAAGGAAATGCCAATTCAATGAATAAAAAATACCAATCATTCATTCATTCAATCTCAGCTTAATAAACTGACAAGATTAAATAAAATGACAGTGTAGGTAAAATATGACATCAGCGCTATTTTTAATTATAAAATAATTTCTCTTTTAGAATAATAAAAAAAGAAAGTGTTTCATAAAACATTAGGCACATCGCTAAATATTGTACATACAGAAAAAATACAATTCACCTATTTGTCACTACGACACATCCGCCAAAATCACAAAAATTACAAACATTTGAAAGTTTTTAGAGACACTTTTTACAATGTGTCTCAATGTGGCTCCATTTTATAGCTTAGTATTTTTTTATTGATTGAATTGGCATTTATTTGGTAGAGCTAGATTATAACACCTATAGTTTGTACATAATTCTGACGATGGCTTGAGCCGAAATAGCTATCAACTAGATCTTTAAAATTTTGTAGAACTAAAATACATTGAATTTGAAGTGTTACAACTTTGCATGATTCCACATTTTTTGTCACTAACGACCCGGGTTTTTTGAACAGGAACCGACTTTGGTCAGTTCTCTTGCATCCGTATGATAGAATGCCTGAAGATGCCGAAAGGCGAAACCCGGGTCGTTAGTGACAAAACATGTGGAATCGTACAAAGTTGTAACAATTCAAATTTTATATTGAAATTCCATCAAGCAGCATCAGTCGATATCATAAATTATAAAATACATTTCTATTTTTTCACCGTGTTTTTTAATTTTCTTAATCATTTTCTTAAGTATAAGTGATTCAATTAAAAATAAAAACTAACGATATCTCTGTGTTTTTTTTCTTCATATTAATGTATTCGAATAAAATAAACGGATAACAAGAAAAAATCAACGTTATACTTTTTGTAGTCGACTGTACATCTCAAGTCGATTCATTTCTTATCACGACTTCATTTTAATGACTCGTGCTAAAAGGGGATACTAAACAGAATGCTTAATATTCAAAGACAATCTCTAATGCTTTTGCTTGGTCGCATTTCTTTTGAGTTTGATGCATTAGTATTACCATAACCTTTCTCCCAAGCATCAACTATCTGTCTGCAAAATGACAACGAGCCATGCGATAATCTGATTAACACTGTTATTCGTCTAATGGCATGTCCAACTGGAACAATATATACGTGAAATATTCCACTGTTACAACATTAACTCATTCAAATATTACTTCAATATACCATGCAATACAATATTTGAATTTTTAACTCACATAAAAATACCTTCAATTGACTGTATTTTTTATTATACTTTTTTGCATCTTTTACAAACTTTTACATTTATTGCAAAACATTTTGCTCTTTCTCCGTCATTTGCATTTGATATATATATATATCTTTTATTACTTGATTGATTGAATTGGCATTTACTTGGTAGAACTCCATTATAACACGGTGAAAAAATACAATGAATTTTAATTCTATAAAATAATTTTTCTACATGGTCTTTTATTACTAATTGTATACACATATTTTTTATAAACTTAGCCTGCACAATTTTTTTAAGCCATGATAAGTTATATAATATTTTACGAATAGCTATACAATGAATAAATTTTCTAATTGAAAAAAATTATCGATTTTAACATATAAATTGCCACTTCTTAATGGGAAGTAATGATATTTTAAATTATCAAAACAATTTTTAGTTCTTTTTTCACAACATATTTTATGATCAGGACCGGTATGGTTCGACGTGAGAATTATCAACTGAATATATCATAATTAAATTATGTAAAAAATTGAATCGTTGAAATATTGTACGGTTCTTCATGTTTTTTCACTAACGACCCGGATTAGCCATTCGGCATCTTCAGAAATGACGCATCAGTCGAAACAGGTGGAATGTACGTACAATGTTTCAAAAATTAAAGTTTTGATTGATTGAATTGGCATTCACTTGGTAGAACTCCATTATAACACGATGAAAAAATAGCAATGTATTTTAGTTCTACAAAATTATTTTTAACAAATATAGTTGATAGCTATTTCTAGCTGCTAGAAATAGCTATCAACTATATTTGTTAAAAATAATTTTGTAGAACTAAAATACATTGCTATTTTTTCACCGTGTTAAAGTTTTGATATTGAAATTCCATCAAACACATTCATTGGATGTCGTGATTTGAATTACCTACATTTTGTTTATTGTTATTAAATGAATGATTACAATTTTACCACGCAATGTGTTTTTATAAGAAAAATATTTTTATTTAGACGAAGCTTTATGAACAAGAACACTTTCACGATCGTATTATTTTCTTTGTTCTAGCGATCTACGCTCATAAATATTTTTTTATTATCTTCTAGTTGCTTAGGGTACTTCTTTTGCGATGAAATTGATATTCATCTGTTACATACAAAAAATACTGTGCTGGATATATAGCCAGGGCTGTGAAATCGTTAAAATAAACACGACTCCGGTTCCGATTATTTTGTCAATTTTTCTCTAACCTTTACTATTTAACACAATAAATTAAGCATCAACTAACCAATCCGGTAAATTCCGGTAAAAAGGTGTTGGATTCGCTCGTTTTTCACGACTCCGACTCCGAAATTGATCAAAGACACGACTCCGTCTGCTACTCCACAACCATGTTAATAGCACAACATATAAAAAAACACATGTTCACACAAAAAGATGTTCGAGTATATTGTAGATAACCCAGAAAAATAATTTACATCTTGCAACATTGAGAGAGCTATAATTGTTCAACCTTTAATAAGACTTGAAAAATAAGCATACTGGTGACATTATATTCATATATTTTATAAATTGAAAACATGTTGACGAACCACATCAAAGATCAAAAACACGGCAATGAGTTTTTTTAATATCGTAGCTTGTTTTTTCGTTAAATCAAGAGTTATAATTATTCACTTAATACGCACACACATAATGGTATTTTTTTATAATATATATTATGGTTTTGATAATAATCAAAAATGTGATCTTAGTAAAGATAAAATTATTGAAAATGTATAGAATCGACGTGCCGATTTCAGCCTAAATAAAATTGAATATTTTCGATGAGTAAATTAGTATTGAATTACTTCGAAATCCCACTGGTTGAGAAATCGAGCGTAAGAAGGTATTAAATGTTAATATAAGCCTATATCGAAAACACATTCAAATTTTAATTAATTGTTTGAGCTATGAAATTGTGAATTGAAAGTATTACATATAAAGAATTATTTTATGAAATAAATTATTACTGACAAGTCTACTGGCTATGTATCTAATATTTTTCAATATGAATCCATTTATTTTAGAGATTATTTTATTCAATAAATTGTTGCCCGCAACACGTTATATAAAATAATATGAATTATTCAATTTTATTCAATCATATAAAAAATGTAAATCGATTTGAATTGTAGACACTTTATAAGCTTCCACATGTTTTGTCATAGATAGAATGCCTAATGATTCCAAAAGGAAAAATCCGGATTGTTAGTGGCAAAACATGTGAAATCGTGAAAATTTTCAACAATTAAAAATTGATATTTTAATTCCATCAAGTATATTCGGTCGATATCATAAATTACTATACATATTATCTTAGAAATGTTACATTTTTTTCATGTCAGAAATTATAAATATTCGATATGTATTTATAAAATGAAGGTTATCATTCTTTTATAAATATTATTACACGTTGTCGTTAATTTATATATATATATATATATATGAATGGGTGTAGGTTTTATTTTAATTATCGTTTTCTAAGATTGAATATATCATAGAAATCATATTTTGAAGTCTATATCCGATTTGGGAACCCTACATTAAGAAGGAGAAATGACATAAACATACAGCATTATGATAGTATTGTGGACAAAGTTATAGCAAGATAATTAATTATTCTATAAACTTCTCGTTTTCAGTTCGAAAAACAAATGTTAACAAATAAAATAGTCCGAAGATTGAATAATAAATCTATGAGTGTTTTTACTCGACGAGTCTAACCTCTCATTCATCTATATAATTTACGAGTGTGTGATTGTAAATTAAATATTACATTTATTGTAATCGCGATTGAGGGCAATATTTTATCAGCTGGTTCCAGGATATTAAAACTCAAAATAAGATTCTTCACTCTATCATATATTGACATACTTTTTAATAAAACTGGCCAGTCACGAGTCAATTTGCATTTTTCATAAGTGTTATGCCGTGTAAACAAAATATTTTATCAGTAATAATAAAATTGCACAGAGACTCTCTGTTTCATAAATATGACTGTATGCCGTGAATATTTTCCAATTAGAAAAACCGGTGGACCGCATATTGCTCGTCACTTGTCACTTAGGCACATATCCAATGTAAATAAACTGTTACGATTGCATCTTTCGGTGACGCGTTTTACTTGCAACATCGTGATAGTGTAACGCAATGTCTATAATATTTAACCATTTATATCCAAGAAAATCTTTTTAGTTGTTTTAAATAATAACAACACATTTTCAGTACTTTCAAGAAAGACCGGTTTCAAAATCAAATTATATATATTTATAATATATTATTTATATAAACTGATACGTATTAATACAGTGAAAAAATAATTCATCAGTTCATTTTTTCATTAAGTAACGCTAGTAATTGATTGATTGAATTGGCATTTGCTCGGTAGAACTCCATTATAATACGGTGAAAAAATAGCAATATATTTTAGTTCTACATTTTTTTTATAAGATATAGTTGATAGCTATTTCGGCTCATGCCATCGTCAGAATGTAAGCCGTATTTTTTTTTTGTTGAACTATAATACATTGCTATTTTTTCACCGTGTTACAATGGAGTTCTACTAAGTAAATGCCAATTCAATCAATGTTGCGTATTATATTTTATTTAAAATGTCATGCCTTTCCATAGGTTACGGTTAACAGTTAACAGCTAAGAAAAAATCATTTTAGATTGAGATTATTTTCTACACAAAAAATTACAATTTTTAGGTAGAGAATGTCATACAAATTTTATATACATTTGGATACTGAAAAAAAATTTAAATACATTTTTAGTACTATTTCTAGGATATATTTTATGAGAATCGATATCAGAATCGGTTTCGCTTTTTGCGAACATTATCAACTAATAGAAATCATATTACAAACTAGACTATTGATACAATTGTACAATACACTGTAATTTGTATTCAAACAGTTGATAATACTCGCGATGAGCGAAACTGCTCTTGACCATAAGGTATATTATTGAAATACTGCTATACATGTGTTTTCATTTTTTAATATATGATACCTTTCCACTTCTTAGTGACATTTAAGACTTAAAAGTGACTTAGGTATTTCATTTATTTCTTATTACTTTGGTGAAACAAACGTATCTTTAATAATACTCGTCAAAATCATGTTACATTTTTTTTATTAAATACAGAAACAAGATTGCAAAAAGAATTTTTTTAGTACTTGAATTCAATATAAATTTTCATCTAGCAGATATAAACATCTGCTTCTTTTAAATATATCGTGAACATGATTACATGAATTTTTTAACGCATTTCTTTAGTTAAGACGATTTTTTTTATCTGAACGATATTATTTTTTGAACTATGAAAAAAACAGTCGTAAGTGTTTTATTTGATTATTATATTAAAAGATTTTTTTATTTCAAATCATAAAAGCGAAAGTAAGCTCTTTATTTGCTGAATATATTAGGCAATGGAAATTGAGCCATCGTCTCGTAGTAATTAATGGATTCTTTTGGATTAAAGCAAACAATTATTATGCATGACAAATTCACAAAATACATTGTTTTATTTAACCGGTTAACTGCCGGCAGGTACATGTATGGCGATACCCAGCACGCTGCGAATTTTACGACAAAAATAAAACCTTGTAAACATATCGTTATTGAAAGTGTAATAAAGTTTATTTATAAAACTTACCAAATAAATGAAGAGCGCGCCAGTCGTGCAGTCATTTATCCATTATCATAAAATTAATTGTTCATAGTGCAGGGTTGTCAAAAAAAACAAGGTCAAGGTTGTTAAAACGGCGCGTCTTAAGACGTAATTTTTGTATGAGCGGCGCTCCGTTCACAGAAAATTATGCGTCTTTAGACACTTTTGACTGTTAACCGGTTAAGCATTTCCCATAGTAATAAGTAGTTATACCCAACTCGCACTTAAGCGTTGAAAGTATTATCGAGTTCCATTAATTCTGTATATTTATTCTCTTTCCAAGAAAGCCATTGTTTCAATTCGGTGTACCGTTTCTCTCTATCAAGTTATTTTCCACGATAGCACTTACGTTAAAATTGGACTGTATGCAGCCTTTAAAATTTATTCCGTTGGCGAAATTTATTGCCAGTAACAATGTGGGTCAAGTCTTAAATATACACTCGAACACAATTACCTTTTGCCTTTTAAGTAGGCAGCATCTATATTACTGTTACAAATTTAAAGGATATTTTCAGCGATCTACCCAAATACATCGAATTAGCTTTTAAACAACATATTTTGAGAAAAATAAACAAATTTGATTGAGTAACATGCATATTATTATCTTTTGAAGGTAGTCGTGCGATCTCATAATAGAAATCAATTTAATAACTGAATTCAAAACCGTTAACATTGGCCTGAATTATATTCATATTATTACTGTTAATCGATTGGAAATTTAAAGTGTAAGAACTTTGCATAAACCCAAGGCTAAACACTTTGAGAATTTGTTGTTTTTCATTTGAATATTGATATAATCAATATAATTTTATTATATATTGCATATCAAGATATGCGTTGTTTTATTTAAAGATGTCTTGCTAATCAACTTAAAAAATCTTGCGTAATAAATTCGTTTACGAACAAACCTTGAATAACAAAGATTAATAATGAATTGGCAAAACACATGCTCACAAATCATTACAGCATGGGTTATTGTGTTGACGGCTAAATTGAATAAATACGAGTAATGTAAAATATATTATAATATCAACGAATGATAGTTTGTATTTAATATTGACATACTATTAAGTGTAAAATAAACCTGGTGAAACAATTTGAATTGATTCGATAATCATAACTAAAAAGTAAACGATAAATAATAAAAAAACGGCCTTTTTCCAGAATATATTTTATGATCGGGACTGGTTTCACTCATCGCTGGATTCACATATCATCAAATGTTATGATATAAATTGGAAACAAGTCTAAAGTCAGTTCGTCGGATCCGTTGCGTCCGTGTGATAGAATGCCTGAAGATACCGAAAGGCAAAACCCGGGTCGTTAGTGAAAAAACATGTGGAATCGTACAAAGTTGTAACAATTCAATTTTGTTATTGAAATTCCATCAAGCACTTCAGTCGATATCATAATTTAGGAAACAAGCCTATTTATATAAAATGTTGAACTAACAGTTAGCAGATATAAAAAAAAACAACGTTTTCAGATCTAATAAAACAAATTTCCACGCATTCATATATCATAAATAAATTAAAAAAAGGAATGTTACCAATCCCTCTGTAATAGTTTGCAGAAAAAAATTAAAAAATGTTGATAATCGGCTTCTTGTAGCGTTAGGCTTGTAATTAATTTGTATCATATCAGTTGATATTAATCGCGATGACAAAAACCATAGTTTCTAAATCTTTTTACATCCGCGGAAGACCAAAAAATCCAAAAATATTTAGCGGACTTCTATATAAATATTATATATAGGAATAAAATTATAGATATTTATACAATCGATTTTTTATTTAATACAATTAATTTTGCGACGCCTTATGCTGATTAAACAATATTTAAGTATATTAAAACAGACAGCAACAAGAAAATATAATTTATAAATCCAAAAACCACCACCGGACCACCGGTTGAGAAACTAAGACCTAAGCCAATGCTGATCTTATAATACATATATTGTGAAAACTGTACGAAAATGTTGTTTTTTTATTTATTTATTTTTCATGTTTTTCCACCAAGAAGTGATAGTTTAACACCTTAAAATAAGTAAAATAGTAGAAAAGCGACACACTGGTGAGTCGTTAGCTTTAGACAGGTTAAAAATTACTATTTTCGTTAAATTTCAACATATATATAACATTGAGATTATTTTGTATCTATAATATAAAATGGGTAATTTTTTATTAAGTAATGTTATTAATTGAATCTATTTTAAAAACATGTATGATATGTGTCATACAGACAAATTGAACAGTATATTATTAAATATTAATTATAATGTGAGAATAACGAAAAACAATTTACAAATAACAATACAAACTGTGTTGGTTTTGTTAATTGGCATCCTTACCAGAAATATTACTTACATAAATTTAAATGGGCACTTATTTGATTTCTTCGGTTCAATCTCATTACTATTCCGTGGTCGAGCTCGATGCGAAATGACATGATATGAACAACGTACAGTGTGAATTTTTATGCCGCAATTACGCTTTCGATGCGATAAACATCTAAAACAGACATCAAGTGTATTCTATCGTTTCGAATCCATAGTGTAAATAATGGCTTTATTGTGTTTAAATTGCATGATTTACAATTTGCAGTGAGATAGACTATTGTGTGAATATTTAAAGATAAAATAAATGACTTTTATTCGTGATTTTATTACTGTCAAAAGAGAATGTTTCGAAACAGACACACATACACACACATATATATATATATATATATGGTCACCTTATATTTTATAAAAAAAAATAACGGACTCATTAGAAAATGTTTTGTTAATACGAAAACCGGGTTACGTATTCTTGTTCCAATTTTAAAACAATAATCATATGACAAATTAAGTACCTGCTTACAAACTTTTTTTGGAAATTTCACATTAATGATTTTTTGTTACCATTGATTTTTTTCCGGTAAAATAATTAATTTGTTTGTTTTGTATCCGTCTCGTGTGGTTTTTAGTCTAAAGAAATATTGATTTCAACTAAAAAAGTCCTTATATGATTATTTTTTATTTGTTTATTGACTAGAGTATTCAATTCAGTTGGTAACCAATTAATCTAGATATTATTTATGATATCGACTTAAGGTGCTTTAATTATACGCTTTCTCCAAAAACTACAGTTAGATTGCGGGCCCGGGTCGTTCGAACCCTGCGTTTTTTCGCTATCCCATGTGGAAGTACACGTATTTAAATCGCCGACGATACCGTGTGATTATGTAAATGCCAATGCGGAAACGGTGGAGAACGTCGTAGAACTTATTTGGTGGCTAGCTCACCGATGAGATGTTCCACTGCACTCGGGGTCTAATGAGCGGCGGACTTCACTTTCACTGTTTGATAGGATCATGTAATAACAATATAACAATGCGAAGAGGAGATGACTTGCCGAGCGTCCAACCGCACTGTGGCGAGTACTATCTGTCCCTATACGAAAGCATATCACAACAATTCGTCACAAAATAATAAATATTATAGAACATGATGAAAAAATAGCAATGTGGTTTAGTTTATTTCCAAGATGACGGCTTTGGAACAACTGAAAATCAATAGGTATCAAACGTCGCACGACATCTTAAATAAGCAAACAAATTTAGTGAGTCGCCGCTTCTCAGACCATTGCGAGGGGCTATTGCCTATATGCCGTAATAAACCCGTAATAAACCATTACAACCATTTGACCCGATATAGCCGCCGGTTTTTTTCATTTATTTTTCATTTACATTTCAAATTTTTTAATTTTATTGCTAGCAGAAAATTAGCTAGGTCGTTATAACAGAAGAGAAGATGTATTGTGTACCTTTTCTACACAGCTATATATACATGAGCAAATGTACGTTTAAACATAGTTTCGAAGATGGCGTGAGCCGAAATAGCTATATTTTATAAAAAAAAATTGTAGAACTAAAATATTTAATGCCCAACGGCTACAATGACAAATTTATTAATTTATGATATCGACTGAAGGTGCTTAATGGAATATCAATATCAAATTTCAATTGATACAACTTTGTACGATTCCACATGCTTTGTCACTAACGACCCGGGTTTCGCATTTCGGCATCTTCAGGCATTCTATCATACGGATGCAACAAGACTGGGTACCAACGGAACAGTCCTGTTGCATCCGTGTGATAGAATACCTGAAGATGCCGAAATGCGAAACCCGGGTTGTTGAAATGTGGAATCGTACAAAGTTGTAACAATTCAAATTTGACAAATTCATTGTCTGTCAAAAATAAAAAATTCTTACTACAGTCCAGCTTGTGTAGGTAATTGGAAATTTGAATTTTATTCGAAATATAAACTCAAAAAATAAAATAGCAACTTGAGACTATTATGTTCTCATCATTCAACGGAACTCATTTTGCTAAAATATGAATACTAAATATTTATTTATAGTCAAAAACTATTGTATTATACATACAATTTTATAATGTGAAGATATCGCCAATGATTTACGTATACTATACAGTTCAGCACGAATTATATCAACATTTGAAACGTTTTGTACAGTTTTAATCATAAAAAGTATCAAAAACAGTGATCTTATATTGACTGTAACTACGTTTGGCTTTTATGTTGAAATATTATTTCTTAGACTTTATGTCGACAAATTGTTCGAGGTCTATTTGCAATCATCAATCTCGCTGCGGAAGAAGAAACAGACAGTATTCATCTATATCATTTTGTATCACTATAATTGAGCAATATGCTGATATCAATGAAGGTTTGTAAGATGATGGACGTGACATCAGATACAAGATGGCGACGTGATTGGGTGGAATAACTTATTATACGGCGTGGCCGGAGAAAATGTCAATCATAAAAATTAAATCGACGCACGAATTTGTTCTAACAATCAAGATAGTAATAATATTCGTCAATTCAATTGGAAAGAATCACTCTTGCGACAACACTAACATATATGACATTTTTTTTTAAATTTACTGGTTTCGAAACAATCTACAGTAAGCTTTTCTTGTTTTGTTATCATGCTATAGAAACAAAAACGAGATATGGATGTATAATGATAAATATCAGTTCTTAACTCACTAGACATTACTTGTTGAAATACCGTAAGTCGTGATTTTAGAAATATATAAGTATAGAAGGGTATGAACTGTTGAAAATATCATTCGAATAATCGACGTAGCAATGCAACACAAATAAACAATGCATTATTAACTGGGTGGTTCAAAAATAATAGTGTTATATATTATAGTTCTAGCTATATCTTAATTACTGACGATCGGAGGGCATCGACTATATAACAGTAAGTGATTGAACACACGTCTGTCTTAATCATTCAAAAAGAAGAAAAAAAATACTCGCGGATATTTATTTAAGACTTTATACTTATAAAATAATATGCCCTATGGCGTCGTTACACACGACTCCGAGTCCGATATTGACCAACAACAGGACTCTGGCTAAAAAAAGTTTATTTTTGTCAGGTTTTTCCTACCTTTCCTATTTGTGAGCATTGAAATAATGATCAATCAACTAAATAGGCAAATTGTTCATTGAGATAATTTTCAAAATCGTCTAATCGCAAATGAACTCGGAGTCGTTATTTTTTCACGACCCCGACTTCGTGTCCACAGCCCTGATATTATCAACTATGGGCACGTTCGGAATGTAAAAAAATACTGTAAATGTACGATTTGTGCCTCTAATAATTTTCGAGAGACGTCAATTTTCATCGGGGCCAAATGGTATATGCGCCGTTTATTTGCTTGCCAGTTGATTGTGTATGTATTAATTTCATAGTCTTAAAATAATTACTATAAAGAATTTGTTTTTTTTATCTTCGGAGATAAAACAAATTATAGTATGGTTATTCAATATCTAACATGAGAATATTTTTACGGATGATTACAGTACGATATTAATGTTTTTATTTGACATAAGTTACCTACATGTTAAATTGTTGAATTTTTATATCTGGTGCTGTGCTGTGATGTATTTTGACAAAGAAATATTCAGCAAGTGAAGGAATATGTTGGTGTATTAAAATAAACGCTTTACATTCTAGTATTCATAAAAGAAAATATCTATCACTTTTAACATTTTGTTTAGCGTATAGCAAAATAATTTAATGCTTCATTGATTGTATTAAATAAAATAAAGGTTTTACGTCATCAGTTTTTTTGTTTGTTTAATTTTTTCCTTACGCAAGGACTTCTTTTAGCGTGTTGAGACTAAAGTGTGCATCAATAAAAATACTTTTTAAAAATAGCATATTTTAGATGAAACAAGTAACACTGTTCATTAGGTAACATTGATTAGCATAACAATACAAAACTGCTGCGGCATAATTATTTATTTTATGTCATAGATTCGTGATAATTGTGACACTTCTCTGCACATTAGCAAGATATTGTTGAGAGGTGCATCACACTGTTTCTGTGTGAAAGTTTTCACTGTGAGAAAGCATTATGTGATGTATTTCCCATAAATTTCAATACAAACTCAATGCATTGATGCAAAATTTCTTCAGCTACGCAGTAACCATATCGTACGGTATAAAGCTCTCACTGTCGACATGAGGTCATTCTAGAAATATTCACCTTCACAGTTCATCAAACTTGAGTATTTTAATTTCCAGAATATTTTATTTAAATAATGCAAATACTCAGGAATCAGCATTTTATTAATATTTCTCCTTCTATATCCATATAATATTTTATTTAACAAAATATTCAATATCAACTCTATTTTTTTAAATAATGAAAACACATTTTTTAGTACTAATTTCCGCAATATGTTTTTGATCAGGACCGTTTTCGCTCATCGCGAGCATCAGTTGATCATTTGATACATTATTTAAGATGTAAACCAGAGCTGTTGAGTCGTAAAAAGAACACGATTTCGATTCCGACTTTGATTTTGTCAGGTTTTTTTAATATCTTTCCTATTTATATGTATTAAATTAAGAATCAACCAAGCAATCCGGAAAATCGTTCATTGAGATATTCATCAAACTCGCCTAATCGAAAAAGTACTCGGAGTCGTTCGTTTTTCACGACTTCGACAGCTCTGATTTAAACAGATAACATATGTGCATTAGGTGAATATCAAGTGAACAATTTTACAAGGAAACTATCAGCAAATAACGCGATAGTAATTGCTTTATATATCCACTGTTGTATAACCATTTATCATTTTTGATAGTCTAATGAAACTGAATATTTTAATTTTTATTGATGTAAATTGTGTATAAATAGATTTTGTTAAGCCTTGAAAGAAAACACAACTAAAATTTGCGTATATAATACTGATTAAAATTATTGATTGATTTATATTTTATCGAATACAAATTGAGAACCAGTGAGTTATAATACAGGCTATCTCACAATTGAAGTGCTTCTGCGTTTAGTACAAGAGAATCACGATCTTTCAAAAGAATGAACGAATAATTTCGATTTACGATAGAGAGTTATGAACCGCAGTTGAGTCTCATTTTGCCGCACTGACCAATAGTGTTAATTTATCATAAAAGATAACAAAATGTTAGCTGCCATTTGACAAATATTATTGCGACTTGAAACAATAGTGCCAAGAAAATATTCTGATACATTCGTTTGTAATAATACTGGTGCGGTTTATGGATATCCCGAATTCAGACAGATGTTTCTAGGAAACCATTAACAAATATACAGTGGATTTTTGTACTACCAGCTACTGTCATGTTCAACCAGCTTGTTTTGCGCATACACTTATCCCTCGATTTACACGGTAGATAGGTTCCTGAGAAAAACGTGTAAATCGAAACTAAAATTAAAAGTTTTTACAACCATGTGAATCGAAAGTTTAAAACCGTGTATATCGAGAAGTACAAAAAAACGCATAATTTGGTTGTTTTCTAAAATACATAAATAAAACAAAATTATTAAAAAGTATAAATACACATAAACAATATATAAAGGAACATTCATTGATGCTACATAATCTAGCAACATCTATTACTCTTTTTCAGTTTTGTAAGTTATCCAAAAATTATATTTTGGTTGCTAACGACATAACTTTTCTTTTTCCTTTTTCGACATAAAAAGCTTACAAATATTATTCAAAATAAAAAACTCATAACTAAAAATTGTGTACTTGTTTTTTAATTTACGAATATGAAGAATTAAAATTTTCAAGTTAAAGACTTAAACACAATTTGCGTCGCTGTAGCTGACGTCAAGCTCAAGAAAGGATAAACGTGGAATAACGGGAGGAGACATACGTGCAATGGAATGCATACAGTTGGATTCGCCTAGAAATGCGCTCGCCCAGATGAATACCCCGGCACACGGGCGCACAAACAAATATAATTGGCGAGAACATTGATTCTGTTGATCATAGCCAGCTATTTTCATATATATTTTTTTAATCCGTGTAAAAGTGAACACCGTGTAAATCGAGGGATAAGTGTATTATATAACCTGAATAAGGAAGATTTTTCGTGATTATGGCGATAAAATATAATGTTAGAATCCAATATTCTTCTGATTTATCAATCACATGAATATCCTCGATTTTTTCAGTATGTTCTACATACATTTTCCAGCGTTTCTTTTTCAGTGGGGCTTTAAATTTCAATCGTCCATTTCTACGCCAAACTGTACACGCAATACTACTGCATTTGCGATTTTGAAACATGGCGTGCAAAACCGCGTGGCTATTAGTGAAAATTTCACACCTCATATTAAAACGAAATAAAAAAAACTAATGTAAAAATCGAGTGTTTTTGTATATAAATATTATATTTCTCATTAAACCATAAAAGGATATGATAAATGGTAGAGACTGGGCATATTATCACACTTTCTTCAAAAGTGTATATTTTGTAACGCGTCCTACACAATATCCGTTAAAACTCAAAGCATTTACTCAATACAAACTTTTTTGAAATACTTTATTTATAAACACCAAAGCGGAAAGTCATCGCCCACGACTTCTTAATAAATCTACCGAAAACGATTCGATGGCATCACCCCAAATCATTGGATACGCTTCAATTGGTTTCCGATTAGGGAAATGTTGACCAACATTGAGACGTGCGAAGTGAACACGTACACACTGGTGTTGAAAAAGCACATTCTAATCCGATTTTTTTCGGTGAGATTTCCATTGCCTGCTACTTTAGTACAATGATTTTTTTCCTCTCAAGTTTCACGGCTCATTATATTTACGATTTTCAGAGATGTGAGTGTTAGATCACAGCCGGAAACATTTTATTAAGGCGGCAGAGTAATTTTGATAATGCTGTATCAGATTTTTAGGTGTTGTAAGTTTTGAGGATTTATTTTTTTTTTTACAAAATTGGCCAAAATATTTTCTTTCATTTTTACACCTCACGTGCAGACGACTATTTTTTTTACATAGCTCGTAATAAGACTTTTTTGCATACAATAATAAAATACATAGTTGAATAATATTTTAATAATAAAAAATATTTAGAAGCTTTGTACGATTCCTCATGTTTTAAAACAATTTGATAATGATAATTGCCTTAGAACAGCTGGAAATTAATAAATATCAACTATCACAAAGGATTCTTAACGAACAAACTAATATATGTCGATCACCATTGCTTAACCCACTGCGTGGTGCTTCTTTTTTATTTTCGTATTAGACCATTTCCGTGTCATATGTAAACTTATTGATATAACCACCTTTTTAGTTTGATTTACAAATTTTAGTTTTATTGCGAGTGAGAAACAAGCTAGGTCGTTAAAACAGGAGAGAAGATGTATTGTGTACCTTTTCTACACAGCTATATATAGATAAGCAAATTTTCGTTTAGGCATAGTTCTGACGATGGCGTGAGTCGAAATAGCTATCAACTATATTAAAAAATAATTTTGTAGAACTTAAATACATTGATATTTTTTTCACCGTGTTATAATGGAGTTCTACTAGGTGAATGCCAATTCAATCAATAATTTGATAGTCGTTTAAATTTAATAATATAAAAATTTGATATTGAAATTTCATTAAGCACCTTCAGTCGATACCATTATATATATTAATATTTCAATTGTTATAAAAACATGAAAACATACGGCATAGACTATTGTTCTCCAACCGGTGGTCCACAAGTGACTTTCCGTCGGGCAGCAAATAATATGTTAAATTTCAAGAAATTCGCCATGTTTAAATATGATTTTTTTCCGCCTGCATATTTAATTACTTGTAGTTTTAGTATTTGTCAGATAATAATAATTGATTGTATGATGCGACACCAAGGAACTTAATAATAACTTCCAGAAACAATACTGGAGCTAAAATTATCAAAGATGCAACAGCAGGTTTCGCATTAGTTTGAAATTGAAAAAATCCATTGTTTTTGTGAAATTTCTTCTTAGTTCTACAGGCTGTTATATGTATATTTGTTATTTATAGTTATTTTTATATGTTAATTAAATATAAAAACAATATTATCTAAAAAACCATTTTATTTCAGTATTAGTGGTCCGCGATTTT